>CM063509.1:52100725-52125725 GCA_032207245.1 Pardosa pseudoannulata
GGTCCCGGTCTCATTAGCCCTCGTGTGCAAAACAGTAGACCGTAGCGCTCCAAACCAAACCAACGTGATTCTAAACTGCATTCACAGTATCGGGAGACTTTAGATGAGTATGAAGATAAACAAATTATTGATCGTGTACCAGATAATGCTCAGCCAAAAAACAAACCTTTTCTTACCCTGGCTCATAGGGTACTTTACAATTCTGGAAAATTAAAAAATTTACTGATCCCGTTATATGAGGGGCCATATGCTACTTTTTAATACCTCTCATAAGTAAGACTGGAAAATTTATTTATGTATTTATTTATTTATTTTTTTTTTTTTGGCACAAAATCCTCCGGGTACTTACTCGGGGCGCCATACAAGTAGGCAGAGTGGACAAAGGTAGACTGTCATTTTGCCTAGAGGCGGCCCATTTCTACGAGACTGGTAAGAGTATTACAATTTAATGAGTTATTCATTAGAAGCAGGTGAGAGTGTGAATTGCTTCGCCGTATCGGGAATAATTTTATACTTATCCTCGGTGGTGCATGGTTTATGGAAGCGGGGAAGAAATTAACAGCACAATTTACTCGGGGAATCAAGCCGCGAATCGATCCTCTTTCCGGGAAAGAGCGATGACTCCGAGAGTCGATTTTAAAGATTTGAATCCCACGAATGGGAAAATCATTGAGATGAACGGGATAAGAGTCGATCCCCCTCCGCAAACGCAAACTTTAAGAACCGTTCATTAAGCACTTTTCCCGACGCTTAATCTCGAACACAGAAATACAAAATCGTTGCCGGGGAGAGAGGAAGGGGTGTGTGTGCGGAATTTCGCCACCGCTCGGCAGCGAATATTAAATCCGATTTGAAAGATTCGCGATTGGCACTTAGAATGTTTTATTCAATTTTCGCCATAAATGGAATAATGGTGGTGGCAAGCACGAATTTTTGTGTGCCGTGCTTAACGAAATCAACTTCGGCCGAGGCTCACGTAAGACTTGTGCAACTATAATGGAATTATTATCTCGAAATACGCTTAGTTAATACTTTCTAATACAATTAATATGCACAAGCACTATATGAAAGTGTGTTCAATTGTGTATGTGCTGTATATAAGGACGTATTTTGTAAAATAGTAAAAAGAACAATAAACTTTCAAAATGACACAATTTAGTCAAAAAAGGAAAAGAAAAGGAATCTTCCTCCCTTGAAGCCGAACGATGGCCGAATGGTAGAGTGCTGCTCTTCGGAACCGGAGTTCGCGGGTTCGAATCCCGCTACGGGCATGTATGTTTGTAGCCGTTCGGAATCGGCTTTAAGTTGTAGGTCCCGGTCTCATTAGCCCTCGTGCAAAACAGTAGACCGTAGCTCTCCAAACCAAACCTCCCTTGAAAAAAGTCCAGCAAGGCATCTGTTTTATAGTTAAATGACAGTTTTCCGATTAAATGATTGTTAAACTGAAATAAAAACTGCTTTTTTTTAGGGAGGGGGGAGGGTCCGTCGCAAACCTTATTCCATGGACGAACTCTAGCCGAATGGGTAGAGTGCGGGACTTCCAGTCACGGGTTCGATTCTCGTAACCGTTATGGTTTGGTTTGAAACAATACGGTCTGCTTTTTTACACTAACGAGACCAGGACCTACTGCTTCAAGCCGATTCCGAACGGCTACGAACATCCATGCACAGTGGGATTCGAGTCCACGAACTCCGATACCGAAGGCCAGCACCCTAATCGAAATCCCGGATCGAATCCCACTGTGGCATGGATGTTCGGAATCGACTTTAAGCAGTAGGTCCAGGTCTCATTAGCGTTCGTGTTGCAAAAAATAGGCCGTAGCGCTGCAAACCAAACCAAACAAATATACATGCTTACATATTATATATATATATATATATATATATATATACATACATACATATATATACATATACATATATATATACATACATACATATATACATGCATATATATACATACATATACATATATATATACATGCATATATATACATGCATATATATACATACATATATATACATACATACATATATACATACATACATATATACATACATACATACATATATACATACATACATATATACATACATACATATATACATACATACATATATACATACATACATACATACATACATATATACATACATACATACATATATACATATATATATATATATACACACATACATATTACATATACACATACATACAGATATATGTGTGTGTGTGTGCGTGTGTGTGTGTGTGTGCGTGTGTGTAAGGATAAGTAAACTAGATCGGGAATCTAATGTAGGCATTTTGTATAAAATCCCTAAGACACTCCGAGGAAATTCTCAGTTTTCAAATTTTAATCCAAGCGCAAAAATTCCCGCGTTCTTTTGCTTTCCCCTTCTTAACCTATAACCTAAATTGACCACTGTGGCTACAGTTTACACCCTTGGGAAAGAGGTCTAACCAATTATAACTCTACATTGCCCTAATTAAATTATATATATATATATATATATATATATATATATATATATATATATATATACATAATACATACATAATTTAGTGAATCGCAAATTATTTTGCTGTTTAGTTCTCTGTGTAAAACTCCTAAATGACACAGATTGATATCACCAAAGTTCCCGAAATCCATCCAATTTTTAAATCCGGATATCAAAAATGACTGTAAACTAAACAAGCGCAGTTCCTCAATACCCTAACTTTCAGGAAATCCAGATAAATATCCAAACATCCTCACAGTGTTTTAAAAATCTTATCTAGGATGAAATTTCAGTTCGTTCTGCTCTGTAGTTGCTTCCGGTTGTTCTTATTTCTGCAGCAAATGGATTATAAACCACAAAACCTACATTCCAATCTTCCATTACAAACAATGGAGTTATTTAACTTCGTTATAATTTTTATATTTTAAACTCTCTGGACTAGAAAATGAACTCGAGGTCGAAATTTCAATTTAATTAAGCATTGGAGAAATTAAAATTTAATTAAAATTGCATGTATATTAAGAAAATACCATACAGCCCGTTATATGACGGGATCAGTAAAATTTTTAAATTTCCAGAATTGTAAAGTACCCTATGAGGCAGGAAAAAATGGTTTGTTTTTTAGCTGATAATTGTCTTTCAACAAAAAATAATCAGTGATTAAATTTAAAATTATCGTATATGTACCTAATCTATTATTTAAGCCAAATAAAAAAGAAAGTTATTTACGTAATATCTAAGTTCAGTGATAAAACGTATGAAAATAATGGAGACGATATTTGAATCATTTAAAAGAAGAAATGATTAAATGAGATGGTTAAAGGAATGACGTCATAAAGCTAGAAAAAAAATGTTATTTTTACCTATTTATTATATGACATATTGATAATTTAATCGCCTGCACTTAACCTGGGGAAATAGGGCTTGAAATAATGGCATTAAACACTCGAATAGTGGGGGAAGGGGGGGATTTCGAACGTTTTAACCCCTTCTTGGTCGGATTTTTTTTCGAATTTCCGGCCCCAAAAAAGCATTTTTTTTTTTTATTACTGAAAATTAATCTATGTTCTATCGTAATTTCGAAAATGCAAAATATTTTTGTCAGCAAGCAGTTTTTTGCTTGACTTATTGGGGGTGAAATATGTGATATCCTGTCCACTGATCTGCAGTTTTCACCGCAATGCACCCACGTTTTATCTTTAAAAAATACACTGTAATAACATATTTATTAACTATATTGCTTTAAGGTGTTTAAGATAAATATCTACATAAAATAATTATTAAAATTAGGTAAAAAATATTTTAGAAAATAGTTTTCCAACCTTACCGTTAAAACAGATTTACAATCAGTCTTGGGTATCAGAGCATAAAAATCCCATTTATCAAAAACTGAAATATTTTATTACAGATTATTTTTTTGCTTATTTTGTCATAAAACTGTTGGTTATGAATATCAAAAATATCATAAACAATCCCGGGATTTATAAAAGAAGTGTAAATAGCGACGAATTCAATCTCAATATGCAATTTTTCTGTTCGTCGCATGGCATGCGACGCCGACAATGCGGGCACAAAAACGCCGAACGTATGAGATGCGACGCCGACCAAGAAGGGGTTAAAGACGATAGTATTTTTTTGGTGAGATATGAAGCATATTTACACCAATTTATTTTAGAATTGGATCGATAGTGTGGGAGAAGATAAATTTTACTCGCTTTGAATTTTGCTAACTTATCAAGACTCCAATATGGATGTCTCTATCCATTCCAGGTCCAACCCCTTCATAAATTCAAGGACAGCCGGAAAGGTAACTTAGGCTACTATTATACAGGGGATTATAGAGCAAATTTTTTAATCTTTCCTTTCTTTGTCAATTCATCGATTACATCATTTATATTAACTTCACTATTTCCAAGAATATTTCTGAAAAAGTAAGCACTCCTAATTTAAAATAAAAACTATATTAAGCTTAATTTCTGAATGTCAAAACTAGAGGTCGATGATATCTGAATTCATTTACCAAATATCAATATAATATGTTCAAATATATATCACCTTATTATAGAACTGCAAATATAAGCGTATTCTGTATAAAATAGTACAAACACACATACATAAATGTAAGTGTTGATTTTCTAGAAAACAAAATTCAATATCTTAATCTTGATACATAAATTTAAATTTCAAGATATTTATTTTAAAAGAATAATAATCTCCCTACTTATATTTGACCTAAAATTCATATTATTCAGAATTTTCAGAACATAACACATTGACGGACAGTATGAACAAGTGAAGTTCGAAAATTAACACTACATGTTTTTGTAATTTTTCGAATATTAGAAGTATAGTTTTACTCTTTCTGCGTAAATATACTTAATTTTGATTAATTCAAAATAATTATTTTGATTATTCCCAAAACGAGACACTAGGCTTCCATTTGTACGCAAATAAATGCACATTTGTGCCGCTATAGCCGTAGAGTCTAAAAATGACCATTTTGGTCGGTTATTGCCTTCATGCCACATAGTGAACTTACGGCTATAGACGAGAGTGTTTGTCAATCTGTTATAGGAAATTAATCAGACGAAACAAAATATATATATGTAAGGAAAATTGTCAGGGGTTTTCAAAACTTAAATCAAGGGTAAAAATTCCCGCGTCATTTTCCATTCCCCTTTTTAACCCCTAACCTAAATTGACCACTGGGGCTACAGGTTACGCCGTCTGGGAAGGGGCCTGGCCAATTATAAACCTACATGGCCCTAGCGGACAATTTAGGAAATTTCCAAATAAAAAGTAGATACCCGCTGTCGGAGACAGATTTTTCTAGAGATATTTTCCCACAGATGTCGACCCAGATGTTACTTGTCTTGTACATAGAACTTCATGCTAGCTGACCCTTCAGTTTGTCCCTATGATGAAGTGGGAACCCGTCCTTCAAAGTTATCTTAATAAAGGTCTTTAGCTGAAACGGTATCATTTTTATGGCCATGACTGCAACCCCCCATCGAGAAGTCAGTCTCATTACATATATATGTATAATTCCTTGTTTCATTTCATTCATATCATATATCTAGTTTCTAAGATAAAGTATATATTAAATGAAAAGGATGCACTTCTTTTTTTCCAAAATTTTTTTCGAATTATCAAGGAAAAAAATATGTTCTTTTAAACTTTCGAAATAAAACCACATAAATTTTCGGAAAAATCGGAAAATTTCTGATCAGAATCACCCTTGGTTGAAAGATTCTCTACTAAAAGACTAGCTTGTATATTAGCTTTCTCTACGAATTCTGTCTGAGCTACTGGCATATAAGTACTTATAAACGTCACCAGAAAGGCCCAAAGGATTAAATGCTAGCGAAGGTTGCCGATATATCCGTTAATTTAAGACTACTTGGAATAGATTTGTAGAAAATGTTCCTTATCGCAGGATAACTCATCTCTTCTTGACTGTCCATTTCCACGGAAGTGCAACGTCCGGATAGCACCTACGAAGTATCACTGCTAAAATTAGACTCTCTTATTTCCCCTTAAAATGTCGAGAAATTGCTTTACTGTCCTGTTTTCAATAACTCTTTTATCATTTTCTTCCGCTTTAAGTGTACCATCATTTGTTGTTGCAGACCATACATGCTACCAAATTGCACGTTTAATGTATTTCAACGTTAACTCTTTTCCTGTCCTGTACATCACATGTGATCAGTTTGGCTTGGTTTGGTTTGGAGTGCTACTGTCTACTTTTTTGCAACACGAGGGCTAATGAGACCGGGACCTACAGCTTAAAGCCGATTCCGAACGGCTACGTACATCCATGCCACAGTGGGATTCGAACCCACGAACTCCGGTACCGAAGGCCAGCACCCTAACCAATCGGCCATCGTTCGGCTCACAAATGATCAGGATTGTATCGATTTTAACCATGGGAGTTTAAAACCAGTGGTTTTAACCGTCCTGGTCAATATCAATTTTGACTAGTTTTGACCACTGAAATTCCCTTTCAAATATATTTAATAATAATCGAAAATAGTTTACTAGCATACAGGGTATCTGTCAAAATAAAATTTTTTCAAATCCATGACTTTTCATGACTTTCCCTGATTTAGCAGATCATTTTCCATGACTTTAAAAAGCTTTCGTTAAACTATATATGAATAAAACTTCTGATGTACATACAAATAAAATATATGCTTTTAGAGAAATTACAGGAATTTTATCATAAAAACTATAAACTTACTTTACAAGTGTTAATAAACTCACATACATAAAAATAAATTGTTGTATCTACATACCTAAGCTTAATCCTATAGCAATTTTTCAATCAAAATGTTTCCAATTTGAATTCAGGGTACTTTGGTATTATCCGGGTGACCATGAATAATAGCCAAATATAACCCTATAATGTTTATATACAATATCCCTAGAGATACTTATATTTTGTGCAAAAATCTTAACTAATTTTTATTAAAAAATAATGAATATTATATTAATAAAATTTTAATCTACAATTTAAGAAAAGACCAGAATAATATACATTTACCCACCCATTAAGCTTTCTTGCTTTGAGTTTCCTTGGTGAACAAATTTTACTTGGCAATAGGGTCAATAGGATAATACATAAATACCAAACTCAGTAACTTCAGCCAAATGACAAGTAAAAATAGAATTAAACAATTCAATGAATTTTTTTTTAATCGGTAGTTTTGCGGATTCATGACTTTCCATGACTTTTACTCTTTTTACTTGAAAAATCAAGACTTTCCATGACAAAATTAATCCATTGTCTAAATCCATGATTTTCCATGACTTTCCCTGACTTTCCAGGTGCGCGGAAACCATGCATATGATAAAGGCAAGTTACATTTGTTAAAAATTTCATAATATAAATAACACAAGCAAAAAAAAAATTTAACACAAAACCAAGATACAAAAAAAAAAAAAAAAAAAAAAATGTTTACTTATTTTTTTATATACAAGCTGTTTTATATGTAATTTATGTTGAATTCAAAAAACGGTTACAAGTAACAAGTTATGTAGTCGTCTCTAAATTTAAACCATTTCGTAATTTATTTTGGATTACTCCAAACTTTGAAAATAATCTTTCTATAGATGAAGAGCTGGCACAACAGTTCATTAGGTGTATTGTAAAATCAACAAATTTTATGTTAATGCCTTTAACCTTGTTTTTAACTGTAACTCATATTTTATGTTTTTTACTGCAACTGGATTACATTTTTACAATTGCATGTGCATGGTTCATTTTTAAAATTCAAACATTCTTATTATACTGTATAAGCATGTTAAATCTCATGAACTTGTTAGTGTAATATTTTGTTTAACTGCACTACTATTTTTATTGCTTATTAAAAGTCACTTCTAATTACAAAAGATATTATATATTAAAATTAAGACCATTTAAAACTATTTTTAACAATTCTGACCAGTTTTGGACGGTTAAAACCACTTTTATCCAGTGTCCAGGTCAAAATCAGTTTTGACAGGTCAAAATTACAACCCTGCATGTGATAATCACGTGTAAGACTTTATACGCTTGTCAGTCACACGTGATATACAGTGATCTCTAATTGGGTGTAATGTCTTAAATTTAGATCCAATTCTCAGTTAGACAGGTGAAATTTGAAGTTTTATATCTAATGTACATCATAACAAAGTAGAACAGCCAAGGGATTCGTGCAAACTGAAGCCCCAAGGGTGATCACAGAGGGAGATTTGTTTGAAAATTGACTGATAAACTTTAACCCTTTAAAGGACAGTGGTTTCGCATCCAAACCAGCTGTTAGAATTATTTTTCCTCTTCTGTTTAAAGATATATGAATGACTGTTTAGATTTTCTACGTTTTTGACACTTATCAAACTATCTATATATTTTATCTATAGATGTTAGTTGACAGCTATCTATAGATGTTAGCAAATTATATAATTTATTTTTCACTTTAAAATATACACTTTTAAACTTGTTTTGCTTGAAACAATCAGGAATTATATTTTTCGTGTTTTATAATCCCAAATAAAAGTACTTACATGAAACAACACTTATAAATGGTTTATATATTTATTTATTGCATAATATTAATAATAATTATTCATTATTTTTCCAATATAATTTAAATTTTATGGAAGTATTATTTTCAAGCCGTACAGGGGGAGGGTTTTACAGTTAAACTACTGCTCACATCTGCAACTCCTGATATACTTGTTTTCATTAATTTTCACATTTATAAGGTTCATAGGTAATATTATAAACGATTCCCATTAAATGTCCAAGAATTTCTAATTATGAACTTTAAAGGGTTAACTGGAGCTAAGCACTCGCGATGTGAAATTTTAATGAGGAAAAATCAGATTTAAGCACAAAAAATATTCAACTTATGGTAACAGACAACCACGTTTACAGCCAAAACTCACACTTTGAGATCTGATAATAAGGTAGATTTTCAGTCGACTAAATTTAAATATTTAAAAACGTTTGTCAAATACAGTAAGTAACTAACACATATATAAACTCTAAGATTAACAAATATCTATAAATAACCCTAATACTCAATTTCCCGTTAATAAAACAATATCAATTCCTGTTGATAACGACTGATTTGAAACGGTGATGTATAAATAAAAACCAATCTTCCAGGTGCGCGGAAACCATGTATATCATTTTTTCTCATCTGTGACCCCCCAAAAATATCTATCTAAACATTGCTTATAAACTGTGAATTTATTTCTTATACCATTTTAAGGATACTTATTGCTCTTCTAATATAATAAAAATTAAGAAATTATTGTGTTCACATTGTGCAAGAGGAAGGGTTTATCAGCTAAATTACCCCTCAAACCTTCCTATGGTTCCTATAAGGAAACCCCCTAATAAATCTAAACTAAAGAAAAGTTTTCAGATATTTTAGATATATAAAGATCATAGATAATATTTATAAACTAATTTAATTAAATCCATAAGAATTTATGTTAGTGATCTGTAAAGAGATACAGATCACGTGGTTATTTCCGCATACATGACGTGTCATCAGAGATGGTTATGACATTCATCGGTCCCACGGGGAAGGATTAGCCACGACAGGTGAGAGTTTGAATCAGCGCTAAAAATGCGTCACTGCTTTTCGCAGCTGGCCCGTGCGTTGTCTGAAGTGTGAAACATCTTTATCTGTTTGTCAAAGAGCACATTAGGACTAGTCTATTAACGCCTGAGTGTCCCTATTCTGCCTTGAGCTAATATCCCAGTTCATTCTACACGTAATCTTTGCTGATAGACAGATCGAAAAGGTGAATATGTCAACAGATAAGGGAAAGATGCATTTTCTTAGAATGTATGAGTAAAATATGTATTAGGATGACAACAAGCAACCTTATACATATTTCCCACATGTGTGCCAGAGCTGCATGCTTATTGTCTGAAATAATGTATCCCCGAGAGAAAAGATTTGTCAGAGAATGCAAGTAAATTTGTAAATTTTTCTTGTTACTAATTAACTATTCCGTTAAACAATGACCGAATGGGTAGGGTACTGCTCTTGTGTACTGGAGTTTGTGGGTTTCAATCCACTTCTGGCATAAACATCCTTACTCATTCGGAATTGGCTTTAAGTAGTAGGTCCCGGTTTTATTAGTCCTTGTCTAGAAAAAAATAGCAATGCAGTGCTATTAATCAAACTAATATAACTATATAAACAAAACATGACAACGGTTACTAAGAATGCCAATATGGTATTCATTGAACGTAATTGCTATATTTTACATAACCTTTGACTATTAGCACATAATTAAGTATCACAAAACAATTAGTTTTTAAAACTACATAACTTATTGAAAAAGAATATATTTGCCGATTATAATAGTTGATCATGGTTTCGTTCTGTTATCAGCACAAAGTCTTTTTTATTGCAACTAAGCAAATGTATGTGCCTGCTTTAGAGGGTGGGTTAATGGAACATGTTTAGCTCCCCCCCACTTCTCAGGGCGTATAAACTCAAGAATAATATCTATTAAAGTTATCTAGTTTAATATTTAATAATTCCATTTTGGTTTCACTTTATTCGAAATATGTAAGTAACGTGGAACCATTGATTTTGAAATTCCAGAAATGGGGCAAAATAATGATGTTGTAACTCAATATATTTACAATACATTTACGATCAAATTTTTTTAAATTGCTTTTACTAACGTAGGATAATTTTATGATTCTGGTACGAAAGGAATTATTTTCTTGGCTGAAAAATTGTTAAATTTTGCCAAATTTAACTAAAAATATGTTTATTTAGTTTTATTTGCTTCGAATTATGTAAGTTAAGTGAAACTACTGAATTTAAAATTAAATGAAAATATTAATGGCACATAATTCTGAGGTTGTAATTCGATAATACACTTATAAAATAGGTCATTTACGATTACTTTTAATTATTTTTTAAAGATTTTTACTAATGTAGGATATTTTTAGGAATTCTGGTACAAAAGGCGACCTTTACTTGGGTGAAAACATGATTTTGTCCCAAATTAAGGTTCTAATGCTAGCTAAACTTTTGGTTGTTCCCATATGAGAGAATACGATACACATCTGTTATTAAACTTTAAATTTCTTCTGTCTATGCATTGTGATATACAAGTGTAAAGCATTAGAAGTGCATGTGATACGAGATGTACAAAGCAGGACAAAGTATTAGAAGTGTATATCATAAGGGAAGTACAGGACAGGCAAAGGGTTAATAATTAAAAAAAAAAAAATAGAAAGAAGGGAAATATTCTCTCAAGGGGTGAGCTCATTTGGTTCAGGCCGGCCCTGCATATGTATACAGCTAAACAGATAAATAAGAAACTTGATTAACACATTGTATACGGACACGTATTAGTACGTTTTCTGACGATTGATACTTGAACGCGGGTCACGTACTAGTACGGATTAGTGCAACAACATGGTTTGTTTGTGGGTACAAAAATAACGGTTATACAGGAAAACGAAGCCGAATGTTCTTGTCGACTACATAGATTCCCGAAAAATTTAAACAAATAAAAATTGTTTTTACATCATTAGTTTTTACCTAATTAGTTTTATGATTGCTCTTTTCATTTTTTTATAAATGTAAAAAATGTTTATATATAACATAATTCGAAAAAACTAAAACTATATACTACTATTTCTATTTGATTTCTCATATTTATGATATTATTATAAATTTATCCACTAAAAAATATATTTTTTGTTTACAAAAATCTTATGGTTGTTATTTATATATTTCAATATAAAATACGAAAAGTTGGTTAAAAAATGAAATAATTTTCGATCTATTGAGATTTAACTGAATAACTAAATTTACGCGCAAAACGCCCGCTCCCTGTACAATTCCGCTGCGAAATGTACCAGCACACAATGTGTTAAAGGGGATTACTTGATATTTCAGAAATAAATTTCAAAGCCGTAAACAAGCCAATTAATTCTTAAGCAATTTTTCAAGTTTTCAAACATTTCCTATAGCAATAGACACATGAAGTCTTGTCAAAAGTAGATTATATACTAGTGTTAAACATACTGATAAAAAAATGAATTTAAGATTAATGTCAAATGTACAAGAGATAAGTGGGACGAAGTATTGCTACCTGAAATACTAGCGAGGTAACATTCAATTCTGGATATTTCAATAGATATCTCAAAGCATTTCCTACTTGTTATCAACTGCCAATTCGAAGGCAACAATTTAACTTATGAGAAATATCTACTTTAGAAAAATAACTACTTTTAACTAGAATAAAAAGATGTGGCTCTAAAACTTTAATGGGGTTTTCTAAAGCACACCCAGGAAATAAAATGTACCACATGACTAAAGTAGATTATATCCTAATGTTAAACATAATGTTAAAAAAGTGAATTACAGATTGATGTCAAATGTACAAGAGGTAAGTGCGACGAAGTACTGCTACCTGAAATACTAGCTAGGTAACACTCCATTCTGGATATTTCAATAGATCTCTCAAAGCATTTCCTGCTTGTTATCAACTATTAATTCGAAAGCAACAATTCAACTTATGAGATATATTTAATTTATAAAAATAATAACTACTTTTAACCAGAATGAAAAGATGTGGCTCAAAAACTTTAATCGGGTTTTCTTAATCAAGCCCAGGAAGTAAAATATACCACACGACTGAAGCTGATATACCCAACTTTCAATTTTTTATCTTAATTACTAGGGTTTTTTTTCTTGTCCTATCGAATGTTTCCTTCTAATTCGTTTAAAAATGTATTCCCGCCTTAAAGCTCAGGCACAAATATATTTGTTTTCTTCAACATTTTTTAATAAATTGAGGAAAAAAGGGATTAAAACTTGCGGGAAAACTACATATTTGCACTTTTTCTGTTTCTTTTTTCAGATGTATAATTGCAGACAAAAAACTTGCCCAGGAAAGCGCAGATAATTGTTGAGCTAATAGAAAAATAGTAAGGTATACAAAACACTAAAAGAAAAATGCAAAATGTCTATATTTTCCTTTGTTTTTTAGAACACGATTAATCTTCGAAATGTTTACATGCTTGAGTACTTCCCAATCGATTCACATGAATTAGGCATTTAGAATGGTAAGCGCAAACAGGAAGTGATATAAATTTACAAACATCGTTTGAATTTGAGTTTTATTATTTCCCATTGAAATTTAGTGATAATAAATACTGAAATATCCTAATTTAAACGAAGTTTGGGATTTAGATATGCAATTAACCTAAATATCTCACATTCATGCAGTAGAAACAAACGAGGTCTTTTGATAGTTATAGTTTAAAAAGGCAATAAATTTCATTATGAAGTTGAAAATAATGATATAAATGGCAGTTCATTCTAGCTATACATAATTTATTGCATCACGCTTCTTTCAGTTTTAATATATTGCGAGCAAATATATTCCTAATATTATTTTTATCACAAATTAACTTTGATAATTATTTTGTTAAAGTCCTTTTGAATTGACAATTCATACTGCAAAAACATATATATACTTGTATGTCGATAAACCTGTACAATTGTCAAATCTACTTAAATAAAAGTCAAAAGAATGCGAGATTAAATAATTATGACGTCATAAATAAAATAAAATTGCACTGAATGAAATAAACGATATTGAAAAGGATTATGACTGAAACAATAGAAATAAAAATTAAGTGCAGACGATTATGAAATAAAAATATGAAATTAAGATATCATTAGGTGGAAACGGGCGAAAAAATAATTTTTTTTTTTAGAATTATAACAGATTTTTCTGTATTATTCTTAACCATTTTGTAAGTGGATGTAACAAAAGCGAATTCGTCAAATATGGGGTAAAATGTTGATCATCTAGTCTTGAACTTTTTCAGAAAACAAAGTAGGAACTGCTTATTTATCAATAATTAATTTCAATTTTCAACATAGAATATCCATTAAGATGAGAGCTTTTATATAAATAAGAAATAGTTTTAAATATTATGAAACGGTACTAGCTATGGTGTGAGATACGCAGTCACTGTTTTTTACAGTTATTGTATGTAATCGTATTATTGTATGTAAGGCTGTGTAATCTTTAGTTATAATCTTTTATCAGACTGTCTGAACACCAATTCATACGAAAATGTAAAGTGCTTTACTGAGTTTCACAGAGTGACAGTTTTACGGAGTTTTTATTGAGTTTAACAGAAGTATGCGAAATTTCTTTAACAAATTCCTAATAGATATTAGATGATATTTAAGGAATTGCATAGTTGTTTCAATCCTGGAACGCTACCATATTTTTCTCGAACATTGTTTCAACTGAAAAGCGGTTCAGACACTATTAATTAAACTGCAAAGTACAACTGAGAAGTTGGACTGAGTAAAAAAACTGAACGATGAACTGAACTGAGAGTGTGTGTCAGGAACTAAGTTTTTCCTTACGAGGTTAAGGTTACATAACCTTTAAGTCTTCAAAAACTCAATTGAATCATTAAAAAACATTCGAATTAATAACTGGAAAACTATATAATATTTACATTTAATATCATAGCTTTTAAGGAAACTAAGAAATATTCGAAAAGTTTTAACTTAAAATGAATTTTATTCAAAATGGTATTTTTAATTTCGCACATTCTAAATAAAAAAAACTATTGCACACATTGATTTCGAATTTTCACAATAAATATATTACACATTTACAATGGCCGAACGATGGCCGAATGGTTAGGGTGCTGGCTTTCAGAATCGGAGTTCGTGGGTTCGAATCCCACTATGGCATGGATGTTCGTAACCGTTCGGAATTGGCTTTAAGCAGTAGGTCCCGGTCTCATTAGCCCCCGTGTTGCAAAAAGTAGACCGTAGCACTCCAAAATTAAACCAAACCATTTACAATAAAACTCTACTTACTTTTTTCGTTGTTTCTTATTATATTTGGTGGTATTTATAGCGTTTGAAATGGAATTTTTAAACATTATTTCAGCTTTTTTGAAAATTCAATTCCCTGGTGTCAGATTTTTGATACTTTTTAAAAATTTAAATATGCTGAGAAAGTTACCTAATAACTATTATTTGCAAAAAAGCAAAAACTATAAGTTAAACTCACTCTGTGTTTAAGTGTGCTCACAGTGCTTCAGAAAATTTAAAAAAAAATTAAAACAGGCTCTGGCTTTTTATCTTATAAAAAAATGGGTCTTAGAAACGGAGTTTACTAACCAAATAAGAACAAAGAACCGATTCTGAAATATCTATGTATTTACGATAGTAATTTTAAAAAGATATAGTAAGGCAAAAGAAAAGGAGAAAAAATATTTCATTTAAAGTTTATGTGTCCCCTTAATGCGTTAAAGTTAGTAAGTGTGTATAAATATGTGTACATAAGCGGGAAGATATATCTATACAGATTAAATTCCTAATATATATAAATATATTTATAAACAAGAGCTGGAAATAAACAGCATCTAAAACCATCCCGTTGTTTACGAATCCAGGAATACAGGCGAAAGCCACGAAAACGCAATTCGTACCTGAGGGGGAAGAATCTCAACGCATTAAACACTGACGGGGGAGATTTCCTTCAAATGAGCATAAATTTGATTTCATAGACACTTACTAATGATTGTATCCATCAAAAATCGAATCTATTTTCGAAGAGGAGGCATTTTTATGACCAGTGCAGCTATATTTCTTATTTCACTGCCAAAAAAGATAATAAAGTCTGCCATAAACTTGTACCTCAGAATTTTTGAAAGCCGTCGGTATTTGCAGGGCTAAAATTTATACCACTACTGACATCTATAATCTACATACGCATAACCATATATAATCCTATAATTAGATTTTATAAATTGCTTCTTCCCATTTGTTAAAGTGCCTCATTTAGACCACTAACAAAGTATAACTTTTAACACTAAATATTTCCATTAAAAGTATACTGCTCACCCCAAAAACATATATTAAAATTAATTTCATGGTTGTAAAGAATAAATGGTAACCTATCTTGATTTATTCTCAGTAAACGGAAATAGATTACATATATATTATATATTTGTGTATATTTATTATAGTTAAATCAGTTGTTTTTATAGTATATTCGGTAATAAAACAGCAGAATCTATGAATTGGATAACTGCTTTAAAATATATTTTTGGTCTCTTGAATGCATACGATTTATGTTTGCATATATATATATATATATATATATGCAATATATACATTTTTATATATGTAAAAACCTACAAATAAGTATATACATACTTCATACATATATTTACATGCATACACAAATGTATACACATAACGTAAATGTATACACAATATATCTATAATTATAAAGGTAAAAGCTTATTTGTTTTTCCATCTGTTATGTTTCTAAAGACTTTATGACACATCAACAGGTATGTGTTAGTTTATGATTCCTATTATTGGTGAAAAATGCAATTTTTTTTGTGTACAGTGAAAAATTTTCGACCAATTTATTTTATTTGGTTCATGTTCCTTTGTGACAAAGCCTTTAATAGGTTGAAAATTTTTAAGTATTACAGGAGAAAACCGCGTATTCTTCAACAGGAACCCGCAACTGAATCTGTTGCTTTTTCAACACCTACCTGTTGACATGTGATAAAGCTTTTAATCACCAAACGGGTTACACATTCTCTTTAGCTTTCTAGATTCGAGAATGTTCGTAGGAGTTATATTCCTTTTAGTCAGTCATGTTTTACCGTAGTTCAGGTGAAACGGCAATTTTCAAGTCTGATTTGATACTAAATTACAACGCAGTCAGTTGCTAAAATTTCCACTTATTTTACTCCCACTTCCAATGACTCTAGTGCTTTCCCGTTTAAGATAATAGGGAGATATTATCTGGGAGAGATAGTACGCCCATTTTATTGTTTAAAATTCTTCATTATTTTTTAATTGACAATCTCTCCTTTCTACACAAGCTGTTGACTTCGGTATTTTTCAGCACTGAAAAACTACTTTTTGTTCATGAAAACAGAGGTAAATACATTAATTAATACATTTATGCTGTTTCGTGAAATTGTGTTTATATCTCTGATTTTCATAAGCATGTCTCGGTCCTATTGTCCTCGTGTCGCAAAAAGAATAGACTGTAGAGCTCCAAATGCAACCAAAATTATTTGGTTTACAAGACTCGCCCATTTTTTATTTGGCAACTTGTGGGAGAGCGTGATTGATCTGATTAATGGGTGACATGAAATCGCCAAATGATAACCTAAAAATAAAATAGTACAGGCACTTCATGTCTTTAACTATAAAAATTCTCAAAATACAAAAGCGAAATTTGGGGTTTTTTTTCACAGATATTTGAGCAGTTATAGTAAACGGGAAATAAAATTGGAACTTAATGGGTGCATTTAGCTTATTGCTGGTTTACGAAGACTGAGCAATTCACATCTTGCTGGTTACAAAAGTTTACGTCACATTTAGTGGCCGTTAAGTTTATGCGATTTGTTGTGAAAAGTTATCTCCCGCTCAGTTTTAAAAGCTTCTCGCGTGTGCACAATATAAACATTTATAAACCATGGCCTTCAGCTGGAAGATTTTCGATGAGTAAGTAGATCAGTCCCATAATCAGACAGCGAAAGCAACAATTACTAATGTTTGGGAATTCCGTTTGCTTTTGGTACAAATGATATTGAAACTGACTTAAAAAGCTTATTTCACAATCATGAAAGGATTAAAAAAGTAGGATTTTTATAAATGACTGAATTTTACTCTAGTTATGGCCAGGTGCAGTCATTCGGTACCACAGTACTAAAATCAAGTCACGTGCTATCCTTATCGTGTTATTTCAGATAAAATGCACCGTAACTAGCAAAGACAGCATACGAGGGGTCCAGTCTTATCTCTCTTGCATTAAATTAAGAGATGCCTCGTCAGTTAATCATCGTTTCTTTCTATTTTATTTTTTAAAAATTATATTAATGTAAATTCGATAAACTCAATTTGTTTCATTAAACCTATAAAGACAGTACCAATAGAACTAGAACAGTTTAAAATATTTCTTCTGTCGACAAAATGTTGATTTTTGCCATTAAAATTACAGTTAAACTTACTTTAAGATAGATACCAGCATTTTATCTTTACTGTTATTCAATTCAAGGATAAAGCCCAGCGTATGACATATTTATAAAATGTCTTTGCTTGTAAGCAGTTGTTAAATCTCACGTAACGAAAAATTATATGTGTGTGTGTACTACACTCACACCGTCTGAACTTTTCAGAGTCGTGATTTTGTTAAATTATGCCTTTTATTAAAATTACTATAAATCTGGTTCTTTCAGCAAGGGTGCTGTTTTGCAAATTTGTGATAATAAGACCCTCTTTGTATGAAAATACAAATTTCCTAATCTGTAATTAGTATTAAGTTAAAGTTTCATTTATTTTTTTAAAGGTGTTTAAAAATTATAAAAAACAATAAACAATAAATTTATTCAAGGATTGGATTATGTATCCAAATGTTAATTATTAAGATAATCTAGAGTTCTGAAAATCAGATTTTCACATGTGTTTTGAGCAAGGTCCGTTTTTAGTGCCCATTTTTACAATAAAATATTTCTTGAAGGGTCCGTTAATGAAGGTTAATTTTGCTAACCAAACATCTGACACACACACACACACACAGACACAGACACATATATTGTACACATATAGATACGAGAGAAGTTATAACTGCATAAGCAACAGATGATTATCATAAGACTCTTTTCAATATGGTGTATAAATGATTAAATCTAGAAATAAAATTTTGATGAAATATTTTTAGCTTTACATAGAACCCCATTTAATGATTTAACAGTGTTTTTCGAATTTTCGACTAATAAACACTACCGGGGAAAATCGGTGTGATCATTATCGGCGCTATAGTCAAATCTAAAGATTTTAATTTCAGCTATTAATTCAAAATATATACAAAAATATTTATGTAAGCATAATATTCTCCCATTTTTAACGTGATAATACGATATAACAAGGTTATTGTAAAATATTTTACATACGTATATTTCTTTTATTACTAATAGACACTAGCTGTTATCACGTATTTCGATAGGGTGATCTGTCTTTATTACGGTGATTGTAATAATATCATTTTACCCATAGAGAAAATAACATGGATGTCCTATAATACATAACATTTAATGACATTCATATAAAACATTAATAAGCAAAAAGCTATCCCAAAAGTATGTCTAATGCATAATAAAATGTTTGCAATGGCTAAATAAATTGTTTTAATATCCCTTTAAGCTTTTAGTATTTCAAATTTACAAATATATAATGACCGAAATTATATAATTCCTAAAAGTGATGTAAAATTATGTAACATTACATACGATTACAGCTGAAATGAAATTAAAATTGTATTAAACTGCAATAGTATACTTGTATATATCCAACGAATAAACCATTTTTAAACTAACATTCTCGGAAAGATTATAATTTTACCCGTAATATTACGTTTTCGGCATTTACGATACGTAAAAAGTATCCTGAATCTTGTAACAAAATAATAAATTTTTGGAAGTGGAACCTGAATGATATCTTGATAAGACGTTGTTCATGTAAGGTATTGAAAGGAATGTTTAAAAGTTATTTTTGTACCGAATAAAAGAATACTTGTTAAAAAAAAATCTGTATTTAAGGAAAATTAAATCAACAGCAAATATTAAATAAAATAAATTAGTTTGTTTAAGTTGTGTTATTTAAACACGAAAAGATATTAATTCTTTCAAATCATTTTTAATTACGGGTTCAGGTAGATAGTAGAAAATTTTATAAAGAATCTTAAGAATCCGCCACAAGATTTCCACATTAAATATCCTCACCATAAATAATAATGGTTTGAGTATTTAAATTCCTGCGTACATCCGGGAGATATTTCTATCTCTTTTCCGTAAGGACTCATTTAAGACGACCTGAACTGGGAAAATTCGCAAATATTTCACCGTTTCAACATGTTTGAAAAGAACGACACTCCCCCCAAGCAAAATAAAGTTTATCGTTTCTTCTATTTGGATTAAAATACCTGGAACGTAGCCAAGGGATGAAAGACTGTCTTATTGGGTGGGCCAGAAAAAAAAAAAGGAATTTTATTTCATGAAATATATATATTTATTTGCTTATTTTTAATACAAACCATCTAAAAATACTTTGTGTATCACCACTGAATCATATTTTTAAATCGCCATGCATATGAATTCGTACATTTGCTTTTCGCGATTCTATAATTTAATTTTTTTTAAGTCAAAGTCGAAATGCTTTAAAATATAAAAATTAAATCTCATTCTTTTCACGATATAAAGTCCATTTAAGGTTTTTGTTAGCAGTTTATTAAAAGAATGGAATATTACACAAATAAATCACATTTAATTTGCGGATTTCCAAAGGAAGCTATATCTATTAATGTATCAAATAGTAATAAGTGTTTATGGTTAATAACAATGTCGTTTACTATTTTTAAATTTGCACGATTAAATCGTAAATCAAACCGCAATCGATAATTTTTTCACCTTTAAAACACTTTTGACTTTTCACAATATTGACTTCAAAAAATTACGATTGATTTTTCAAATTACAGACTCATAAATCCAGAAGTAATTTAGATACTATTCGAAACACTGCCTAAAATTATTATTTAAATTTTAAATACTATTAAGACATCTCTTTTACGAGTGTTTATCATAATCCAATTTATCTAATAGCGTATTCATAATGTTAAAAATATTTGCGAATCATCTTTGAAATACTATCAGATATGAACTAACTTCATAAGTCGTGCCTGAAACTGAGAGGTTTCGTAGTGGATAAAATAAATATATAAAAAAATTAATCAAACACCTGTGAAAATAATCTTTGAAAAATGATTTCAAGTTCAACTCCTAAATATTGAAGTTTAATAACCCCTCACTTGCGTTTACAATTACAAATATATTCAATTTTAAAATACATTACCGTAAATTATATTAAATTAGATAAACTAAATTTAAAAAATTAAATACTGAAAAACATAGCCACAAATTTTCAATGCATATGCATGAAATCAAAAATTAAAAATCAATTTAATATATTCATGTTTCAAAATTTTATGCAAGTAACAACTATGAAAATATGAATTGTGCATAGTCACGAAGACTAAGATTTCATTGAGATTAAAACAAATACGCAAAAAATTTAGATATCTGACGGCGATCTGGAAAATGATCTTCAAAAAGAGGTTTTAAAAGATTTAAATGCTGAATACTGAAACTGAGTAGTCAACACTCATTGTCCATAAACACTAAGTCACGATTTAAAAGCAATAAACTGAAAGTAAATAAAAGCAAATGAGTAAACATAAAAAAAAGAAAAAAAAACGATGGATTTGGCACACATAAAGAAATCAAGAATTAAAAGCCGATTTGATAAATCCATGTTTCAAAATTTTATTCGAATAGCTACGAAAATATGAATTTCCATCCAGTTTTAATAGTTGAAATATATCCATTACAAAGCATTATTATTATTATTATTATTATTATTATTATTATTATTATTATTATTAAAAAGCAGGGGCAGAAATATATGAAGATATGATCATGATATTTGATAAAGTATTTAATTTAAATGTATCCAAATGATAAAGGATCATTGAAAAACATCCAGCAGAAAAACTAACTTCATATATATATCCTGCCTAATAGTAAATAATTTCGCTAAAGTTAAGAGAAGTATGAAAATAATCTAGAAATTCATCAAAGAAACTTCCAGAAGTCAGAAACTATCAAAAAGACATCTAGATATCATTGAAGCATTTTAAAAAGTATTTATTTGAAATGTACCCATATGAAAAATTATTATCAAAATGTATTCATAAAAAAACTAACTTCATATACCCTGAGTTATAGATTCCGTTAAGATTGAAACAAGAATGTATGTAATCTAAAAATATGTCAAAACCTAAAAAAAAACATCTTCATAAAACCAGAAACTATCATATAGGCAAGATATGATCGTAGCACGTTCGATAAGCGATTAGTTAAAGTGAATCCACACAAAAAAAACTAACTTCATATACGTACTTGTTAACTTTTATAAATTATCATTAATAAATAATTAGCTGAAATATTGGTTGATTAATTGTTAGTGACACAAGTTATAGTAATTAATAAAAGTTAATACTTCAAGGAAATCTTTAATTAAAAGTAAAATGTAATTAAAAAATCTTCATGCGTTCATTGTATAACATATCAGCTAATTTTTTCAATTAAATTTGATTCTAGAAAACACAACCTAAATATCAAACTTAATATCTAGTTAGCAAAATCAATAAAATAACATGTCAAAATTATCAAATTATGATTTACTAAGCTTTCATTCGTAAAATGGATTTTTTTTCAATATTCGAAATTTATATAAAGTCATATTTACAAAACTTTGATAAAACTGATATAACCTCTACTTTAGTTATACCAATATTTATTTTTAGCAAGTTCATGCAGGTATTTAATATCTAAGATGTTGGGCATATTTATATTTTTTAATCAACTATGTAAATTTCTGCTGAAATCAAAGAGTTTAGAATTTTCAAATATTACTAAAGTAAAATATCCATTTTTTCCCCCTGAATTTTAGACTTTAAATTAACAGTACCAAAACCGTAAAAGTTCTCGGTCCATCCGTAAGTCCGTAAAATTAAGCACAAACCGTTAATTTTACGGATAATCCGTAAAAGTTGGCTGGTTTGCAAACATATATGTCCTACTTCATATTAAGTCATTTTGCTAAGATTAAAACAAATATATAAATAATCTAGAAATTCGTCGTAATCATTTTCCAAAAGTCAGTAAATATCAGAAACATATTAAGATATGATTATACCATTCGAAAAGTTACTAATTTGAAATTTATCCATTTAAAAAATGATAACTGATATGTATTCATATGAAAAATTAACTTCATATGTCCTGCTTGAGGGGTTTCACTGAGATTAAAACAAGTCAGTAAAATAATCTAGAAATCTATCCGAGATCCATGAAAATAATCTCATAAAAAGTTAGAAACTATCCGAAAAATATCAAGATAAGATCGTAACGCATTAGATAAGTGTTCAGTTGAAATGTATACATTTAAAAAATGTACTTTTATGAATTCATATTTACTATTCAAGACAAGTTTCCTTTTGAAAGCAGATGTAGTGCACATTCAAACAAGTATTTATATCATTACGCTCATAAATTGATGTCATTAAAAAATTATTAAATTCCAAAAATTCATATTCGTCAAAATATTTTTAAGAAGAAACTTTTGCGAAATCGTTTCACTAATACATATGAAAAATTTTCCCTTCTTTAGAGGGTGCAATTAATTAAAAATACCAAATGAAAATGAAGGAGGCAAAAAATAAAAATGAGTACTGACCGTTCTGCAGGGATTGAGCCAGTTCCTTCTCGTTCTCTAGGTGTTGAGGCCTCCTCTGCTTTCGCCGAGCCATGCTGAAACTGCTCGCTCTCTTTTCTGCTTGGAATCGCCGATGTCCGAAACAACTCACCCTTCCGCAAGGCGCATGCGTCCCCCCGTTATTAACAATTTGCCATGGCTCTTATTATCATAATGAACGGGACGCCCATTGGACGATCGGACTGCACACGTCAGCGCCTCGGTGTATGTGACGTCACCCAAACAACAACAACAACAAAAATATATAACTGATTATGATTGATGAAGAGGAGATGGACCTATTTCGCGTTTCACTTATATAAGTTTCGATCTCACCTGGTTCGTCGGTTTTAGATAATTTTTTTTTCTTTTATTTTGGTCGTCTTCGAATAATCCTCGTGATATGTGTTTCGCACACTGTCTCTTCGTGGTTCAAAAATATTAATCCAGGATTTAGATACGTGTCCTGCGTCGGTACGGTTTTCTATTTCGGCCGACGCACTTGGTCCATGGTGGTTCGTCTCTTGGTGGAGTGACCGGTAGAGGTTCGTATTTCCTCACCACTGGCCGGAGAGGAACAACTGATCACTGGCAGGCACCATCCCGGACTAGTTCCGCGGCGACATCGAATGTTTTATTTTGTTTCGGTTCTTTTCTTTGCTCTCGGCGGAAAATTCTCGAAAAAGCGACGAAAAATTCGGATGTTTGTTCTGCAGTCGTATATAATCCGGGAAATATCACCGTACGGTCTTCATCGCAGCACAGAGTGTTCCATCCTAAGAACGATAGAATATTTTTTTGTTTTCCGGCATCAATAGAGCAGTGATCAAGGAGACGAACAGAATAAATAAAATGGAACGCGATTGTCGGGTAAGGTAGTCGTTTTTTTCCCGTTTCGTTTTTTCTCTCTTTTTTTTTTGGTATTTATTTCCCCCAAAACATTTTTCTATTCGACTGTTGTTTATGTTTGCATTTTGTCTGGCACTTTAACGCGCACACACTCACTCACACACACACGTCGGTCCCCCTGCGTGACTGAGAGACGGTTCCCCGAGCATCGAGTGAGGAAACTCGAAAGCAGGGTTGCAGGCACGGAGAGAGGCACAATCACACACTCTCAAACCTTCACCAACCGCGTCGCCAAAGCTTTCGCGCCAAAAACCGGACTCGCTCGCTTGTCGCACGTGCTGCCTGCCTACCTGCTCGCGAATCGCTCCCGCTTCAGAAAGTACAATCAAATATATACACAAGGCCGACAAGGACAAAAATGATAAATGTTCCTTCACACGATTAAAATTACTGTTAACCCTAGAAATCTCGTTGAATTCATTTCGACTATGTTATATGTATTCTTATATAAAATCTAATAATATCAACCACCTATCTATATATATATATATATATATATATATATATATATATATATATATATATATATATATATATATATATATATATATATATATATACATAGAGGGATAGAGAAGAGATTACGTATATATATGCATCTCTCTCTCTCTCTCTCTCTATATATATATATATATATATATATATATATATATATATATATATATATATAT
>CM063509.1:52130725-52163225 GCA_032207245.1 Pardosa pseudoannulata
ATTCTGGACAGGTATTGACGTCATGCCACATAGTGAATTTCGCTTTGACGGCTATAGACGCAAGTGTCCGTCAACGTGTTAAATAACAACGGATATATATATATATATATATATATATATATATATATATATATATATATATATATATATATATATATATATATATATATATATATATATACAGAGGGGGAGAGTGAGAGTAACAAGTTTCTGGACGTTCTAATTTTTAAAGCATGAATGGACTGAAAACAAACACATATCCTTATGTGTATGTAAGTTGGCTTTTTAGATGTATTCCCAAATTGTTTCGTCTATGTGTATAAAACAACCGTGCACATATAAATGACACATAACCACGAATGCAAATCCATACCAACCGACTTAAATATCTACTTGCCCACTACATCATATATAAATTCATTAACTTGGGTGGATTTTCTCGAACATGAGCATCACATTTTTACACTCTGCTTTTAACACTAGTCGAAAATGCGCTTGAATTTTAGTTAAAATAAATCCTCCTTTACAAATATATTCGGTTCGAATGGAAGCGAGATAGGAATTCATCTTACATGGAAAACACTGTACGAATGGAAAGCGTTTATACTTACATTCAATAGAAAATAAAGAAAACATTGTATAGACGTTGTTGATAGGAACTTTGTATTTAAAAAAAGAATTCACGCGATCACAGCGTTTCGACGATTGGCTGAAATCCATACAAGTATGAATTTCTACGTACAATTCTACCTCTACTGTACTAGAGTTGTTATTTCTGTATCTACATATATATATATATATATATATATATATATATATATATATATATTGCTTACACATGCATAGTCTTTGTACTGAATGTCTCAAATATGTACTTTATACTTACGATATGCATAGAAACTTGTATTCAAGGCATATAATATAAATGGGTAATATGTATCATGCCCTTATACATATCATACATTCATATTGTATATATTAAATACAAGTATAACGATATATAAAGATACTGTATACAATGATAAAACTGTATATTACGATATTATATACCGCAGAATTCTTTATTACCCAGAGCAGAAGAAGAGTTAATTATCTTACGGACACTTAAATTTTAAATTATTTAAATAACGTTAAATTAAGTCTTTAAATACAATTCAGACTATCCTATGGCTATTCATTGGTGTAGCAAGAAATTTTTCCAGGAGGGGGGGTTGCTAATTAACACAGCAATCCTTAGATATATATAATGTACGTATACAGCAAACCTTAAGGGGATTACCTCCCTCTCCAGTGCTACGCCACTGGAAAAGCTGCATACATAAATATTAGACTCTACTTCGATTGAATTGTGTTGAAAGATACAGTCTACAGCAATATTTTTATAGGTTTTTTTTGCATCTTATATATAAGTTATATATTATATATGTTTTATATATTATTAGTTATATATAAGTTCTTATGTAATTTATACAAGCATCTTTGTAGATATATAAAAATGTATGCTTCGTCTTGTAAGTATTTGTGTATTATTCATACCATAATTAAGCTCAATTATGTGAAGAAACGCACTTATGTGTATGTAGGATATTATCTTGTTATATTGTGGGAGCCATTTTCATACGATTCATTTAAAGTGCATCACCCTATTCAACTAACTATTGAACAAATTTAAAAAGTAAACCGAAGTTCATGGGAATGAAAAAAAAAAAAAAATTACTTACTCTACTTAATCCAAAATGTTTGCTACAAAGCAAGAGAGATAAATAACTGTCAATTCATCGGACTACTCGATTCGTACGTTAAAACTCAACATCGAAATATATATATTTCTATACATATACAAAGCGGTCATGACTGTTATTGTCATTTACAAAACTTACTAAAATGTCAACTGTGTGCCTGTAAGCCTAAAATACGTAGTACGGATATTTTCTACGCATCTGCGAATCATATGTTGACTTTATCAGTCATTTTTATGTAAATTTATTACATTAATACGAAAAAAGCTCATTACTGAAAGTGTCTGTTCTTCAAATCATTAAAATTATTAAAGATGACTCCGGAATGATCTCCCATGATATGTTTATACGGCGATCGTAGATTAAATAACGCTATTCAAGCTAAAGGTTTTCATTACAAGTATAGCCGTTTGAAAGGTGAGCGTTTTTGTCAGAAACTTAATATTTTTCTCCGTAAATGATTCGCCGAATAGTCTCACTCGGCCATTCTTTAGAATAGGATCTTTCTTTTAGCTTAATACATGCTTCGGATATCCATGGCTTCATTTATGCCAGATAATAGAAATTTAAACTAGTTTTGGAACAAACAATGCATTTGTAAGTTTAAAAATTGCCTTTTTTTGTCCAATTTTTAGAGCATTTAAGGAGATGTATATAATTAAATATGTATATTATTAATGTGATTTCCACTAATTCATAATATTGTTTTACAATAACTTTATAGGCTATCTGTATCATATTTTTTATAGGCTATCTGTATCATATTAAAAAACTAAATACAAGATATTTACGTTGTAAATTCAATACCTGCGAACTTTCGCCCAAGACACAGTAGGAGACAGGGGGGTTCTTCATCTTCAACTGAAATATCAAAATTAATACAGCAATCCTTACATATATAATATATGTACACTAATGCATATATACAGCTATCCTTACATATGTAATACATATACACTAATACATATATCTATCCTTACACATGTAATACATATATACAGCTATCCTTACATATGTAATACATATATAATACATATATACAGTAATTCTTACATATGTAATACATATACATATATACAGTAATTCTTACATATGTAATACATATAATACATATATACAGTAATTCTTACATATGTAATACATATGTAATACATATATAAATACATATATAGAGTAATTCTTACATATGTAATACATATATATAATACATATATGCAGCTATCCTTACATATGTAATGCATATATAGAGTAATTCTTACATATGTAATACATACATACAATAATTCTTACATATGTAATACATATATACAATAATTCTTACATATGTAATACATATATACAATAATTCTTACATATGTAATACATATATACAATAATTCTTACATATGCAATACATATACGCTAATACATATATACAGCAATCCTTACATTTATAATACATGTACACTAATTCATATATACCGCAATCCTTCCATATATAATGCATATGTACAACAATCCTTATAGAGGAAGTATAGCCCCTTCGCTTCATCAACTAAAAAGGGATATTTTAAAAAACAGCTAGGGTGTTTAAGGAAATTAGGTTATATGTACACCTACAAATGCCCTTTCGTGTATAGATGAGCAACTCACTTGGTATAGAATGATTCTGCCGACCTTAATATTTAGCATATTCATACAAATCAGTCTACTGTAAACGAAACTTTATGCACAAAAGTGTACTCACAACTTAAGGGTTTCTAAGAAAGGATTATATGCAATAAATAGGCTGTTGGGAATGGGTTTGGGATTAAGATGAATATTTTTTTAATATTAAAATTTCTTAACAAAATTGCAACCAACAATAATAAACATTTTTTCGACAAAAGTTTCGTATATATCGGTGTTCTGGAAGAAACACATGCTCTATATTTTAAGTCTTTATGATCTACATACATTATGTACAAGTAATGTATATGTAGATGTATATGTATATATATATATATATATACTTACCGCTTATACTTCATTGTATCACAAATCACGTTGCTTAGCGCCATATAGTGCCGAAAATTTGAATTCAACGTAATCATCATTTTCTTCTTACTTTAATGTCGAAGTTAGGTAGATTTTTTCAGCATTCAATCGCCCCAAAATTGATTTTTTTTCTCCAAAAAATGTAATATTAAGGACAAAATTCAATCTTCCCTGATAATTTTATGATTTTTTTTATCTAAAAAATTTCCCTTAAAATTAAAGCTTTGATTGATAATAGGCTGTTGAGTAAGTGTTCTCCCTTGTGCATTAATTATGAGTCTAAAAATTGTATGCTCAGATATATACATATATGCGTATTACACTTATACGCATAAAGTTCGTAGTGTTTGTATTTTGTGTACACATATACATGTGCGTAGGTAAATATTTATGTTGAAGAAACTATAAAATGTATGTTCAGTAACAATTTTTTTTTAATTGATTACATAAAAGTTACGATCTCGCTAATTACGTAGTATTGGTGATCGAGACCAAGCCTGCCTTAGCATTTTTACTGCCGTAGGCAACCACAAAAATGTCGCTCTTCCCAATCTTCAGAAAATAAAATATATATAAAATAAATTATAAAGTTACAAAATAACATAAATACAAATTTATATAATATTGTATTATTGTAAAACAAAATATATATTTTTTAACACACAAACGAACCTATAAACTAAAAATAGTATACTATAAGCCTGTCTATCCCTTATATATTTGAATAAGATTGTTATATATGTGGTCTATGGGAACTGGTGCACCAAAAATAAAGGATGTCTGTCAATTCCCGTACTATTTGTGTGTCTTTATATATGTGTGTGTGGGCGATGGAGTGACACTATAAACCTTTATAAATAGTTAAAAACATACATACTGTTTTGTGTAATTCTGTTGTATAAGCTAGTATATACTTTTATATTTTAAAAGGTTTATATTTAAAAAGCTTTCTGTATTTTATCAGATTGCGAAAATAGTGGTTATTGTTTCCACGATATAGACTTAAGGGTCACTTCTGAGGCGAAAGCTTTGGAAGCATTTAGAAGTGTTGTTCTTTGATAGTAAAATTAATTATAAAAATGTCTCGTACGTCGCTCCTAAAAGAGAATCGTCAACAAGTGTTGCATACGCAAATTATGATAAAAAGAGAAAAAAGAAGTCTAAT
Organism: Pardosa pseudoannulata; assembly: GCA_032207245.1. Classification (NCBI taxonomy): domain Eukaryota; kingdom Metazoa; phylum Arthropoda; class Arachnida; order Araneae; family Lycosidae; genus Pardosa; species Pardosa pseudoannulata. Next base: position 52,135,646 of record CM063509.1, read on the forward strand.
TTATTTTCCATTATGTGTTCTACACTAAGATAGATTAAAAAAAAAATTATTTGAGGTTTTGTTTGTAGCGTTAAGGTCTTCTGTCATATATATATATATAAATATATATATATATATATATATATTTATTATTTATATACACATATACATACAGAAAATATGCGTATATTAAAATTTTTTTAAGTTTTTCTTACTGCTGTTTTATGTATTTTAATCAAATGAGGTCAATCTTAAAATAATTTATAAAATAATTAGTTAAAATGGACTTAGGATTTTTTGGAATTTTCTATTTATTATTGTTTAGCATGTCTTATTGCATTTCGTGAAATTGTTAAGCTTTAGTTTGCTGAGCCCTTCTCAAGGCAATGTCCTCGGTGTACGCCTGGGCCACATATCATGACTAATAGTTTATATAAAACTTCACTTTACACTATTAACATATGACAAGACATTTCTACTTTAAAAATGGAATCTAACAATATTTAAAACGACAGCTTACGAGTCATAATTCCGAGCATATTATTCGTCACGCATTACATTATTATTTTCATTGCTTTACTTTTATTGCATTTTTTACTACCCATCTGCAGATATTTGTTCGCCTATTTTTAGGGGAGCACCCTATAGGTAGCCAGTATTACTCCATAGGACAACACAAACAAGCAGAATTGGGTGTTCTTCATTTAGAAGTAGAACACCCCATCAGGCATAATCTGCCACCTCCAGGTATCGTTTGGGAATTCGTAGGACATTGCGACCATTAACCTATTTTATTTATCCCAGCAATTATTTATGAACACGGTGGATCTTTGGTCAGCTTGAGCCTCGAACTCGAAACTCTAAAGTTATGAGATCAATGCCTTTGCCTACTTATAGGGCCGTAGCTCGGATTGGATTTCATATTTTGTATTAATTTTAGGCGTTCATAATGATTTAGATTCACGATATTCATGTGTGTGTATATATACATACATATATATATATATATATATATATATATATATATATATATATGTGTGTGTGTGTGTATATATATATATATATTATTTTAACTTAGCTATCAACTTAGCTAGCCGGAAAACACCAAAATTAATTTCTGGTTCCATCCGCACTTTTTATAGTATGCTTTATATAATTAGTTTCGCTTCCTCTACGTCATTAAGCGTCACTACAGGATTAACCCTTATTAACTCTGATTGGCAGGCTCACACACCTATAAGTTCTGATGTACGGGTTTTTCTACCCAGAAGCCTTCGAGAGATGATGCTACAATAAAGTCCATTTCTCTATATTTAAATTCTTTGATTTTCTCATTGCAGCTGAAAAACAACGAAGACTATGATTACATTATTATGTAAATTTTTTCCTTTAGTAAGCTAAATTTTTTACAATACATATGATTTCTCACCAATGTCGTTTAACGGCTAACCGCGATTAACTCATGGAGCCAACCAATGGTTGGACGCAATTCTCCGTTTAAATACAGATTAATTTTGGTTAGAAATTAAAAGGCTTTAGTGAGACTGACCCTTATACATTTATATATATACATATATGTGTGTGTATGTATACAGTAGAAATGATTAGGGTATTAATGTCTTAAGGAAGACGAAAGTTCATTCAAGTACTTCATAATAATGGGTCTATACTGGTTGTCATGTTTGCTCAGTATGTTCGAACATGGGATTAGATGATAAAGCAGTTCCCCTTCTCTCACGTGATGGATGTTTGTTTACTGAAAGTTTTTAAAACACACGTACGCAGGCTACTCGGAAAGAATTCATTCTGACCAATTTTGCAATCGATATTATTTATCAGCATGATAAAGGGTTTCGTCCGGAAACGCTATCTATTTGTCCAGCGAGAGAGAGAGAAAAGTTGTATATGAAACAGCAAACAGATAAGGCAAAACTTATGGCAATAAGACCTTTCACAAGGTCACCTTATCTCTAGTGAGCACCAAATAAATATATGAATCCTAATTTATCTCCGCTTATCAAACGAAAGGGGTTGGAGGCATAAGACTGAGTGATTTCATCTAAAATTTCGAGGGTTATCTCCAGAAATCTTATTATCCTGCTACATTTTTTCGACCAGATAGACTCAAAGTTCACCATAAACTCAATATATTTTGCAAAACAGATCGGGTTAAATCACATGATTCCGATAACGGACAGAATCTTCTGGTTAAAAGTTGGTTATGGAAACAGATAACACACATGTGTTTCCGAGGAAGAATTGGTGACGCAAAATTACGAGTCTGCCAATTAGTAAATCCGGTGACGCCTAACGTGTCGTAACGTTACTTTATCCATGTTCCCCTGTATTAATAATAAGTAACACGTGGCACAGTGCCGGGATTCTCGACGCTATGAGACAGCTGTGTCGCCTAACTTGGCAATAAATAACTCACCATATTCGTCTTGTCGCCATTATCCGTAGTGCCGGCTTCAAAGAATCGGACATTTTATTAACACGCATTCTTATACAGGGACATATTTAACGCCTTAGGCAGTGACGTAGTCATGATATTTTTTCGGGAAGGGTTCAAAGTCTTAATCCAAACTACAGTGAGATTTCAACCTCATAAAAGTTCATTGCACAAGTATACTCACAAGGTACATACATACATAGATAAGTCTTATACATGCATGTATTTGAATGGATACATAAATACTTTCTAAAACGGATCAGCAACGCTGAACGTATATCTTTGTTTGGTTTGGAGTGCTACAGTCTACTTTTTGCAACACAAGGGCTAATGAGACCAGGACTGCTTAAAGCCGATGCCGAACGGTTACGAACATTTATGCCACAGTGGGATTCGAATCCCCAAACTCCGGTTCCGAAGGCCAGCACCCTAACCATTTGGCCATCGTTCGGCGAACGTAAATCTTGCGTTGTATTTTGAGAATCATATTTGCAACCACAAAGTGTCTTCTATTATTGCAAGCGTTCTACAATAATAACACTTTGACTAAAACGGTGTCCTTTCTATGGCCATGCAACCACACGTTGTGAATTCCGTCTACTACATATATATATTTTTTGAAAGATATATATTCAGATAGTTATTTATATAAATATTAGATAAATAATATTATATATATTATATATATGATAAATTACTCTAAAGAGCGTTCTACTGTTAACATACCATTACTAGCTATAAATGGCTCACTAAAGGATTAACCGAGCCTTAAATGGTTGATTAAATTAAATCGTTTGCCCGATTTATATTTAATGTTGATAAACATAGATAACGAAGCATGATTGGTAAATGTGTGTTTTTTGAATTATAGCAAAAATGTAAAATTAATTTTAATTTTCGCAAAGTGGCGCCGGGCCCTTTTACGGGCGGTGGGTTTCTCACCTTTAAGATCTTATTTATCTTTAAAAACTGAGATTATATAATCATGTGCATGAAGAATCACTGCATACGTAATTATCACCAAACGATAATTTTAACTGGTGGATTAATTAATCATTGTATGCAAAAGGACGCTGTTTATACCTTTGTTCTTGTTATTTCATTCCTAGATTAATACGGTGTCTTAGAACCGGTCTCACCGTAGTTGTTTAACGGCTAACAGCGATTAATCTGTGTTTAAGGAGAATTGCGTCCACCATTGGTTGAAGACATAGGTTAATCGTGGTTAGTCGTTAAACGACTTTTGTGTGACCGGATCATTTTCAACATTTTAAACGCCATTTACACTGTAGTATCACGAATAACCACAGATAATTTCTGTTTATTTTTTTTCTAAGGAATTTTTCATTTAAGCTTAATAGATTATATAGTAGTTGGCATATTGTACCCCCACGCAATTCGTTTGGCTTCGATTCCCAAGTAAGGCTTGGTTGTATTGTGTGTTGTCCCCTCATCGAGAACGATGCTGCCTTACCTATATGGCACTTCCATAATAAAAAAAAGCAACAAAATAGTGGATTTTATGGTAAAATGCTAATAAAGGCAAATAATTCACATTTGAAAAAAAATATTTAATATGCACAACAGAATTATTAAATGAATAGATTTTACGCACGTCACGCAACTAATGCCTTTTTCCATTTCCATCTGTATGATAATAGCCTTTTAATGGTTGGAAATGATAATCTCGTTTAAAACATTGAGATAATTTCCCTCTCTCTTTTTTTTTCTTAATATATATTTATATAAAAAATTATATAATTTTATATATATGTATTATACATTATTAGCAAATTTAATAATATTATATATGTATTAATTATAAATTTATATATGTATGTAAAAATTATATAATATTATTATATATGTATATATTAATATTTTAATATTATACATGTATGAATTATATATTAAAATATTAAATTTGTATTTAAATTATGATATATTATTCAATTATTTTAAGTAATATTATTAAATGTATGTATTAATTAATGTATCATTTTTTAAAAATGTGATAATGTTATAATGTATGTAAAAAAAAAAATGTATGTATGTTCGAATACATGTATGTATTATGTATATATGTAGCAGAATGTGTTATGATGCTTTAAGTTGGATACAAAGTATAGGTATAAAAATATAATGTAAAATATATAATATTATATATATATATATATAATAAAAAAAACTATATACAATATATATTTTAAAAATATTATTATATATATTATATATTAAATACATAATTTAATAATTTTTATAATATAAATAATTATTTAATTAATAATAATAATTCAAATATATATTATACATTTGTATTTATTTTTATATACTTTTCTAGATATATATTTAATTAAAGAGGAATGGTAATTTTTTAAAACGATGGCTGAATGGTTAGAGCACTGCTCTACCGAAAAAAAAATTCGTGGGTTCGAATCACACCACGGTCATGGCTATTCGTTGGTAGCCGTTCGGAATCGCTTTAAGTTGGACTCGTACTCATCAGCCATCGTATAGCAAAACAGCCCTACAAAGCAAACCTTATTCTTTATATGAATATATTATATAATTACAGAAAAACTACGTTAAATATTTTTTAAAAATAATATTGAAATAATTGTTTACTTAACATCAAATTTACTAATGCGTCCTTAAGGTCTCTAATTTGAATGTATGTAATGGTTCAAATAATTAAATATATCAAATGCGCCTATACATTTTCAGGTATTTTCCTTTTAACTACTTGAGCGTCATTCCAATGAAGTCGAAAAGAACTTGTTTAACGAAAATAATAAAGAGTAAAACATTCTCTGCCTTTCCCACCTTTCACTCGGCGAAACAAGTTTGCCAACTTCAGATTTTCAACTCCCTCACCAAAATTTCGCCAAGTCGGCGATGCCCTTTCGATTCTGGGACCAAAACAAAGAGAAGTTGTGATGACGCAACGACGCTGCCTCGTCGCGATTGGTCTCCTCTTCCGTGATGTCATCTTTCACCCATAATCCTTGATCAATGGGAGCGGGCGAAAGTTATGAAGAAATATGAATATGTCGACGCCTCTCCAATCATAACTGCAGTGGGTGGACACCGGGGCGCTTATAGGCCGAAGAAGCTTCTCTCTCCGCTGATTGGCGGAAGGAGGGCACTTTGATATCAATTCATAATTCATATTTCATGCTTTTCGGCACTGCGACGCGAAAAAAATTTAATTTCCTTGAATGTATTGTTGATTCTAGAGGAAAAAAAATGTTTGCCTTAGTTATACTCTTATGATTCGATTGTACCTACGCAAACGTGCTATGGTTTGTATTAATTTTATTATGGGATTTCATAGGGCGCAAGATGACTGTCCAAAAGCCTAGGGGGCGCTACGTAATGTCGGTAGCTGGTTTGATGAAAAAGATGAGATTTCCTTGCATTGTCAACATATATAAATCACTCGGTAGTGTGAAAACTAAAATTTCTATGGTACTAAATAGAAACAAGAGATGGTAAAAATAACGTTCTTAAAGAAGTGGGTTTGGAACAAAATTCATCGCCATCGAACACCCCAGTCAAACAGCGTAGCCCACAATCAATTATTACATACCCGCAAAAGTATTAGGGGCTGTCCATAAATGATGTCACCCTTTTCTCAATATTTTGGACTTCCTGCCTACCTTTGTTACAAAGTGTCACACTTCAACATACCTCTCCCCCGTTTGTGCCATGTTATACAAAACTACATTATTGCAGTTCAGAAACAAAGCCCTACGTTACAAATCATATTTCAGATTTCATCTTTAAATTTTTAATTGAGTTTTTAAGACATCTGTAAAGATAACACTATAATAATGATTAGAGTACTTATTTTGTATGAAATAAAGGACGGTTTACATAAGTTATTTACAACATATTTTATATAAAACATTATTTATATGCAATTGCAATAAAAACATTAATATAAAAAAGCAATTGAAAACAGTAGTGTTTTGGTACTTTATATGGAATGTAATATAGTTTGCTTTAAATCTTATCTTTACTTTTTTACTTTACTTTTCTTTACTTTATCTTTTACTATTATCTTTACTTATTTTTATATGTAACATTACTTTATGAACATAATATACTCTAAAACAAGTTATAAGTGACAGATTTTATTCCAAGTAAAGAATTTTTGATGTTACCTTATTCGCAAAACCAACTCTAAATTCATTTTTATTCTTTTTTGGAAAAAAAGAATTGTAAAATGAAAAAAAAAAAAATTACACGAAAGTTGCTTTCGCCCCAATAAAGAAAATAACTTTAAATTTATGTCATTTAAGAAAAACTTGAAAAATTCTGTCTCTTGATTTTAAGCATTTCTCGATACACCCTCCCTTCTTGTCACAATTTCACACACCTCTCCATTCCCCTCCAATCGGGACATCATTTCCGGATAGTCCATAGGGGATCGTATAAGCGGATTCTAGAAACTACCATTTTTTTTTAACTGTAGTATATTAATTATAGGTATAAATCGTCTAATCACTTCGACTATGTATGAAGGAACCCCAAAAAATCTCAACTACTTCGAACTTGGAACTAATCACTTTGAAACAGTAGAGTTTTGGAAAATATAAAACTTGTGTTTCGAAAAGACAGTTAAGTAAAACAGCCTTTAAACAAAGATTAAAAGAGCTGTCTGTTTTAGAAGCCAAAACAATTTAAAATGTAAATTAGTGGTGAGAGCAATCCTAAAGAAATGTTATTAATCTAGAATGTATTTCCATAAATAATAGTAATAAAGTGAAAAATGTTACAAATATTGTTAAAATAAAACATGAAAAATAAAACCAATCATATTGACCGAAATTGGCAAAATATATAAAATACAATTAGAAGTTAAAAGTTCATAACATATAAAAAAAAAAAAAATCCACTGCACAAATCATCCGTTATGTTCGTGATTTAATATCGTTATTACATCTTGAGAATTACTAAACTGGTGTAATTAAAAATACATATTTTGTGAATTTAAATACATTTTCATACTTTCTCAAGAAGAATTAGTATGATGTAGAAGTAGGAAGAAAATATAATTCTTCAAATGATCCCAAATATAAGAGGAAAAGATCTTTGAATTCACGAAACTTAGGCTATAGATAAATCAAAACTGGGTAAACTTTTTTTTTTTTTTTTTTTTTTTTTTTTGTGTGTGTGTGTGTGTGTGTGTGTGTGTGTGTGTGTGTGTGGGGGGGGGAATTGATGGTCTGAAGTCGAGGGTTTGAATTCCGCTATTGCTAATCGTAGCCATCCGGTATCGGCTTTAAGTAATAGGTCCATCCTGATATCATTATCCCTCAAGTAGCAAAAAGGAAGACTGTTGAGTTCCAAACTAACCAACCAAATCAAAAATGGGATGGGAAAGCAAAAGTGATCACTTCAGGTGATATATTAACATGAGTACAAATTTCACGTTACGTTTGACTTGGTTTGGAGCGCTACTGTCTACTTTTTTGGCAACACGAGAGCTATATGTTACGTACGTACAAGGAAACAAATTTTGAGACTTTAAATATTTATTTTGAACTTCCCTAAGTCCAATTTGACTCATTTGACTTTACGCTTGTACGCACATAAGTATGTATCTCGCATAAGTCAAAAATGAAACGGTTAAAACTTTGTATATAGGACTGTTTATTTTACAATGATCATTCGCTCTTACAGTAATCGCCACTACCAAATCACAGATATATGTTGGTTACTTTATTAAGAAAGCCCCTATAAGTGGCCAACATTACTTCCTGGACAACACAAACAAATTGAACCTCGTCATACCAAGACGAGACCATGCAGAAGAATTCTAGATCGTTTGGAAATTTGGTTGTTATTGCCAACACGAATCTATTTGATAAGTGCCATTAACGATCAAGACAGAATTTTGGTCGGCTCCAACCTCCGGTTATGGCTTTGTCAACTGATCTCGTTTTTAGGATTGTTGTAACATTGTTGTTTGGTTGGAAATTTGCAATGTATATAACGATAAAAAATTACAATATAACGGACATTAACTTAACGGATATAATTACAATATAACGAATATAACCAGGCTTACCTGAAAAACCATAGAAGGACCTAAATTTTGTAACACTTAGAGTGTACTTTCTTTTTTTGATTACAGACCACATTGTTTGAATGAAATGAGTACGATTGTATGGTAGGAAAAATCTCGATTTCTTAAGTTTTCCGGTAAAGTACGCCACGAGACGAAAATTTATATAAGTTTGTTTACATAAATATATAACACACCTAAGTCTATCGAAACTCATATACTTTCAGCTTACACTTAAATCCTTTCGGAAGATATAAGACTCCTTAAAGTGGTCTCGACTTACCATATTGGATATCTTGCTCATTATTAACCCATGGAAAAAATAAAACGTACCCTGGCTGCTTGGATTTAAAGAATTCTTATTATATATATATATATATATATATATATATATATATATATATATATATATATATACCACGTTAACAGCCATATTCCCTAGGATGCTATCCACTCCCCCTTTAAAAAAAAATTTATATCTGATAAGTGTTGTAGATCAGTGGCGTGCGGTCTATATGTTCAGGGTGTGCACTGCACACCCTGGCAAAATTATGAGAGACAATTTTCTGCACTTATGTCTACCTATCTTTATATGGTATATAATAAATATTATTTATAATATATTCAAATATTATGTTGATTTGCTTGCTTGTGATCTCGCAGTGCTGCACCACGTAGCGTGTTCAAAAGCAAAAAAACATAAGAAATTTTTATGTGTACGCACTGCGCACTAATAGAATATCACGCTTTATATGTATGGGCTACTGGAGAAGCACAGCATACTATGGCACTGAGGCAAGTGCAGCTATTTTTCCTGCACTTGGCATTCAGAATCATCCGAAGGTACGGTTTATTAAGCGTTGTATTAGAGCGGGGACTTACGTGCTGAAGCGATTTTGGTTTTTTAACTGATTAAATGGCCATACGATTTTGCAGACGGTTAATGTCTAAATTTATATATTGTAAGATTTTGTTTTCATGGAAATATAAAAGAAGTATTTCATCAATATAAAGGGAAATGTTTTAGTGTGATAAAGTAATTTCGGTGATGTATTATATTTATAGAAATAATTCGCTGAAAAACTATGTTGTTTTATTAGACAAAAAAGAAACGAATTCTAACAGATAAGTCCAAATTTCATCATTCTGTTTTACAGACAGTATATAAGTTATATCTGTAACACCATATCCCTGGTTTTGTTTTTAAAAATTGTGAAGATGTTTTTCGCAGAATATATGATTTCCAAATGTTAAAAACAATTAATAAATATAATTTAATCCACTGACCCAACAAGAAACAGTTCGTTCTATTGAGCCAGCGTGTAGTGAAATCGTCTGCACGTGGACTAGACTATCGGTTTGTCTGCACCAATGAGCATCCTGATGAGGCACCACAGCGGCGGGCGCCGTGTGGTGCTACGTTTGCTGAAAATGTAAGTTTTTCGTGGAAATATAAACTTTTCGTTATTTTATTAGTAATACGGATAGACGTATGGATTTCGTGTACAAATGAATAATAAACGTTAAAGAAGTGTTTAATGTACATTTTTATGGTTTTATTATTATTGTTGTTGTTGCTCTCTGCACACCTGCATGAACACGTACCGCACGCTACTGTTGTAGATAGTTCAGCGGATGGGTGCAAAAAATGATAAAATCCCAAAAGTAAGTACACAAATCAAATAAATTTCATTAAACACTGAAAATGTTTTTTGTAGACTATATTAAGGGAGAAGACGTAAAGCAAGTCTTGCCAGACCGGCAATTCTCATACATAGACACACCCATAAAATATCGCCCTTGGTCCTGAGAAAGAACTATATGTGAGGCCGACCTATCTATCGTGGGCGCCAGAAGTAGCGCAACGTTTACATCTCCGGGGCGGTCAAAACGTTCCCATTAACGGAGACAAATGGCCGAAAAATGACACGCAGGTAACACGCTGCGCCGAACCTGTCATAATTCAGAGGGTTCGGAAATTCGAACGATGCGGGGTGCTTTCCGTTCGACGGGAACCCCCGGGCCGCCGAAAGGGAGATATGTTTACACTGGGCGTCATAAATATGACAACGTGTATCGGCTCATGCGTGTGTGTCTATGATCAGAGGTTGCAGTTACCAGAAGGTGAAAGGGCAAGGTCAGGGCAGAGGGATATGACGGAATCCAGTGGAGTTCCTCGTCGAATGCTTTCCATCTGGCTGTTTTAGGTTTATCAATTTATTTATTCTTTTAATTTTCCATGAAGAATACATTAACGAGTGGAGAAAAAAATACCAACCCATATTAACACTAGAGAACTCGAGCACTTCCTACTTGCTATTTCCAATAATTTTGAAGATATATCTATAGGTATATACGTATGTTTGTATACACACATATATACAAGTATATATAATATATATATAATATATATATATATTTATATCCAAGTAAACAAATACAGATACGTATATAGATGTATATAAATGCATATATATGTGTGTGTGTGTGTGTGTGTGTGTAAGGAAAAATAAACTAGATCGGTAAACTGATGTAGGCATTTTGTATAAAACCCCTAAGACACCCCGACAAAATTCTCATGGATTTTCAAATCTTGAGTCAAAGGCAAAAATTCCCGCGTCCTTTTTCTTTCCCCTTTGCTTAACCCCTAGCCTAAATTGACCACTAGGGCTACAGTTTATGCAACCAGAAAGGGGTCTAGCTAATTATAACTCTACATTGCCCTAGCGGACAATTTAGGAAATTTCCAAACAAAAAGCAGATTCAAGTATCGGAGGCAGATTTTCCTAGAGATTTTCCCACAGATAATGACTGAGATGTTGAACCAGGTGTTAAGGGTCTTTTACTTATGCTAGCTGACCCCTCAGTTTGTCCTGTCACTATGATGATTTGGAAACCCGTCCTCCAACATTCTGTTAATAAATGTCTTTAACTAAAACGGTGTCATTTTTATGGGCCATGACTGCAACCACCCATCGTGAAGTCCGTCTTAATATATATATATATATATATATATATATATATATATATATATATATATATATATATATATATATATATAGAGAGAGAGAGAGAGAGAGAGAGAGAGTGTGTGTGTGTGTGTGTGTGTGTGTGTGTGTAACATATTCAGGAGTTCATCGCCAATCACAATAATCATAAAGTAGTCGTATCCAGGAACTTTTATTTCCATATCGAAATACGTACAGCCTTCTTAGGCCTTACGCCACACTACACATTCTATCATCTAATGGAATGTCTCTAGCCCTGTCACGTGACCATCAAAACCGGAAAACAAAACGATCCCACTCTCATAATCTAGAACCCCGACCATCTTTAATTTTTACTGTTATATATATACATATATATACATATATATACATATATATATACACATATATATACACATATATATATATATGTATATATGTATATATGTATATGTATATATGTTTATATATATATATGTATATATATATATATATGTGTGTGTGTATATATATATATATATATATGTATATATATGTATATGTATATATGTTTATATATATATATATATATATATATATATATATATATATATATATATATATGTATGTATATGTATATGTATGTGTATATATGTGTATATATGTGAAAATGTCTATATATATATATATATGTATATATATATATATATGTATATATATGTATATATATGTATATGTATGTGTATATATGTGTATATATGTGAAAATGTCTATATATATATATATATGTATATATATGTAGGAATACACATGTATATATATGTATATATGTATAAATATATGTATATATATATCGTGTATATTTGTATAGATATATGTATGTAAATATATATGTATATATATATTATATATGTATATATATATATATGTATATATATATATATATATATATATATATATATATATATATATATATATATATATATATATATATATATATATATATATATATATATATATATATACAAAAGTAAAAATTAAAGATGGTCGGGGTATATATATATATATATATATATATATATATATATATATATATATATATATACTCATCGCAAAGTCTAGTTATGGCGACTTTTCAATATTAAGCTACCCACAAAAGTTTTCTGTAAAATTATTTTACAGAAAACTTTTATATATTTTAAAAATAATTTCTGTAAAATTGTTTTAAAGTATACGCCTCCTATGAGGTTGAAGTGAGGGAGAAGGTTAAGCTGTGATACATCCTCAGAAAACTAATGTCGGCGGAATGAGTGGAAACAGGCATTAAAATCCCACTCTTCGCGACGTTTGTTAAATTCATTTATTTAGTTATTTTCCAGCGGGACATTGCTCTCCGGGGAAAAAGCCAGAATGGTAGATCGCTTCACTGCACTCTCTTTTGCCTTGTAAAAGGTAAAACCACAACCAAAAAGGTTTCGTCTCTGTAGGCCCCTTATTGCTGGGATTTGTTTGTGTTGGGAGGTTAGGCCGCCGACACGGTTCCCATGAAGGACAAGCATGCATCGAATCGAATCTTTTTGGTTAAGAACCATTTTATTTTTACCCACTTAGAATTGTCTTTACACCCCGACGCATGTGAATTAAAATAAAATGTTTTTAATGATGGGTCCTTTTTAAAAATTTACTATATTCTGGCATGGGAGGGGGTGCACACATTAAGGAAAACCGGGACTTTGTTCCGATCTTTAGTTTATTGTATTGATCTCTTGTGACAAAAAGAAAACCTTATATAGATATTGTGTTAGAGGAGTGAGGCCAAAAAGGACCTGCGTCATGTATTTTATGGTTGTGTGTAAAAGAAATAAATGGTAAAATGATTCAAATGAACTTTGTGTGTCTACTGTGTCTAATGAACATTACGTAGCGAGATTTTTGTTTCGGGGGAGGTTCCAAAGTTTTAATCTAGCAAACTTTTAATCCCCTATATAATAATAGCCTATGTTTCATTTCCGTCTGTCCTCGAATTTAGGAAGCGGTTGTACCTGGAAGGGATAGGGGTATTCATATTAAATTCTTGATGAATTAGGTTTAGCAATGTTCAAAATCCACCCCTTCCCTCCTTTTCTATCATTGAATGCCCTTATTTCAAGCCCTATTTTCTCCGGTGATTAAGAGCAGGTGATTAATTTTATCAATTTGTCACATAATAAATAGGTAAAAATAATAATTTTTTAGCATTATGATTTCATTCTTTAACTATCTCATTTAATCATTTCTTATTTTAAATTATTTAGATATGGTCTGCCTTATTTTCATACGTTTTATAACTGAACTTGGATGTTACGTCACTAATTTTCTTTTATATTTGGCTTAACTAATAGATTAGGTACACATGTGATAATTTTAAATTGAATCATCGATTATTTTTTGTTGCAATAAAAATTTTATCACTGGTATTAACCACACATTTCCTCTGTCTTCAGGAGTGTAGTGGAAATGATAGTTTCATTCCATTACTTCCATTAATTACTGTGGAAAAAAAATTGGAAAGAACGATCATTTTGATGTAGTTGAGAAAACTTTTAATTATTTTTCTAAATGAATTCTAAACTGCATTCATAGTATGGGCAGACTTTAAAGGAGCATGAAAATAAACAAATTATTGAGTGTGTACCACATAATTCTCAGCCAAAAAAGAAACAATTTTATTACTTGCCTCATAGGGTACTTTATAATTCTGGAAAATTCAAAATTTTACTAATCCCGTCATATGACGGGCTATATTCTAGTAAATAAATAAATGTATAAAAAAAGTCAACGACTAGCTTTGGTAACGTTGAACTAAGGGACAGGTTTTCATTCAGGTTTCAATAAATGAAAATGTGGTGGAAATTTTCCAGTTAAAAAAAAATTACCGATAAACATCTTGAAGTTATATTTAGCAATTTAATGATTTGCCGATATAACAAATCGTACTTAAAATAAAGCTTTACAAAAAGTTTTTACATGCATATATCATAAAACGCATCATTAACATTTTACGTCATTTCATTGCATTTTGAAAAATATATTTGCAACCCCATTGTGTCTTTCATTTTACGCTCCTAATTTTCATCATGTTTAAAAGTGCCTGGTAAGCACTGAAGCTTATTTCATTTAAGCTTCAGTATATAGCAAAATAGTAGACCGTAGAACTCCAAACCAGACCAGTCTTTGTCCCCCATTCCGCTTGTTGCATAAAGACCTTCCTCTGTAATGTGAAAATTGTTATTAAGACGAAGACCCTCACTGACGGGCAACAGCTTTGGAACTTGCAGGGGCAGAATAAATTGCATGGTACCAAAAGACATTTACATATGTTATCACTGCTGTCTTTAGATTTAACACACTGTATGCGGGATACGTACTAGTACTTTTTCTGACGATTGATACTTGATCGCGGGTCACGTACTAGTACGGGTTAGTGTAACAACACGGTTTGTTTGTGGGTACAAAAATAACGGTATATACCGGAAAATGAAGCCGAATCTTCTTGTCTACTACATAGATTCTGGAAAAATTGAGACAAATAAAAACTCGTTTTTACATCCGTCGATGCGGAACCACAGAACTGGACGGTCGATTAAAAAAATCAATTTACATTTAAAATTAACTTTTTATTTATCCTTGCGAAAATGATATATATATATATACATGTATGTTTATATGTATTATATATATATATATATATATATATATATATATATTTGTTTAAATATTTCAATATAAAATACGAAAAGTTGGTTAAAAAATGAAATAATTTTTGATCTATTGAGGTTTAACTAAATAACTAAATTTACGCACCAAAGCCCGCTCCCGGTACAATTCCCTGCAAAATGTACCCGCACACAATGTGTTAATTCATCTTCGTATGAATCAATGTTCGGCTCACAAATGCACATCTCCTGCTGGGTGTAGTACCTCCATAGTGTGTGTATTGCAGAACGTATTATACAGTAATTAAACTTCGTGTTGCCATTTTTGATCTATGTACATAAAATATTTTAGAAATTCATCGCTGAATTATCAAGCAAACTCCATATCCAGGCTAATTTCTTTTTCTTCACTGTAATGGCTTTTATTCTAAAATCTGGATTTGAATCTAGTTTTTTTTTTGTTTTGTTAATTTTAATTTAAAATTTTTATTTCAAAACTCAAAACTGAAAATTTTAGTTTTTAACTTCAATTTATTGCTTTTAATCACACTTTACTAATCTATTTTGTAAATTTATTTTTTTTATCTTAATGTTCATACCTTGATGTACAAGTAAAACGGAATCTTATGTGTCCGAAAAATACTATTTAAGCTTGTCTGAACAATTTTGGGAAATTTGAGAAATCGAACGTTTTATTTTGATATTTGCATTTCTGTGTAACGTTTAACGAGGTTTATATATGATGCTAATGTACAATAATTAAGTAACAGTATAAAATTATGATTTAATATAATGCCGCACGACGTCTGTCGGAGGCACCTATCGACGTTTCGGAGACGTCAAAATCTACTTTGAAACATGAGAAGACTGACGTCTCCCAGACGTCACTGTATGTCAAGGGGTTAATATTAATGTTGAATTCGCTTATTTTGCTATCTTTGTTATTCCCAAAATTATTTTTATTTTCAGTTTTTTAGTTTGTTTGTTGTGCTTCAACTATTACAACTTGTTTGGTGCAGTAAGTCCCTAGAGGATTCTGCACCAATAAATCCTAATCAACCAATCAACCAACCAAACCAATTTCCCAACAGGTTAAGGTTATTGGGAGAATTTAACCCATGATATGTTACATTTTCGGGATGACATTTAAAGGAATTTTGTTTAAACTTAAAACTGCATTCAAATTATCTGCTAACTTTCTTTTTCTTTTCTCTCTCCTTCTCTCTTTTATTTTTTTAATCAAGCTCAACTGTGCCGAATACCTAACTGCCATTTTCTTAAATGGACAACAGCGCCTTTTCGCGTTGACTTTTCATCTATACTTTTGCCCCAAGGCTTTATCCTATCTATGGCTCCTTACTAGCTTTATGAATAGAGCGGGCCGGTTACCTCTCCCGTCTCCTTCTGTATTTGCCGTTGCCACTTATCTCGGCGATTCGAGTTCCCCGTACCTCCCACGAAGGTACCTCCTTGATCTTTCGCACCTCTTATAACCACAGACAAGAGTGCTCTCAACTCATCTTTGGCGCACAATCTTTCTCTCTTTCTAGCGGTTGAATTATTTTCTCGTAAGTTTCTTCTCCCTTTTCGAGGGTTTAAAATATAATCGATTCATCGCTACCAGAGACTTGGATTATATTATTCAATTTTTTTTTTCCTTACGTGCTGAGATGTATGACTGCAAAACCGAGGAGTCGGCTTTACATTTGAATCCGAGCCCTCGGAACCCGGATCTCTGCACTCTAGAGTGCTTTCCCCCCTTACTATCTGTGCTTCAATTTGAAACAAAGAAGTTACTAGATTGGAGAAAGATCGGTGGAGTTATCCCACACCGTTTTTCCACTTGAAAACATTTAGGAAAGCCAGTTTAACAACTATTCGTTCTTCATTCGGGACAATGACGAATATTTAGGGAGAGTCTGGACTCTTCTCGAAATATTTTCAACGAATGCATTACAAGATTTTTACAACTTATTAAAATATCTGTACATTACTAGTTTTCATTGCAAGCGTTGAAAGATCATCTTCAACCATGAAAAGAGCAAAAACATTTCTTCAAAATAGAACTTGTTACAATAGTTTAATAATTTTAGCAATACATTCGGTGTATGACTATAAATGCAGATGAAGGGTGAACAAGCTGGCCTTCAAAGCTAGAAGAATTAATTTCTTAGTAAAAAGCGGTAATTTATAAATTATTTTGTTTTGATGCAAAATATGAAACTTCTTAAAATAAAAAGGAAAGGATGTGTCTTAATTCCCTTTTCAATATTTCTTTTTATTTTGTTAGTTGTTCTTAAAATTACTTTATTTTATAAATTCGTCTGGAATGTACTGAAAGCATATATCAGGGGTGGCCAACCTAAAATGAATTGGTATGAATAAGCGTCGTATCACAGAGAAAAATACTGTCATATTTAAAACGTTCGAAATCCACCTCGTCCCCCTTTTCGAGCTTTTAATGCCATTGTATCAAGCCCTATTTTAGGAGTAGGCAATTAAATTTATCAATTTATCACATAATAAATAGCTAAAAATAACAATTTTTCTAGCATTATGACATCATTCCTTTAACTATCTCATTTAATCATTTCTTATTTAAATTATTTAAATATCGTCTGAATTACTTTCATACTTTTTATCCGTACACTTAGATATTACCGAAATAATTTTCTTTTATATTTGGCTTAAATAATAGATTAGGTACGTATGTGATAATTTTAATGAATTATTTTTGTAGAAATATAATTCTCAGCCAAACAACAAGCCATTTTTTTACCTGCCTCATAGGGTACCTTTACAATTCTGGAAAATTAAAAATTATACTGATCCCGTCATATGACGGGCTATATGCTAGTAATAATAATAATAAAATTCAGAAAGGTATGACATTTATGACAGTTATGACATGAACTTCTAGTTTTCTTTAGCAAAAATACCTTTCATGACAACAAAATTTGAAAGCATAATAGCGTAGTAAATAATTTATAAATTGCCGTTTTATAGTAGCAAATCAGTTCTTCTAACTTCTATCAGCCTGTTCAAACTTTGATCTGTATTTATAATCATGTACGGAAAGTAACGCTAAATTTCTCAATCTCCTGTGACCAGTTTTATCGTGAAGAAATGTTTGTACACTTTTCTTAGTTAAAAACGAATCTTTCTATACTTGCAGTGGAAACTACTGTGTACTAAGATGCTATGCTATATGTGTAATAATATACTATATGGGTAATATATATGTGTACTAATATAGCACACATTGCTTCACATTGCTTAAAAAGAAAATCTTACATTGCATGCATTGAAAATATTTGCATTTATAGGGTTAGAGTCCAGACCTCCTGCATCATCCATCTATAAATACGCTCTTAACTTCACTTCATCCTATATCATCCTATATCTTGACTTCACTCCATCCATATTAGTCTAAAACTTATATGCAGATCGGAAGAGCGATAAAATCGTAAAAAAGATAAAAGAAAAACAATCTAAAACAGTGAAACCTCAAAATATATGGGAGTTTTAAAGCAATAATTGAGCTAAAGAAGTTTATTTCTTTTAATGTATTCTTCATTCGCATTGCTTAAAAAGAATATCTTGCATTGCATGCATTGAAAATATTTGCATTTATAGGGTTAGAGTCCAGACCACCTGCATCATCCACCTATAAATACGCCCTTAACTTCATTTCATCCTATATCATCCTATATCTTGACTTCACTTCATCCATATTAGTCTAAAAACTTGGTTTATACGCAGATCAGAAGAGTGATAAAATCGCACAAAGATAAAAAAATCAATCTAAAACAATGAAACTTCAAAATATATGGGAGTTTTAAAAGCGATAATTCAGCTAAAGAAGTTTATTTCTTTTAATGTATTCTTCATTCACATTGCTTAAAAAGAACATTTTGCTATGCATGCATTGAAAATATTCGCATTTATAGGGTTAGGGCCCAGACCTCATGAATTCTCCCCCTATAAATATTCCCTTGACTTCACTTCATCGTATATCAACCTATATTTTGACTTCACTTCATCCATATTAATCTAAAAATTTGGCTTATACGCAGAGCAGAAAAATGATAAAATCGCATAAAAATAAAAATAAAAAAATCAATCGAAAACAGTGAAACTTCAAAATATGTTTGAGTTTTAAAAGCAATAATTGAGCTAAAGAAGTTTAGTTCTTTTAATGTATTCTTCATTCACATTGCTTAAAAAGAATATCTTGCAATCATGCATTGAAAATATTCGCATTTATAGGGTTAGGGCCAAGATCTCCTGAATTCTCCCCCTATAAATATGCCCTTGACTTTACTTCATCGTATATCAACCTATACCTTGACTTCACTTCATCCATATTACTCTAAAAACTTGGCTTATACGTGGAGCAGAAGAGTGATAAAATCGCACAAAGATAAAAAAAAATCAATCTAAAACAATGAAAATTCAAAATATATGGGAGTTTTAAAAGCAATAATTGAGCTAAAGAAGTTTATGATTTAACGAATTCTTCATTCACATTGCTTAAAAAGAAAATCTTGTTATGCATGCATTGAAAATATTCGCATTTATAAGGTTAGGGCCCAAACTTCCTGAATTCTCCCCCTATAAATACGCCCTTGACTTCACTTCATCGTATATCAACATATATCTTGACTTCACTTCATCCATATTAGTCTAAAAATTTGGCTTATACGTGGAGCAGAAGAGTGATAAAATCGCAAAGATAAAAAGTCAATCTAAAACAATGAAACTTCAAAATATATGGGAGTTTTAAAAGCAGTAATTGAAGCTAAAGAAATTTATATTTTTAATGAATTCTTTATTCACAAAGCTTAAAAAGAACATCTTGCTATGCATGCATTGAAAATATTTTCATTTATAGGGTTAGGGCCCAGACCTCCTGAATTCTCCCTCTATAATTATGCCCTTGACTTCACTACATCCTATATCTTGACTTCACTTCATACATATTAGTCTAAAAACTTGGCTTATACGTAAAGCAGAAGAGTGATAAAATGGCACAAAGATAAAAAATCAATCTAAAACAACGAAACTTCAAAATATATAGGAGTTTTAAAGCAATAATTGAAATAAAGAAGTTTGTTTTTAATGAATTCCTCATTCACATTGC
The DNA here is from genome assembly GCA_032207245.1 of Pardosa pseudoannulata. Lineage (NCBI taxonomy): Eukaryota > Metazoa > Arthropoda > Arachnida > Araneae > Lycosidae > Pardosa > Pardosa pseudoannulata. Next base: position 52,155,954 of record CM063509.1, read on the forward strand.
TTAAAAAGAAAATCTTGCAATGCATTCATTGAAAATATTCGCATTTATAGGGTTAAGGTCCAGACCTCTTGGATCCTCCACCTATAAATACGTCTTTGACTTCACTTCATCGTATATCATCATATATCTTGACTTCACTTCATCCATATTAGTCTAAAAATTTGGCTTATACGTGGAGCAGAAGAGTGATAAAATCGCAAAGATAAAAAGTCAATCTAAAACAATGAAACTTCAAAATATATGGGAGTTTTAAAAGCAGTAATTGAAGCTAAAGAAGTTTATGTTTTTAATAAATTCTTCATTCACATTGCTTAAAATGAAAATCTTGCAATACATGCATTGAAAATATTCGCATTTATAGGGTTAGGGCCCAGATCTCCTGAATTCTCCCCCTATAAATATGCCCTTGACTTCACTTCATCGTATATCAACCTATATCTTCACTTCACTTCATACATATTAGTCTAAAAACTTGGTTTATAAGCAGAGCAAAAGAGTGATAAAATCGCAAAAAGATAAAAAATCAATCTGAAACAATGAAACTTCAAAATATATGGGAGTTTTAAAAGCAATAATTGAGCTAAAGAAGTTTATGTTTTAATGAATTCTTCAATCACATTGCTTAAAAAGAAACATCTTTCCCGAAACAGAGAGAATGACACATATCTGAAAAATAGTTTAAAAATCAAAGTTATCTTGTATCTATAGCAAGTTTATTTTTTAGCTTACCACAATTCGATACCACAATTCCACAATTTGACTTTACTTCATCCTATATCATCCTATATCTTGACTTCACTTCATCCATATTTAGACTAATGTTTAAAGACTTGGCTTATACGCAGAGCAGAAGAGTGATAAAATCGCACAAAGATAAAAAATTAATCTAAATAAATGAAACTTCAAAATATATGTAAAAATATTCATCATTCACATTGTTTAAAATGAAAATCTTGCAATTGCATGCGTTGAATATATTCGCATTTATAGGGTTAAGGCCCAGACCTCTTGGATACTCCACCTATAAATACGCCCTTGACTTGACTTCATCCTATATCCTCCTATATCTTGACTTCACTTCATCCTTTAGTCTAAAAACTTAGCTTATACGCAGATCAAAAGAGTGATAAAACAAAGATAAAAAAAAAATCAATCGAAAACAGTGAAACTTCAAAATATAAGGTAGTTTTAAAAGGAATAATTGAGCTAAAGAAGTCTATGTTTTTAATGAATTCTTCATTCGCATTGCTTAAAAAGAAACATCTTTCCCGAAACAGAGAGAATGACACATATCTGAAAAATAGTTTAAAAATCAAAGTTATCTTGTATCTATAGCAAGTTTATTTTTTAGCTTACCACAATTCGAATCTATCTCATTCTTCGCTGTAGAACAGAAAAAACATTGTTGTTTTCGATACTTTATCGGTACACATTTTCCACTGTATGATTTAAATATGTTCCGTCTTAAAGTATTTTCATGTTTGCTGTTTTCTGAGTAATATTGTCTTACTTTTTTGAATGACGTAAAATACTTCGTTCCGAGAAATAAACTTCATTTAAATGAGGCTAACAGTATAGAAGCAAATAGGCACTGAAGAGATGATTTCGAAGTTTTGATTATAAACGCATTTCGCAGAAAAGCTAACTACTGGTTATGTTAGTTCAATTTTCTTTCGTCTGCATCTACAGGCAGGTATATAAAGGCAAAAACGACTAATGAAAAACTATTCGCTGTTAGAAAAGGGAATTTATTTATTGAACTTCGATATCTTTTGGCATTTTTCAACAACTTGTGGCTCCATGAATATTTTCATGCCTGGAGAAATAGCTTTTTTAGCCCATTAGTAGCCGTTTCGTTTTTGTTGATTATACATTGATGACTATCTTAAATCGATTTTTTTTAGAGTGCACAGAGTAAAACAAATATGACATTCAACTTTGACTACTATAGCCTGTCCTCTCAAGTGATCAGACGTCATTTTTAAAACCCCATAGGATTTTATTTACAGAAAAAAAAAACACTCTTCGGGATAACAAATTTATTTAGTATTACACGTAAATTCAGTACTGGATAGTTTTATAATAGAGAAAGCTACTTTCACGATTTCAAATATCGTACCAGCCGAGAAAGTAAATTCATATGTGATTTTAGTTTGAAAAATCCAAAAAGGCAGATCCGATGTATACTCGCTGACACAAAAACTCGAGACAACATAAAAATGCTACACATTATTTCTTAGTTTTATTAAGTTATTATATACACATTATTTCTTAGTTTAGAATGCATTCCGTGAAAAATTCACACGTTCTATAGGTTTGGTTCGCTTTTTTGCAACACGTGGGTTAACGAGACTGTGACCTACTGCTTAGAGCTGATTCTGAAAGGCTACGAATATTCATGCGTAGTAAAATCTGAACCCACGAACTCCGGTACTGAAAATAAGTATCCTAATTACTCAGCCATCATTCGGTCGTTCTATTGGAGTGGAGCACTAAAGTGGTTTTTAGATATAATAGATAAAAGAAAGAGATGATAGCAAACAAGAAGACTTGACAGTGTACAGTTCTCAATCGTAGGTGGACAATGGTATTGGATTAAGGTGGCCATATTTTTAAACAAAAACGTGGAGACAATTAACAGCTTAATGTCCCAGAATAAAAAAAAATTAGAAACATTAGAAAATTTTTTTGGGGAATTTAATATGTATCCACATTTTTTAAACCTTTACTGACTTAATGCATTTTAAAATGTCCCCCAAGTTCCCAAACGATACCTCTGGAGGTGTAAGGCCAAGAATGGGGGGAGGGGTTTTTATTCTTTGTTAATGCTTCTAAATAAAGAGAACCTATGTTTTTTGGGTTGTCCGTAATGCAAGGCTCCAGAGAGTTATTTTTCGAGCACGGAGGTTTCACAGAGTGGGCTAAAGGTCCGTCACAATGATCTTCGAGTGATTATCCAGAGGCTCAGCATTGCGTCTGGCACCTCTCAAAATTTCCTGTTCTTGTTTGGCTTTCCGGTTTCTCGACTATAGGTGCAACGATCTAATGCATTCTTTTCCACTTGTTTGGCTTTTCTTCTCAGCCCTCTTGGTTCGCTCTATCCTCACTAAGTCCGGCGTCAAGAGGTCCGCTAAGCATCCAGTAGTCTTCCAAATTCTCCTCCCTCTCCAGCGCAACTCTGCTGAGTTAGCCCCATGTTGGCGCTTAAGGTGCGACGGGCGAGCTCCGGGTTCTTCAAAGGGTCGACGTCGTAGTGAGGTGGCCCGTACTTGCGATCTGGGTTCGCCTGGAGGGCCTCCGGTTAAAATGGGCCCGGTTTGGCACTTAATTGTCTCAATAGATTGATTGTTTTTCCTAGTGAGTAATGGTAGTCGACTATAGGATATTCCAATAAAATGGCCAACAAAATCCTCGGCGTTGTATTTGAGAATGATTAACAGGCAAGTGCTTCCGGGTTATTAATATATATATATATATATATATATATATATATATATATATATATATATATATATATATATATAAACGGAAGAGCCATTACATTATGACTACCGTCCATTTATAACAATGGGCTCACCTTGAAACAAAATCTCTGCGAATGCTAGGCTGATGTTGGAGTATATAAAAGCGGTTATGCATTGTCTTTCCAAACTTAGCGCGATTAGTGACATAATGGGAAAAGCAGTGATTTATCGATAAAGGTCAAATCGTTATGGCTCGGCGACTGGCTATATCAGTATCAGAAACGGCGCGTTTAGGGGGCTGTTCACGTGTAGTTGATGCGAGCACATGTTGAAAGTGGTGTTGCTGACCAGCGGTGTGTCGTCCATGGTGCATAGATTCCAGAAGAGAAGCGACTGCTACGCATTGGTCTAGCCGAGATCTTTTTTGTTACACGATCTTCATCCATTCTGCCCAAGTGTCCTGCCCATTTAATTCTCTGAATCCTTATATATTGTACTATATCTAGATCTTTAAAAGATTTATAGAGTTCAGAGTTAGTTCTTCTTCTCCAGATATTATTATGTTTTATGCCACCAAAAATACTTCTCAAAATTTTTCTTTCAAAAACAGAAATGATATTTTTTTACTTTTTCTGTCATTGCCCAGGTCTCAGCAGAATAAGTAAGAATGGGTCTGATTAAGCTTTTGTAAATTTGGATCTTCGTTTTTCTGCTAGTGAAGTTAGACTTCAAGTATTTCATGAGTCCGAAAAAACAACGGTTATGTCTTTTAAATTACTGACACCAAATATGAAAGACAAAGTGCATTGTTGTAACAAATTTAATTTCTGTGCAAGTTAAGAATGATATGACTCATACAAAACTGCGAGAACGAACATAAATGGTGGCGTAATGGTCAGTAATCGACCGACTCAAGACTGATTTTGAATTCGTAAACTTGAATTAAAAATGGCTGCTTGTCGAATTATTTCAATATTCGGAACAACGTACTTATGTGAATCATTTTAATGCACTTTAAAATTCTTGAAATCCAAACACCGATCAGTATTAACTAACCAGCATCTCAAAGAATTACTGAGAAGTGCTGTCATCAATTATTTATTTTAAAGAATTATCAAGAGAAGTAAAATAAATGTGTTTAATTTTTAATATTTAAATTCAATACACATATTTTGTATTTTTATTTATAGCTGTTCGATAAATATAATTTCTGTAAAAAAAATTTTTAATACCTTTTTTGCATACCTTTTAAATACGTATTTAATTGCGGCTCGCGAAAAATTTCAAATTTTGAAAAATGGCTCGGACTTCAAAGGAGCTTGGCCACCCCTGATATATACGTTCCAATTCTTTCCACGCGAATTTTAAAAAATAATTTTAAGAATAACTAACAAAATAAAAAGAAATATTCAGAAGGGAATTAAAACACATCATTTCATTTTTATTTTACAAAATTTCATATCTTGTACCAAAACAAAATTTGAAACTGTTACCGGTATTGATACGAGCAACTCAATACCAGTACTTGAGCAGAGCAAGGTTCTGGTAGTGATTATAAAAATGACATACTATTTTAAAAAACGAAAAGAAATAGATTTATTTTAAATCTTAAAACATCATACGATGTCCGCTAACGGGCCGGAAAAAATGCACAAGTACAAAAAAAAAAAAAAAAAAAAAAAAAAAAAAAAAAAAAAAAAAAAAATCCAACAATTCTCTTATATATCCAGCCGCAGACATCGCATAAAATTTAACATATACATGCAACTTCCTCTCCCACTCAGCCAATCACAAAATTACACATTTCATAGCTGCCGAGTGAGAGTTGAAGTCAAAATCAAACATACAGCGAGAGTCAACTTTACAAATGGCGATTAAGAAGCCTCGGTTAACTTTAAACAAAACAAAAACAAATTGCCGGGATTCACTGGAAGTTGAGAAGGTGCCGATTCGACTGTAACTTCTAACAGAAACATTAATTTATAAATTATCGCTTTTTACTAAGAAATTAATGATATTTTTTACTTTTTCTGTCATTGCCCAAGTCTCAGCAGAATAAATAAGAATGGGTCTGATTAAGCTTTTGTAAATTTGGATAGTATTTTTACTATTATCCTTAAAATTCAAAACCAGTCTTCATTTGACTAACAAACAACATTAGCAACCCGAACAGTTCTTTGCATTTACGGAGAGATAATTTGTAACTGGAAATTGGCAGAATAAGTTACGTTTCGTTCTTTCTCAGAAATGAAGGATTGAGTCTATGAGAAATACTTAAACGGCGAGTAAGCGCCTCAAGATTAGCTACACGAAAAGACTCGGGGGGAAGTTTCGTGTGACACTCAAACTCCAAACATTCGCGGCACTGTGATACACCCTTGGCAAAGCACCATTTAGGCAGAGGCTCACAAAGGAGGGCCTTTGTGTCTCAGTTAATTGTCGCTCTGACACTGACAAAAATTGACTGACATTCCATCAAAGAGAGAAAAAAAAGTCATCACAGACGAGTTTCTGCAGGCTTAAAAGAATTCAGAAGGCTTCTCTTTTTTTAAGTCATCTTATTTTTTTCTTCTTGGTGGGGATGCTCACTATGGTTTTTGTTTAATTGTGCTAGACGGGGTCCGACATAGCTCGATGACCTTTCAAGTTATCCTTGTCAACAGATTCCATAACTTATAACGGGAAGGACTTGGAAGCTTTCCATTTTCATGAATAAACACAAAATCCTCCAACCACAAAGCAATGAAAACATTTGGAAAGTCGTCTAAAACCTATATAATAATAAGCTTAAGTTATCTGTCCATCTGTCCTCGAATTTATGAAGCGGTTGGACCTGGAATGGATAGAGGCATTCATACTAGATTCTTGACGAGTTAGGGTTAGCAAAATTCAAAACGAGTAAAGTTTATCTTCTTCTAAACTATTGATCCAATTCTAAAATAAATTAGTATAAATATGATTCACATCACAGCGAAAAATACTGTCGTATTTAAAATGTTCGAAATCCACCCTTTCCCCCTTTTCGAGCGTTTAATGCTATTATTTCGAGACCTATATTCATCGATTAAGAGCAGGCGATTAAATTTACCAATTTATCACATACTAAATAGGTAAAAATAACATTTTTTTTCTAGCATTATGACGTCATTCCTTTAACCATCTCTTTTAACCATGTTGTTATCGAAAAGATGCTCAGTGGACTGTAACTAAAACATGACATGATGCTAAAGAACCCAGTACTCCAATCACAAAACTAAATCTTTATTAAAAAACAATTCGAACCAGCGTTTTGCTGTCATGCTCACGCCACTCGCAAACACAACTCTTTAAGTACATAAAACGACTGGGACGCCATCTGGTACATTGCTTTCCTGAATGATTTAACACATGTATTATATTAAATTATTTAAACATCGTCTGCATTATTTTCATACGTTTTATCACTGAACTTAGATATTCGTGAATAATTTTCTTTTAAGTTTGGCTTACATAATACATTAGGAACATATGTGATAATTTTAAATTGAATCATCGATTATTTTTTGTTGCCATGACAATTTTATCACCGATATTAACAACAAATTCTCTTCATAAAAGTCTAGGAATCTATTTCACGGACTAATAAATATCTAGCGTTTAAGTTACATATGTTTGAAAATTAAAAAGTTTATTCATTTGTGTTTATTTTTAATGCATAACTATAAGGTTTGACTAAATTAATCCAGTTTGATTCTAAACTTCTAACAGTACCGGGAGACTTTAGAGTATGAAAATAAACAAATTACTGAGCGTGTACCAGATAATTCTC
>CM063509.1:52168225-52185725 GCA_032207245.1 Pardosa pseudoannulata
AGTCATTATGTTTTCGACTTTTGTTGTCATAAAAGATATATAATTTTGTAAAAGAAAAATTAAGTATATCATTTCTCAATATTTAACACATTGTATGCGGGACACGTACTAGTACATTTTCTGACGATTGATACTTGAGCGAGGGTCACGTACTAGTACGGGTTAGTGTAACAACATGGTTTGTTTGTGGATACAAAAATAACGGTATATACAGGAAAACGAAGCCGAATGTTCTTGTCTACTACATAGATTCTGGAAAAATTTAGACAAATAAAAACTGTTTTTACATCATTAGTTTTTACATTATTAGTTTTATAATTGCTCTTTTCAATTTTTTTTATAAATGTAAAAATGTTTATATTTAACATAATTCGAAAAAATTAAAACTATATACTACTATTTCTATTTGATTTCTCATATTTACGATATTATTATAAATTTAACCACTAAAAAATATTTTTTTTTGTTTACAAAAATCTTACGGTTGTTATTTATATATTTCAATATAAAATACGAAAAGTTGGTTAAAAAATCAAGTAATTTTCGACGTATTGAGGTTTAACTGAATAACTAAATTTATGCGCAAAACGCCCGCTCCCGGTACAATTCCGCTGCGAAATGTACCCGCACACAATGTGTTAAAAGGGATTATTTGATATTTCAGAAATAAACTTCAAAGTCGTAAACAAGCCAATTCTTACGCAGTTTTTCCAAGTTTTCAAACAACATAGTGTAACAACATGGTTTGTTTGTTGGTACAAAAATAACGGTATATACAGGAAAACGAAGCCGAATGTTCTTGTCTACTACATAGATTCTGGAAATATTGAGACAAATAAAAACTATTTTTTACATTATTAGTTTTATGATTGCTCTTTTCATTTTTTTATAATGTAAAAATTTTTATATATAATTTAATTCGAAAAAATTAAAACTACATACTACTATTTCTATTTGATTTTTCATATTTACGATACTATTATAAATTTATCCACTAAAAATATATATTTTTCATTTACAAAAATCTTATGGTTGTTATTTGTATATTTGTATTTATATGTTTGTTTATATATTTCAATATAAAATACGAAAAGTTGGTTAAAGAATGAAATAATTTTCGATTTATTGAGATTTAACTGAATAACTAAATTTATGTGCAAAACGCCCGCTCCCGGTACAATTCCGCCATAAAATGTATCCGCACACAATGTGCTAAAAAAAGTGTCCTAGTTATTCCGATAATTAGTTTAATTCGTTTGGTATGTACTGGAGCATAATTTACCAGGCGAAATTAAACCTGGTACAAACTTAGATCGCAAATTAAAAGACTCAATGTGGTTATATATTTCAAGATACACTGAAATGATGCATAGCGTTGCTGATTTATTTAAATATGTATATTGTTGTATGCATAAAACCTATGTCTGTATTTACTTTGTATATGAGTGTATGAGATCCATGAATATATTTATCTACTTTGTGTCTGTGATAAAACAATATTTTGTTTGTGAGATTGAAAATTCCCTGTACTTTAGATTTAAACCTTGGGTTCTCCCCGTAAAATAAATTTTAAAAAATCTGGTTACATGACTAACCATAGCTTTGAAGAAAATTATTATTACAAACTACGTCAGATGAAAGAAATTGATAAAAACTTGTCAGATAACTTCGGAAAATAACAAAACTATAGATCAATAAACACATTGTATCTGGGAGATGTTTTAATACGTTTTCTGACGATTGATACTTGAGCACGGGATACGTACTGATACATTTCCTGACGATTGATACTTGAACCCGGAAAACGTGTACTAGTATGTTTTCTGACGATTGATACTTGAGTGCGGGTCAAGTACTAGTACTGGTTAGTGTAACAACATGGCTTATTTGTGGGCACAAAAATAACATTATATACAGGAAAACGAAGCCGAATGTCTACTACATAGATTCTGGAAAAAATTAGACAAATGAAAACTAGTTTTTACATCCGTCGATGTGGAACCACAAAACCGGAAGGTTGATTAAAAAAATCAATTTAGATTTAAAATTAACTTTTTATTTATCCTTGCGAAAATGATATTATATAAATGATATTTATATATTATATATATTTGTATATATATATATATATATATATATATATATATATATATTATATATATATATATATATATATATATATATATATTTGTTTATTTGTCTATTTATATATTTGTTTATATATTTCAATATAAAATAAGAAAAGTTGGTAAAAAGATTAACTAATTTTCGATCTATTGAGATTTAACTGAATAACTAAACTGACGCGCAAAACTCCCGCTACAGGTACAATTCCGCTGCTGAATGTATCTGCATACAATATGTTAAAAGATTACAATTCAGCAATCAAATAATACTGAATATATTACTTTTTTCACACAGTAATGCTGCATGTGAAAGAGTTTTCAGTACTGTGGAGAAAAACCAAACTGGTCAAATTTGAGTAGACAAACTCTAGAATTCCTGATGATAGAAAAATGTAAATATTTTAATCAGAGTGAATGTTGCTACAAGATAAACTTTTCTGAAAAATAAGCTTCAAAAGTTATTTACACAGAGTAAAATGTATAAATTTTTAATTTACTCTTTATAATTTACTGTGTGTGTATTTTGAATTCAATTTACCCCATTTTAATATAGAAATCAATAAAACATGTAATTATGTGTAAATTGGTTGGATTACTTTGTTTTGTGTATTGTGTATGCAAATTACATGCTTGTTTAATTTGTGGGTAGCAGGTAAAATTTTAAAACACGCTGTAGCTCCTAAAAGAGGTGTCTAAATGTTGGCATGTCTGATTGGATTATGAGGGTGGGGGAGGTATATAAATCTAAGATTGTCTGCTTCCTGGACCACCTGTTAATGTGGACACAGTCCCCACCGCGAACGAATTCCAAGGGATTGTTTGGAGACGGAACAGTGCTTAGAAAAACCAGCGGAAGGGTTATCAATTCCTTCCCGAAGAAAGGTAAAACAAAAAATGTCGAATGTAAAGGGTTCTGGGGTGCGTGAGGGAGGGTGCGCTCACCGAAGAGTGGGCCCCGAGGGGCTCTTTTAAGGGGGGCCCTACCATTGCTTTACGGGCTTCGTTAGCCGTAACGACCCGGGCGTCGATTTTAAAGAGGAGAGAGAAGAGGAAGCTGCAAGAAATGACCGCCGTTATAGAAAAAGACTCTTGTTCGTGCAGAGCTCGGAATATTAATTTGGATGAGAACCCCCCCCCCTCTTTAGTTGTTTTTGGACTGTCGCAAAATTATAGAAAGTAGCTCCGGCACTGTAATGCTGGTAAACAGGCATAAAATGCTTACTTGAAAAATAGAGTATTTTACTTATCATTTCCAAATCGTAAACCTGCAAATTATTTTTGGCAACATTCGAGCAATGTCTCTTCATATGCTTTGTGCTGAACTGTGGCCGAATGGTGCTGTTTTTTTTGGTACCCGTTTGGTTTGGTTTGGTACCTTAGGGTCTACTTTTTTTGCTACACGAGGGCTAATGAGATCAGGGATTTCAAACGGCTACTAACATCTATTTCAGTGATGAAATTCAAACCCACGAATTTTAAAGAGCAGCTTTCTACCCATTTAGCAATCCCTCGGCCTTAAGGACCGGAGCTGGTGACGTCGAATTCCGCATTTGGTAGGGATAGTTGTAGCCTTAAGGAATCGACTTTTAACCTATTAATACTAGAGTAATTTTTGCCGAATATAAATTGAATGATATCTTAAATCTGAGATTTTATGGACTGTATGAAGTAAAACAAACCATGAATTTTAACACGTTGATGGACACTTAAGTCTATAGCCATCAAAGCGAAGTTCAGTATGTGGAATGATGACAATAGCCGTCCAAAACGAAAAGGTCGTTTTTAGACACTACGGCTATAGCGGCACAAATGTGTATTTATCGGAGTACAAGTAGAAGTCTTGTGTCCTGTTTTGGAAACAATTTTTAAGTTAAATTTCGTTTTGCACCTGTTCGTTTTCCCCACCGAAAATAATGTAGAATAATTATAAAACTATAATATTTTCTTCCTTTATTTATTTTTGTTTGATTATGAACTAACATTTCGTGTAAAATTAAAAAAAAAAAAATACTTTGTTGCACACCCAAAATTGCTTATTCGAGTCTTTAAACCTGTGATTTGCGTTTTCAAATTTTTGCTGTTTTAGCCGCTATCGTCCCATGACTTAGTGTCTCGAGTCCGCTGGCGCCATGACGGTTATAGCCGCAACCTAATTAAAGGTGCTGAATGAATCAAAATTACGTTTATTTATTCAGAAAGAGTAAAACTATACTTCTAATATTGTAAGAATTACAAAAACATATAGTGTGAATTTTCGAACTTCGCTTGTTCCTACTGTCAATCAATGTGTTAAACAACTGTGAATATTACAGCCTATACTAATTAGTGATCTGTTGTCATTTTAAGCATTATATGGTGTCATTTATATGAAAATAAAAACTTTATGTTAAGATTCCAGATTGGTATCACGTGTAAATACTTTAAAGTGAAGCTTTGTAATGAAGCTCTTCATAAAGATTTCGTTATTGAATCAAGGCATCCTAGGAGGCTGAAGATTTGTTTCCCCCTCTCCCCTCTCTAATACCGGCACTGTGCACTTATACTCACATATGTTTAGATATTACGTACTGAACTTAGATATGACGTAAATAATTTTCTGTTATATTTGGCTTAAATAATAGAGTAGGTTAGTTGGTTGGTTGGTTTGGAGCACTACGGTCTCCTTTTTGCAACACGAGGGCTAATGAGACCGGGACCTACAGCTTAAAGCCGATTCCGAACGGCTACGAACATCCATGTCATAGTGGGATTCGAACCCACGAACTCCGGTTCCGAGGGCCAGCCCCCTAATCATTCGGCCATCATTCAATAGATTAGGGCCGAACGATGGCCGATTGGTTAGGGTACTGGCCTTCGGTACCGGAGTTCATGGGTTCGAATCCCATAGTGGCATGGATGTTCGTAGCCGTTCGGAATCGGCTTTAAGCTGTAGGTCCCGGTCTCATTAGCCCTCGTGTTGCAAAAAGTAGACCGTAGCACTCCAAACCAAACCAATAGATTAGGTATACATGGGATAACTTTAAATTTAATCATCGATTATTTTTTGTTGCAAAGAAAATTTTATCACCGGTATTAACAACAAATTCTATCTACCTCCAGGGTGTAGTGGAAATGATAGTTTCATTCCTTTACTTCCATTAATTACTGTGGCAAAAAAATTGGGAAGAACTTAACGATAATTTTGGTTTTGGTTTGGTTTGGAGTGCTACAGTCTACTATTTGCAACACGAGGGCTAATGAGACCGGGACCTACAGCTTAAGCCGATTCCGAACTACTACGAACATCCATGCCACAGTGGGATTCGAATCCATGAATTCCGGTACCGAAGGCCAGCACCCTAACCAATCGGCCATCATTCAATAGATTAGGGCCGAACGATGGCCGATTGGTTAGGGTACTGGCCTTCGGTACCGGAGTTCATGGGTTCGAATCCCACTGTGGCATGGATGTTCGTAGCCGTTCGGAATCGGCTTTAAGCTGTAGGTCCCGGTCTCATTTTCCTTCGTGTATCAAAAAAAGTAGACCGTAGTGCTCCAAACAAACCATCCAATCATCCAATCAACCATCGTTCGGCTAACGATCATTCTAACGTAGCTAAGGAAGCTTTGAATTATCTTTCTAAACGAATTCAACCTGATTCTAAATTGCATTTACAGTATCGGGAAACTTTAGAGGAGTATGATGATAAACAAATTATTGAGCCTGTACCAGATAATTCTCAGCCAATAAACAAACCATTTTTTTTACCTTCCTTATAGGGTACTTTAAAATTCTGGAAAATTAAAAATTTTACTGATCCCTTCACATGACGGGGTATACTCTAGTCTTTAAATGAAAGGTTAAATATTTGAAATATTTATCTATTTTTTTTTTAGTTTTACCAAATTTCCTTCCTATCCGTCTGCATTTTGAGTGTTCCATTCTTATCGTAATTTCATTGGAGCATAATTTGTGTGGACGTGTTGCGAGAGGCTAAGGTGAAATCCGTGTTTGCGGAGCTGAGCATGGACTTCTTTTCTGGCCAATCAATTAGCCGGAGGCGACGGGAATTAGGATCTTCTCCCGCTGATGGTGACCGTCATTCATCAGCTTCAATCCCTTTCACGGTGCAGAGTCAGCGCCCCATCCTTCAACCACGTCTATACACATATATATCTATATAAGCCCATTTCTCAGACCGCCTCCTTCTTTTATTTTGGGATCGCGTGGAGAACAATCTTACGCGAGACTATATACACATCCATACATCCCTAACTGTCTATACATCTACTAGCATATAGCCCGTCATATGACGGGATCAGCAAAATTTTTAATTTACCAGAATTGTAAAGTACTCTATGAAAGGCAGGAAAAAAATGTTTGGTTTTTTGGGTGAGAATTATCTGGTACATCCCCTACGATTTGTTTATCTTTACTGGCCGCATGTTAGTTGCCAACTTTAATTTATCTTGTCATATCTTTACATGACTAGCATATAGCCCGTCATATGACGGGATCAGCAAAATTTTTAATTCTACAGAGTTCTAAAGTACCTTATGAGGCAGGAAAAAAATGGTTTGTTTTTTGGCTCAGAATTATCTGGATTTTGGGATCGCGTGGAGAACAATCTTACGCGAGACTATATACACATCCATACGTTCCTAACTGTCTATACATCTACTAGCATATAGCCCGTCATATGACGGAATCAGCAAAATTTTTAATTTACCAGAATTGTAAAGTACTCTATGAGGCAGGAAAAAAATGGTTTGTTTTTTGGCTGAGAATTATCTGGTACACCCCCTACGATTTGTTTATCTTTACTGACCATATATTATTTGCCAACTTTAATTTATCTTGTCTTATTACATGATAGGATGGACAGCAGAGGTTTTAATATTCACAGTGATTATTTGGTAAATATGAATGATGTCCAAAATTGAGCGAATCGATTGCAAACTGTGTGGTTACGTATAAAAAACAAACTCACAAACTCACAAACTTCTTAATTTTCGAAGATATATAATTTAAAAGCTAGATATTTATTAGTCCGTGAAATAGACTCCTACATTTTTATGAAAAAAATTTGTTGTTAATACCGGTGATAAAATATCCATTGCAACAAAAAATAATGGATGATTACATTTAAAATTAGCACATATATACCTAATCTATTATTTAATACAAGTATAAAATCAAATTCTTCACGTCATATCTAAGTTCAGTGATAAAACGGATGAAAATAATGCAGACGATATTTAAATAATTTAAAATAAGAAATGATTAAATAAGAGGGTTAAAGGAATGACGTCATAATGTTAGAATAAATGTTACTTTTACCTATTTATTATGAGATAAATTGATAATTTAACGTTTTGCTCATAACCGGGGACAACAGAGCTGTAAATAATTGTATTAAACACTCAAAAAGGGGAAAGGGGTGAATATCGAACATTTTTTTAACTTGCTTTGCATTTTGCTAACCCTAACTCATCTAAAATAAAATAGGGATGCCTCTATCCATTCCAGGTACAACTGCTTCATAAATTCGAGGACAGGCGGTTAGACAGTTTAGGCTATTATTATATAGGGGATGCGTACATTCCTAACTATCTATCTACATACTAGCATACAGCCCGTCATATGACGGGATAAGTAAAATGTTTAATTTTCCACAATTGTAAAGTACCCTATGAGGCAGGTAAAAAAATGGTTTGTTTATTAGCTGAGAATTATCTGGTACACGCTCAATAGTTTTTTTACCTTTACTGACCGCATGTTAGTTGCCAACCTTATTTATCTTGTCATATCACGTGATAGGATGGACAGCAGAGATTTTAATATTGACAGTGATTATTTGGTGGTATATATGAATGATGTCCAAAATTGAGCGAATCGATTGCAAACCGTGTGGTTATGTATATAAAACAAACACACAAACCAACAAACTTCTTAATTTTCAAAGATATATAACTTAAACGATAGATATTTATTCGTCCGTGAAATAGACACCTAAACTTTTATGAAAAGAATTTGTTGCTAATACCGGGGATAAAATTTTTATTGCAAAAAAATGATTTGGCTGAGAATTATCTGGTACACGCTCAATAATTTGTTTATCTTCATACTCTAAAGTCTTCTGGTACTGTGTAGAAGTTTAGAATCAAATTGAATTCATTTAGTCAAACCTTATGGCTGCCCTCGTGTTGCAGAAAGTAGACCGTAGCACTCCAAACGAAACCAAACCTTATGGTTATGCATTAAAAATAAACACACAAACGAACAAACTTCTTAATTTTCAAAGATATATAACTTAAACGCTAAATATTTATTAGTACGAGAAATAGAATCCTAGACTTTCACAAAAAGAATTTGTTGTTAATACCGGTGATAAAATTTCCATTGCAACTGAAAAATAATCGATGATTAAATTTAAAATCATCACATATGTACCTAATCTATTATTGAAGCTAAATATAAAAGAAATTATTTACATAATATCTAAGTTCAGTGGTAAAATGTATGAAAATAATGCAGACGATATTTAAATAATTTACAATTAGAAATAATTAAATGGGATGGTTAAATGAATGACGTCATAATGCTAGAAAAAAATGTTCTTTTTACCTATTTATTACGTGACAAATTGATAAATTTAATCGCCTGCTATTAACCGGGGAAAAATAGGGCTTGAAATAAAGGCATTAATTGCTAAAAAAGGGGGGAAGGTGTGAATTTTGAACGTTGCTAACGGTAACTCATCAAAATTGTAATATGGATACCTCTTCCATTCCAGGTCCAACCGCTTCATAAATTCGAGGACAGACGGACAGATTGACAGCTAACTTAGGCTATTATTATACTAGCATATATCCCGTCATATGACGGAATCAGTAAATTTTTCATTTTCTAGAATTGTAAAGTACTTTATGAGGCAGGTAAAAAAATGGTTTGTTTTTTGGCTGAGAATTATCAGGTACACGCTCAATAATTTGTTTATCTTCATACTCCTCTAAAGTCTCTCGATACTGTGAATGCAGTTTAGAATCCCGTTGAATTCATTTAGAAAGATAATTCAAAGTTTCCGTAGCTACGTCGAAATTATCATTAAGTTCTTCAGTTTTTTTTTTTTTTTTGCCACTGTAATTATTGGAAGTAAAGGAATGAAACTATCACCTCGGTAGGCATGGGCCGAGCCCTGTAATCCAGAGATTTCTTTCAATAAACACAAAAATGAAGACGAGCAGAAAAATTAACATCTAAAAGGTGAAAGGACACATAAAAATAGACGAGAAGAAAGCTTAAGGATAGAAAACATGAAATGTTTATGTAGCCAGGGACATCCGTACAAAACACGTGAATTTTATATAATAAAAATAATAAAATCATAAAAAGTTGAAAAAATAGTAAAAATTTATTTTAAAAATTATAAAACAACTTTAGGAATAAGAATTAAAAAAAAAAAACACCGAGAAAATAAAAAAAAAATCAATATTAAATATTAAATAATTAAATATTAAATTTATTAGACAATTAGAAAAATTTGGCAGGAACGAGGACAATACCGACAACCCGAGAAGTACGACAAACAAATGGGCAGACACTCTACTGAGCGTGCTATGGCTACACATAAGGAAGAAAATAGAGTAAAGGAAATAGAGTAGAGAAAGACTAAATAGAGTATATCATTGTAGCGTACGTGATAGAATGGACAGCAGAGATTTTAATATTGACAGTAATTATTTGGTGGTATATATGAATGATATCCAAAATGATAAATTTAATCTCCTGCTCTTAACAGGGGAGAATAAGGCTTGAAATAATACCATTAAACTTTCAAAAAGTGGTGATGAGGTGGATTTCGAACTAGCTCTGAATTTTGCTAACCCTAAGTCATAAAAAATCCAATGTGGATTCCTGTATCCATTCCAAGTACAACCGCTTCATAAATTCACGCACAGACAACTTAGGCTATTATTATATAGGGGATAGGGGATGTTGAAAAATTGTGAATATAAAATCGCACTAAAGTGAACAAATGTAAGGGTGTTGCTTAGTGTCATTGATAATTTATGTGTATAAGGTCGGTATGGCAATGTACTTTAAACGA
Source organism: Pardosa pseudoannulata (assembly GCA_032207245.1). NCBI lineage: Eukaryota > Metazoa > Arthropoda > Arachnida > Araneae > Lycosidae > Pardosa > Pardosa pseudoannulata. The sequence goes on from CM063509.1 coordinate 52,178,442, forward strand.
TAGTATATACGTAATATGTATGTTCATGTTTTAATAAGAATGTTCATGAAAATGTTATGGATCATTATACAAAATATACATTAAGTATTATAATTTAAGATATTGTTTATTTAAGAAATATAATGTGAGATTTTGTATATATTGGATGAGTGTATATAAATGTCTATGTGTGTACATATATGAAAACGAAGAGTAATAATATTCCATTTTAATGTGTGTATGAAAAAACGATGACTGATGCTAATGTAAGCATTTGATTGTAAACCTGTTTTTAAATTATTTTTACCCTTTTTCCTCTGGTTTTGATAATTACAAGGTCTGCTGACCTTGCTGGTTTGGTCGGCTGTATATAGATCGAGGGTAGATTCGAATCTTCGTGGTCACTTTGGTCTTGACTACCGTAACCTCCTTTTAGGACTTGTTAGTGGCCCAGAAGCTATCTATCTATCAATCTATACTATTGATAAACTGATAAATAACAAAGCATAAAAATATAGTTTATGGGTACATTTATTATTTTTTATGTAATTGCTAATATATCCATTTTAATGAACTTTAAATAAATAAATGATGCATGCATTTAAAAAAAATATATATGGAATATATATGGAGCAGTCATGTAAATATAATTGTAAGTTTCTATTCATTGGTGCTGAACAATGGCCGAATGGTTTGAGTGTTCATTTTCGGTACCGGAGACCGTGGGTTCAAATTCCATAGTGGCATGGATGTTCGTAACCATTCGGAATCGGCTTTAAGCAGTAGGCCCCGGTCTTATTAGCCCTCATGTTGCAAAAAAGTAGACCGTAGGGCATCAAGCCAAATCTATTCGTTGGTTTAAGCTATGAATCTACTAGGAATATATATTCATAGGGGGACTAAATATTATCTGGCAATCGGCTAATATCCCAGATATGGCCTTGCATATTAGCAATAAATGTAACCCATACGCATCTCAGTTATTTTTCTCTATTTTAATTCCATATCTTATGAAGTACCTAACCTGAATTCAGCAGCGCAATCTCTTCAGATTTCCCAATCTGTAAAATTTCAGATCGCATATTTTACTCCTTTGTCCATTCCTCAATCTCACGAGATCCGAAATTCGCAATTCAGACCCTGAGCGCTAATTTTGTAATTTTAAATGTAGTAAATGTAACCCATACGCATCTCAGTTATTTTTCTCTATTTTAATTCCATATCTTATGAAGTAACTAACCTGAATTCAGCAGCGCAATCTCTTCAGATTTCCCAATCTGTAAAATTTCAGATCGCATATTTTACTCCTTTGTCCATTCCTCAATCTCACGAGATCCGAAATTCGCAATTCAGACCCTGAGCGCTAATTTTGTAATTTTAAATGTAGTAAATGTAACCCATACGCATCTCAGTTATTTTTCTCTATTTTAATTCCATATCTTATGAAGTAACTAACCTGAATTCAGCAGCGCAATCTCTTCAGATTTCCCAATCTGTAAAATTTCAGATCGCATATTTTACTCCTTTATTCATTCCTCGATCTCACAAGGTATGAGATCCGAAATTCGTCATTCAGACCCTGAGCGCTAATTTTGTAATTTTGAGCAACGACTAATAAATCACAAAAATGGTGAATTAACACTCTTTTCGTTTGAGAATTCGTTTTTCCCCACATATATAAAACCCTGCTGATTGGATTTGAGAGATTGTAGCCCCCCCCCCGAAAACAAAGTTTCAATCAATTCAGAATTAAATTAATATAAAAACTTGTTCAAAATTTTAAAGATATGACTCCTTAAAGTTTTATAATCTCAAAGTTATTATGTCTCAAAGAACCTCTGTACCACATTCTATGCCCCTAGGTTGTACGCACAATCGTGTGCACAAACATCCCCATTAATCCTTTTATGCATTAGGGGTGGCATTAGGGTGGTTATTTGATTTGAGAGGAAAAAGGAACAAGGAAGTCTCGGAATTCGGAAGGTCTGAAACGGCTCCTCTTTCAGACAACTGGCAGCAAAAGGGTGTGTCTATTGCCTGTTCAAGCTACATCCGTGGTGATCTCAGGTTCCAACTGAACTACAAAACGGTTTTTTTTCTATCATAAATAATTGAGTTGGATTTTTGGCTGAAAATACGCTGTGGGAGTCTTCCGGTCCGAAGGGTATGGAACTGTCAACAGCCTTTGATGTCTGGCACGCGCATTCGAAGGATTTGCGATGATGGATGACTTCCCAGATAGGGAGAGGGCAGCAATTATAAAGGAGACTGAAAAAACGAGTGAACAAAAGGGAGCGTCTTAGGGTGCCGAAGTACCAAAGAACCCCTAAACTGCTATAGGCAACTGCGCTGTGGGAGGCACATCTGCAAAACATGCAGGAAAAATTGTAATTTATTTTGAATAAGCAGGAAATATAAATGTTACTAGACGCTGTCCATAAAAGATTTTTTTTTCAATATTTTAGACCCCCTCCACCCTTTTGTCACAAAGTGTCACACTTCAACATACCCCATCCTTCCTTGTGAGATTTCCCGCAATATTACATAAACATGTTTGTAGTTCAGAAACAAAGCACTACGTTATAGATCTTTCAAATTTTGTTAACTTTATATTTATTGCCTATTTTGTTTCCACAACACTGATTAACATTTTTGTTAATGTAATCTTCAGTTTAATTTCTTCAATTTAACCAGCACTTTCTAATTGTTTTTTCTTCTATTCCGTGAAGAAGCCCTCACGGCATGCTAATTTGTTTCGTAAACTGTGTATTTCACAACCAGCTGAATATATAAAGGCAAGTCGTTCGTTATGTTGTGTGGTGTTATTTTGACTATTAGAGAGCTGTGTCTCGTTTCTCAGTATGTCCTATGCTTAGCCTCTTGCCTTATGAATCGAGCGACGAATGTGTGAGCCACTTCCGATGAAAGCTTTTCTCATGCGTCGTGAACAGAAGCAGTTTCATCACTAACTAACTTTTTCACAAGTTTTTTTGCAGGACAAACTACAGTGGTATCTTCAGATGTATCCAAATCGGTGTGTTTCAGTTTCTAAGGTGTCATCAGGACACTTTCCAGCACCGTTATTAGTATCAATTTTTCTTTTTGCAATTAGGTTAAATTTTTAGATTTTTTAAAGAATTTTTGATGCACCAACAGTTAATTATTTAGTGCATATAATATAATACTCTATTGCAATTACGCGTATGAATAAACGACCAACTCTTATATTGCAACTGTAACAAACAATAACGCAAAAACGAAAACTTTATCGCCTAAAAACAATAACTTGTCTAATACGAGCTTTTCACTTTTGTCCAGACAAAATCATCCCGTGTGTGATACGAGGTTCTCATTTTAGGGACAGCAGTACGATCACGTCTCCCATACGTTGTTCTAAGGCAAAGGGTTGATGAAGATGCCCGTTTTATGTTAAACTTAATGTTTTTTTTCAAGAAGTGTTTGTTAATTCAGTGATGATATTTTAAAAATAAAGTCAGTTACTAAATAAGTTAAAGTCATGTGGAGGGATCATCTTTTTTTCTGCAAGGTTATTTTTTTTTTCGATGAGTTGGGATGGTTCAAAAGAAACCGGGAATGATGTCAAGAAGCTTCCACGTTATAAAATGTTTACAAATATTACCTAACTGTTTTAAGGATAAGCGTAAATATATATCGATAATAAAGATTCTTGTCCTTATTTCATATAAAATAAAAGTAAAGTTTTACAACAAAAACATAATATACGATACCTATATAATATTAATATAAAAAAACCATTGAAAGCAAAATTATTTTTAATTTTAAATAGCATATTTTGCTTTAAATCATATCTGTACTTACGGAACTCAAAGTACTCTAAAATAGATTGTCTTTAAAGAAATAGCAGTAGGTGTAAAGAATTTCTGCTTCTGTGATATTTTCAAAACCTATTCTGAATGCCTTTTATCTTAACCCCTTCCAGGTTCATTTTATTTCGGGATTATGGAACAAAAATATCAATTTTTTAATGCTTATTTTCATACATACATAACTTTTTAAGCATAATACCATATATCGCATACAAAATTTCCTGAAACAATGTAAAAAAATCAATTTTAATAAATGAGTAATTTTTCTGTATAGTTCCCTTTCTGTGTATAAAAAATCATTAGACTTTGGAGTCAATTCACATTAACTATAAATATAAAGCTTAGAATACCTAGCTTTTATCTTGAATTAAATTTTATTTATATCCTTTGTATTTACATAAATGATTATGAAATTATTAATAAAATTTTGAGCGTGTATGATACAATCGGAAACACGGTACTGCACAGAGTCCAACATCGTAATTTGGACAATAGAACCTTGTTTCTCTCCTTACCTTCTTCCCTCTACTGTCTGTCTTTGATCAACAAATAATCTAGTAGTAAGAAAAGTAAACAAAAGTATTCGAAACCTGTTTTCTTTATTTTTTTTTGTCTGTTTTATCAACAAATAATCTGTAGTAAAAAAGTAAACAAAGTATTGCCATAAAAAAAAACAGATGTAAAATAACAAAGAACTTTGAATGTAAAATTTCAATGCTCTACTTCTTACAAATGATGACAGTGATTTTGATACATTAAATTTTTTATTATTCAAACTTAGAAAATTAATTTCATTTTTAAACCAACTTTTCGTATTTTATATTGAAATATATAAACAAATATATAAATAGAAATATATAAATAACAGTAATAAGATTTTTGTAAACAAAAAAATATATTTTTGAGTGGATAAATTTATAATGGTATCGTAAATATGAAAAATCAAATAGAAATAGTAGTATATAGTTTTATTTTTTTTTCTAATTATGTTATATATAAATATTTTTTCATTATAAAAAAAGGAAAAAGCAATCATAAATCTAATAGTGTAAAAACTAGTTTTTATTTGTTTAAATTTTTCCAGAATCTATGTAGTAGACCAGAACATTCGGCTTCGTTTTCCTGTATATACCGTTATTTTTGTACCCACAAACAAACCATGTTGTTACACTAACCCGTACTAGTACGTGACCCACGCTCAAGTATCAATTGTAAGAAAACGTACTAGTACGTGTCCAGCATACAATGTGATAATGTAAGGGAGAAATTTTTTTTTAATGAAGTTGTCTTCGAGCTTTTAAGAAAATGCCTTTAAATTTTTGTAATTTTAAAATAACTTCAAAATTGAAGCTGCTAATTTTGAAAGATTTTATTTAAACTAAAATATGTGGTGTCACCCTTGATGCACAAAATATGTTGTTGTCCCCCTTCTCACTTATTACAAACTGTCACAATTTTACGAACACCGTACCCAAGTTGATATAATCTGTGGACAGCTACCCTAAGTTAGTAACGATTGTTGAATGCCCGGGATGGTTTGGTTTGGTTTGGAATGTTACGGTCTACATTTTGCAATACGACGGCTAATAAGACCGGGACCTACAGCTTAAAGCCGATCCCGAACGGCGACGAACACCCATGCCACAGTGGGATTCGAACCCACGAACTTCGGAACCGAAGGCCAGCACCCTAACCAATCGGCCATCGTTCGGTATGCCCTGAATGATCTCTTGTTTAACCTATTTAAAGAAAAGACACACTGGACCTTCAAAATATCATTCTTTAAGAGAGGAGGTGTCGGGAACACCAAAGTTTCACTCAAATGAATACAATAACAAAATTATTTTTATATTTAGTTATATTGTATTCCTATTAATATGGATATATCACACACATATATTTTAAAACAGATGTAATTTTAAATATTTTGTGAGAAATTTTACTATACTCTTTTCCAAATTCAAACAAGAGCATTAAACTGACTGACTTTAAAAAAAAAAAAAATAAAAGGAAAGATAGCATTTTATAGTTTGCTGTTCTATCGTGTAATACAATTGTTTAAAAGAATTATTTTGATGCGAGACGGTTAAGGGGAATTTTATTTTTCCCATAGGTCAACACTGAGGCAGAAGAATTCAATATGACAGGTAGAGACCCATCTTTAAACAGAAACTTTTGCTGGTAGTGTATATCAAGAGAATCGTGTTATTAAAATAACAAATTGAGATTAAAAGTATCTTCTATCGGTCAGCAAGAGATAAATCGAACTGCAACGAGTCATAGCTGCCCGGTTTTTGTCAGCCTTTCAAGAAAATCTATCCGAAGAACTGCGGTTGTGCCGAGATTTTTCAAACATCGCGGACCACACGGGGAAATATTAAAGCGTCAATAAATGGACAAAATGATAGATGGAATAGCATAAAAGAAAGGAGAGCTTTAAAAATGTATCAGCAAAAGTGCCCTAGGTCTGAGATGACGACTAGAAAGTGTCGGCCAAGTCGGACGATAAAGGTCGCCGACTTCATGCTTTTGTCATTCTTTCCCCACATGTCATATTTCTTCGGAATCGGCAATCCCCAGTAGCAGTTACCGAAAAGTGCCTTCTTTTTCGAACAACCTGACTGCTCTCTCTTTTTCCATTGTTTCGGTGCAGATGGGCATCTGCGTCTGTTGAGAGAAATGGGTGTAAGCTAGCACTTATTAACCCCTTGCCAGCTGAAATGTGCAAAATTTGTAATACCTGAACTGACTTCGGGCAGTAGCCTTGCATATTTATGTCCAAAGTACACTTACATATACACATAAATTAAGAGCTAAGTATTTGTAATTTTCTCTTTAACGCAATATATATATATATATATATATATATATATATATATATATATATATATATATATATATATATATTTATATATATATATATATGTATATATATATATACATATATATGTATTTTATATATATATACATATATATGTATGTATATTTTACATATATATGTATGTATATATATATACATATATATATATGTTTGTATATATATACATATATTTTTATGTATGTATATATATACATACAATATATGTATGTATATATATACATGTATACATATGTATATATAATATATACATATATGTATGTATGTATATATATTTATATACATATATATATGTATGTATATATTATATACATACATATATAACATATATATATATATATATATATTTATACATATATATATGTATATATATATATATTATATATACATATATATATATGGTATATATATATATATATACATATATATATATATATATATATATATTTATATATATATGTATATATATAGAAGATATTTATATATATATATATTTATATATATACTATATATTATATACATATATATATACTTATATACATAAATATACATATATACATATATAAATGTACATATATA
>CM063509.1:52190725-52210725 GCA_032207245.1 Pardosa pseudoannulata
ATTTAAGGATTTTTCATTAAAAATAGTATAAATAAACGTAGATGTCGCTTTTTGTATCAAGTAATCAAGAGCGAAATAAACGGAATGATGGGATAACACTCCCGTATGATCACGTGACTTCTGATGACAATCCAGGCAAAAAGGAGAGTTGAAATAATTGATCCTGCAAATGGGTTTTTCTGACCATCCAATAAAATCTCGGTAAGATGAAGGTAATTTTACTGGCATATGTAAACGGGGCTTATATTACTTTATCAACTGATATAGAAACTGACCTTACTTTTTATGCATATAAACTCTCATGAAGCAAGTCTATAAATAAAACTGAACTCTTTAAATCCCCTATATAATAGTACACCAGATATAATATACCTATATAATATACCAGATAATTCTCAGGCAAAAAACAAACTATTTCTTTACCTGCCTCATAGGGTACTTTACTATTCTGGAAAATTAAACATTTTACTGATCCAGTTATGTTACTGATCCAGACGAGCTTTATGCTAGTAAATAAATAAAATATAAAAAAGCTTTGGAAACATTGTTGAACCAGGGGACAGGTTTTCAAACAGGTTTCCCTAAATGAAAATGTGCTTGAAAATTTCCAGTTAAAAGAGAATTATTGATAAATATCTTGAAGTTATATTTAGCAATTTAATGATTTGCCGATATAAGAAATCCTACCTAAAATTAAGCTTTACAAAAAGAAAAAAATGCACTTCACAGTAAAAATTTCTTTTGATTGAAAAAAAAATCTTAATATCATGCATGAAAATTACATTGAAATTGGAAAATGTGGCTTTTTAAATTTTCAGTTGTTTGGGTAAAACCCCGAAAGTGATAGATCGGTTCAAGGCTGAACAGTACAAAACGTTTACTGGATTGCAGGACAAAAGTAAACGATATAGCCGAACTGCATTTCAAAGGACACGTTTAAAGTGCTTTCGCCTTTTTAAGAGCGAAATAATATCTATTGTATCAGAACAGAAGAATCGTTTGGGCACGTATCATTGAGGGTTTCGCCACACAATAAGCGTTTAAGAAACGACGTTCCAAAAGGACTATCTATTTTTGATACCTTGTTATCTCCAGCACTCTTTATTTTTTTCCCTTTTAAAAAATGACGATTTAAGCATAAAGCCATGCGCTTGAGTCGGTTATCCTTGTCTGACGATTTAAACCACCATGAATCAACAGGTTGTCATCTCCTTCTAGCACGAATGCAGCTTCACAGGGCCTCCGCAACTCTTTGACAAAAAGAACATCGTTTGCGTATTCTCGCTTTTAACGACCCCTGAACAACGCGTGGCGAGGAAAAAGATGTCGATTAATATAGAGTTGAAGGGTCGGAGGTTAATAGTTTAGAAAGACAGGTGTGTCATTTACAACGGCTGTTTAAGTAGAAGCTTCTTACTCAGTTTAAGAAAGGGTCGGTGAGCATAAAGAAAGAAAACATAATTTAGAGGAAGAGTAGAATTTAGGAAAATTCTTGATGCAATCTAGGTTTTTACTGTCTCATTTGCACAGAATGCAGATGATGGATTGAAGGTTAACAATAGATTTGAATATTGCCGCCGAACTTTTAGAAATCCCTTTTCACCAAGAAGTTAAAATAGTTTGTTAAAAACTTTACATTCACTTTCTGCCTCGGTACATAGGTCAAGCGCCCGTGTGTAGGTTTTTTTTCTATTTTTTTTTTGGGGGGGGGGAGAATCCTTTATAATTTTAAAATGTATTACACTTATGTGTACAAAAATTTGTTTATTGATGTTAGACAAAATGAACAGGGAGTATTCGCATATATATGTATGTAATGAGACGGACTTCTCGATGGGTGGTTGCAGTCATGGCCATAAAAATTATACCGTTTCAGCTAAAGACTTTTATTAAGATAACGTTGAAGGACGGGTTCCTACTTCATCATAGAGACAGGACAAACTGAAGGGTAAGCTAGCATGAAGTTCTATGTACAAGACACGTAACACCTGGGTCAACATCTGTGGGAAAATATCTCTAGAAAAATCTGTCTCCGACAGCGTGTATCTCCTTTTTATTTTTAAATTTCCTAAATTGTCTGCTAGGGCCATTATAATTGGTCAGGCCCCTTCTCCGAGGGCGCAAACTGTAGCCCCAGTGGTCAATTTAGGTTAGGGATTAAAAAGGGAAATGCAAAATGACGCGGGAATTTTTAGCCCTTGATTTAAGTTTTGAAAACCCCTGAGAATTTTCCTTACATGTATATGTATGTTTATACATGTATGTAATGTATAATTTTTTATTTTATATGTTTGCTTTTCTGTTCAATCTCTGCCGAACGATGACCGAATGGTTAGGGCTCTGATCTTCGATACCGGAGTTCGTGCGTTGAAATCCCACTGTAGCATAGATGTTCGTATCCGTTCGGAATGGGCTTTAAACAGTAAGCCCCGGTCTTATTAGCCCTGGTGTTGGCAAAACGAGTCCGTTGTAAATACTTTTTCTTTTTATGTATTACATAAAATTCTTAGTTAGTAAAAAAGTTCTTAGTTTCTTAATTTGTGAATTTAATATGAATGTATGACATGCCTTGCGGTGGTCAACTGTTTAGTCAGAGAATCGAATAGTCTACATAATATCTTTATTCATGACTTCATCACAAATAAGTATTCAATCTTTAAACATGGCGGCCAGTGGGTAGCATCCATACGCTAACAAAGGACAGACACTTAGTGCGGGTTCATCAGCAACTCAATCTGAAGACACTCTCCTTCAATTATTACGCTCCAAGTGCTTTTATATGGAGTTATTGTTATCAAATACACGGATCCCAGTCCTTGTAATTCGCTAAACTTTTAATCATAATTTAATCTTTTTGACACTAAGCAAGTGTGTTTAAGTTAAGTGGGTTAAGTTGGTTTCTATTAAATTTCAATCTGATAAAGGTTAACATAAATTACGGGAATTTAACTCTAACCATTTTTTAACCTTGGTTTCTTGATCTCGTTTTATTTTTCATGTCTGAAGCCCATGAGAAAGCAGTTTAGTTAGTAATTTGGAAATCTTTTTTTTTTTTTTTTTTTTTTTTTTTGTATGCTCCGTGGTCTTTTTTTTTTCTTCAGCATGTGAATAATAAGGCGATTTCACGCAGCAGGGCACATCTCAACTTATGACAATTCTGGCTTTAGTTTCAAACTGAAGGGCAGTTTATTGCTTGTCTATTGGCTATTGTAAACATGAAAATGAATGTGAAGGGCATTTAGGTAGTTCGTGACGTTGCGACAAATTGCTCTATTGTAAAGTTTACGAAATCAAGATAGAGTATAAAAGGCGGGCACTTTACGTTCAGCTTTTGCCTGTTTGTTGCCTGGTGATGCCTATTGCTCATCGTGTTTTTGCTTCGTCGATATAGTTTTTTATCCTTCGGTAAGTTACATAAATTAGTCCCTTGCCAGAATGTTTAATTTGTAATTTAGTTTTGTATTATCTGTCAACTGTTTTGGATGTTCTCTTTAACTATTTTTATTTCGTTGTTTTGAGAAAGATAAAAAATAAACTTTGATGCTTCTATACTTTTGTGTAACTTTTTTAAAGAAACTCAGTCTTCAGTTAGGTGTGCTAAACATCAGTGGAAACTTTCTGATCGTTGCTGTCCAAAAGTTATTAGTGATTCGTGCTCCTGCATCAAAGAGTGCGTTGCGTTTTCTGCCTTTAAACCCCTAAATTACTAACTTTACGCTTTCAAACCTGACATATATTGAGAGAAAAATCGTGGTTATATATACATTCCCTATTATTGATAGGGGTAAAAGACAATTTTTTGAAACAGCCGCAAAAGAACCTCGTTTCAGTTTTCGTCAAGTTCAAGTTAAAGTAGGTTTGGTTGTACGGAGCTCCTCGACTGAGAGTCGTATCCCCTGTGATGAGCAATGTTACAGCCTTAAAGGTATGCTAAGTTAACAGGAGTAATAAAGGTACATTTACAGAAGAATTAAAAGTTACAATTATGATAAGGTAAAATTATAAAATAAAGGGTCTGTCCTCAATAATAATAATAAGGATAAATAAAGATTATAAGTAAAAGAAAAGAGTTTTTAGGAAGAAGAGAAGGAAAAAAATGAAAAAATGAAACGAGAAGTTAAAGTTAGACGATAAGGTTAAAATAAGATATAAGGAAAAATTTAAAGGAGAGAAATTATTAAGATTTTACTACATTAACCCCTTGCCTTATGAATCGAGAGACGATTGTGTGTGCCACTTTCGATGAAAGCTTTTCTCATGCGTCGTGACCAGAAGCAGTTTCATCACTAATTAAATTTTTCACACGTTTTTTTTTTACAGGACAAACTACAATGCTATCTTCAGATCAGTGGCGTGCGGTCCATATGTGCAGGGTGTGCACTGCACACCCTGGCAAAATTATGAGGGACAATAATTTTCTGCACCTATGACTACCTATCTTTATATGGTATATAATAAATATTATTTATAATATATTCAAATATTATGTTGATTTGCTTGCTTGTATTCCCCGCAGTGCGTGCGGTATTAGGTGCTGCACCACGTAGCGCTCAAACGAACATAGGAAGTTCTGATGTGTACGCACTACGCACTAAATTGAAAATCACGCTTTATATGTATGGGCTACTGGAGAAGAACAGCATACTATTGCACTGAGGCAAGTGCAGCTATTTTTCCTGCACTTGGCATTCAGAATTATTCGAAGGTACGGTTTATTAAGCGTTGTATTAGAGCGGGGACTTATGTGCTGAAGTGCTTTTGGTTTATTAACTGATTAACTGGCCATACGATTTTGCAGACGGTTAATGTTTAAATTTATATATTGTAAGATTTTGTTTTCTTGGAAATATAAGAGAAGTATTTCATCAATATAAAGTGAAATGTTGTAGTGTGGTAAATTAACTTCGGTGATGTATTATATTTATTGAAATAATTAGATGAAAAACAATGCTGTTTTGTTTTAAAGAAACTAATTTTAACAGAACAGTCCAAATTTTACCATTTATTGTGTCTTACAGTCAGTATATATGTTATATTATGTAACACCATACCCCTGGTTTTGTTTTTTAAAATTGTCAAGATGGTTTTTCGCAGAATATATGATTTTCAAATGTTAAAAACAATTAATAAATATAATTTAATGCACTGACCGAACAAGAAACAGTTCACTCTATTGTGCCAGCTTGCAGCGAAATCCTCTGCAAGTGGAATAGACGTTCGGTTTGTCGGCACCGCAGCGGCGGGTGCCATGTGGTGCTACGTTTGCTGAACATATAAGTTTTTCGTAGAAGCCTGAAGCATTGCTTTTTCGACGCCAATATGACACCATACAACAAAAGACATGATTTTTGCTTCAGTGCTAGTAGAATTCTCATTAAGTTTAGCTGTTTTTATAGTTATAACTCGACTAATCGTAGGCAAATATTTTATTTATTGTAATCTTTAAATTTATATTCATAATAAATAACCCGTTTCAGAACGGAGAACTCAAATGTCTCAATAGTTAAAGAATTATTGGAAAATCCATGTTCTCTGCACACCCTGCATCAAAACTTACTGCACAGATGTATCCAAATAAGTATCTGTTTCAGTTTCTAAGGTGTAAGCAGGACACTTTAAAGCACCTTTATTAGTATCAATTTTCTTTTTTGCCAATAGGTTAAATTTTTAGATTTTTAAAAGAATTTTTGAAGCACCAACAGTTAATTATTTATTGCATATAATATAATACTCTATTGCAATTACTCCTAAGAATGAACGGCAAACTCTTATATTGCAACTGTAACAAACAATAACTCAAAAACAAAAACTTTATCGCCTAAAAAAAATGACTAGAATTTCTCAAATCCAATCAGCAGGGTTTTTATATTTATAAGAAGAAAAAAACGCATTCTCAAACAAAAAGAGTGTTAATTCAGCATTCTTGTGGTTTATTAGTGGTCACTCAAAATTACAAAATTAGCGCTCAGGGTCTGAATTGCGCAGCTCAGATCTCATATCTTGGGCATAGGCAGGGCCGTAACTAGGTTCTTTAGAGCCCGTGGCAAAAAACTAGTCTGCGCCCGTACTACCAAATATAGTAAGAAAATATATAATGTATAATATGTATAATATATATGTATAATATATATAATATATATATACTATGTATTATATATAATATTAATAATATATATATATATATATATATATATATATATATATATATATATATATACATATATCATGTATTCAAAATGTCACAATATATTACAAAAGGTTATATTTTGTAATTCTTAAAATATCCCTAACATATAAATTAAAATTTTTTTTCATTTTTCCTTATTAATACTTAAAAATATTTTCGAACCCTTTGAGGGTATTATTTTGTTGATAAACTGAGTAGTTTATTTGAGGAGATTACTTTTTATTTAGACGTTGAATTTTTATAGAAGAGAAGAAAAATAGTGAAAAAATGAAACGAGAAGTTAAAGTTACACGATAAGGTTAAAATAAGATATAAGGAAAGTTTTATAGTGAGGAGAGAAATTATTAAGATTTTACTACATTAAAGTATAAGTCGAGGTGTAGTAAGAGTCATCGTGGCGCCATCTAGTGGCGAGGAGGAGTGAAGCTCAAGTTATGAGTTTGGAAAAATGGGCGAAAATGATTACGATAAAATCCTCGTCAAGCTCCCAAAATGGCCCCTTATAAGTTGGAGACCACTGCTTTATCCGATTGATTTCGTATGGGGTTTTGTAGAAGGAAATAGATGAAGACTCTCGCACCGTTTGCTTCAACATCCCATGCGTTAATTGCGGGTTTATCTCGATTGCAGAGTTTGTAAACATTTTTAATCCTCTGACTGCTCATCCCGCGATTTCCACGGGCAATTCAAATGTAGCAAAATTTGCTCATCCCGCGATTTTCTCAGGCATGTGCTATTTTTCCCTGATTGAGAAGCACATTTCTCCTTTTCACCGTTTAACCAGTGAAATACATTATATACAGTATTAGTCATCTAATTATGTAATAAATAGAATTATATGACTATAACTATAATTATATTAGATATTAGAATTATGGATAGTATGTTGTAAATAGAAATTAACTATTTCAATTGAAATTTATTAAAAAATAAATTTTTTATGTGATAACATCCGAAATTAGTTTTTCTGAAATCTTAGTTTTTCAAGATAAAAGTCAATAAAATAAAATCTTTACTAGAAAAAAAAATGAGTATTTTAATTCTTCAATTTATATATATACTTATACTAGGAAAACAAAACGCAATTTTTAAAGAGATATCGGTTTACAAATTGAGCAGTTAGAGGGTAAATCTCGGTTTTCCTGCCACTGCAATGCACCGATATTTAATTTCAGGAAATACAGGGGGCTCCGCTTAAAGTGATCAGTTTGGGCTACAGTAATTTTGATAATAATAAACGTTATGCAAAATTAGATCAATTTACCCCCCTTCCCTTTTAATTCACACGTACTAAATTTCAAAATAAAATGAAAAAACTCACCTTATATTTAAGTAATGTATATTATCCTCTAAAACATAAAAATTGTATACATAACTAAAAAAAATTGATCAATTGTTGGCTGTCTATAAATTTTTCTAAGAAGCTCATTGATAAATTGTTCGTAATCATAATGTTTTATAAAGTCATCGGAGTGGTGTTGTACTCCACGTTTCAACACTTTCAATGCATTTCTCATTTCAGCACTTATAGGAGGTGGCTCAGTATCAAGAGATTTATCATCTGACTTATTAGTTCCATCATTCGTCTGTTTTCCTATGACAATCTAACAGACTTCACATTGTGTTATTGTAAAAGCTTCTGGAATGTTTTGATCTACTTCCACCCATGACTCGAACTCTTCAGAGGTCATATCCGAAGGATTTTCTATCATTTTTTGAGATTTTTGGTAATTTTGTTTCGAAACATCAAGCCATAAAATGTGAAAACTCTCCTTTTCAGTTGCGATATAAGAATGTGTTACCTTCTGCTTATCTGACAACCATTCACCCTCAGCAGGGTGTACGTATTTCTGAAAAATTCCAGGAACGTGTAAGTACCCACTCCTTAGTTTTTTTCTCCTTTTCCCTAGGTGGAAGAGGGAGAATTCTCGGAAATTCAAACAACAGCAAAAGGAAAGAAAATAATGGGTTATATCTGAATATATTGTGAATATTCATTTGTCAGTTAAAATGAGGTTTGAAAACTTAAACCGTTAACCAATGTAGCGATCCCATAAAGCAATAACTTTAACATACAAATGAATAGAGAAAACCGGGAACAAGTGATTTCGATAACAACAAGCGATTGATAACATGAACCGTGATCACATTAAGCAAAGTCCACTGTAGTTAAAAAAAAAAAAAGAGTTCTGTGCCGAAAGCTTATTTTCTTTTTGCAAGAAATTTCTCGTAAGTAATACGAAATCTTCGGAAAATTCAGCGTGGTATTTTTTTAATTGCAGTTTTCGTCATAGGGGGAGGATGAAAGAGTTTTTTAAGGGACTACGAATTGATAGTTACGAAATCAGAAATGCTGCCAGCACTATAAATACAATAAAAATTGCCCCTATTGTTATTAGACTATTGAAGAATATGAAGCCCGACCATTCCATTAAGAGTTCGTAGCGGAACTTAAACTTTTATCGAGTTAAGAGAACGGTATTTCGCTTTTTCAAAGGCAGAAAGAACATAAAAACATGTTTGGATTACAATAGGTTTGGACCCCAGAGTGAGACTCAGAGAATTTTTCCAAGGAACTGGACAACTTAGTCAGCAAATATAACAGTCAGACAGAAACTTAGATCATTGAAAAGTGAAAAGGGGACAGCTAGAAACTATGGAGAGTGGGCAGAAAACTTACATTTAATTGCAGAGAAAGCTTTGGCAAATGGGTTAAAAGAGTTTTAAGTCACGAACACTCCATTAAGATATTTTATGACTGAGAAAATAGATCTGAAGGAATAAGAATGGGAAAGAGGAGAATTTTTAGAGATAGTTTCAGTGTAATAATTTTGATATATTACACACGCACACACACACACACACAAGCACACACACATATATATATATATATATATATATATATACACACACACACATATATATAATATATATGTATATGTACATACGCACACACACACACACACACACACACACACACACACACACATATATATATATATATATATATATATATATAATCCAGGAATTATACAACTGCTGGAGACATTTGACATTATAGCCTCTATTCTTTTTACTTGCCCGGGCTACTGGGAAAGGAGAAGTCTAATCAGCTAGCAGTAATAATGATGCAGTCAGCCCACATTGAAGAAAACGGCACACAAGTCGAATTAAAACTTTATTTAAGAGCTGCTAAAAAAAGGACATCTTTACTAGTCAACGACAGACAAGAGAAAGACACAAAAATTACTTTGCTCGAACAGAGGAGCAACCAAGAACGGAGACAGATAGAATTTTCCCAAGGGATAAGAAACTTAGCGAATTTAACTGTTAAGATCAGGAGAAAAACCTTAGAGACAGTTGGAAAACGTGTTGAATGGACAGAAAATTTACATCTATTGGACAGAAAGCTTTGGGAAATGTATTAAAAGAATTTTAAGTGAAGGGCACTCATTGGATTAAGACATTTAGAGGCTGGGAAAAAGATTTTAAGGAATTAGAATGGGAGAGAAGAGGTTTTTAAGGAAATATTAAAGTGAAATAATTTTGATATATTACATATCATACACGTACACATATATTCGTCATGGATGTGAAGCCTGGGATGGAGGAAAAATATGTTCGTGTTCGACTGGCTATCTTTCCACAGCAATCTACCTAATTGCGGGTTTCTTTTCAGTGAAGATCAAAGACGCACTTGCACCGAACCTTCCACCCATAAATGCCTTTTCTTCACTCGACTTCACAAAAGAAAAAAAAGCCGTCGATATAGATATATAGAGTGAGATCTCTACATATATAATAAATAAATCGTCCAAATAAAAAGAGCTCTCGGGCCGGGCGCTTTATTTATCCTTCGTTGGGGCATCCATCTTGGCCTCTCTAGCGAGTTGAATAGCGCAGGTGGCGATGTCCCCCGCCCCCGCAACCCTCCCCCCTCCAGAAATGGATGAAAGTGGTCAACTGATTTCTCCGGGCCTTTTTTGAAAAGAGCCACCGTGTAATATATTTTTTTCATTACTTTCCCTCCCGGAGAGAAAATTCTGCCCAATGACATATGGAGTGCTAGGGTGCCCTCCCGCGCTCTATTTTTATGGTTTGTTGAATAAAGTAATATATCTTGTCCCGTTTCGCTGCCGTCCATAATGCCCTTCCGGAAAAAAAAAAAAAGATACTGTTCGACCCTTCTGCCTCGATTCTTCTTTTGCTTCTGTTTTTCGTGCTATATCTTCTTCTTTTTTTTTCGGACCGTTATGTGTATGGTTTATTTTTATTTTTATTTCGTCGTCATCAGCGCGATATTGATTGGAGTGGACCGACACAACTCCGACACTTGACCATTCATCAGTAAAAAAGCTCTACCAATTCCCGTTTCTTTTTAGTTCTGGAACATTTTCCTTTGCGAATCTACAAGCATTACCTTTCTATCTGTAACATATAAACAGGCATGCATTTAAACCAGTGGCGTGTGGTCCATATGTGCAGGTGTGCACTGCACACCCTAGCAAAATTATGAGATACAATAATTTTCTGCACCTATGTCTACCTACCTTTATATGGTATATAATAAATATTATTTTTAATATATTCAAATATTATGTTGATTTGCTCTCTTGTATTCTCGCAGTGCGTGCGGTACTAGGTGCTGCACTACGTAGCGCGTTCAAAATCAAAGAAATTTTTATGTGTATGCATTGCGCACTAATAGAATAGCACTCTTTATATTTATGGGCTACTGGAGAAGAACAGCATGCTATGGCACTGAGGCAAGTGCAGCTATTTTTCCTGCACTTGACATTCAGAATCATCCGAAGGTACGGTTTATTAAGCGTTGTATTAGAGCGGGGACTTACGTGCTTTTGGTTTTTTAACTGATTAACTGGCCATACGATTTTGCAGACGGTTAATGTTTAAATTTATATATTATACGATTCTGTTTTCATGGAAATATAAAAGAAGTATTTCATCAATATAAAATGAAATGTTTTAGTGTGGTAAAGTAATTTCGGTGATGTATTCTATTTATTGAAACAAGTCGCTGAAAAACAATTTTGTTTTGTTAGACAAAAAAGAAATGAATTCTAACAGAACAGTCCAAATTTTACCATTCATTCTGTTTTACAGACAGTATATAAGTTATATCTGTAACACCATATCCCTGATTTTGTTTTTAAAAATGTGAAGAAGTTTTTCGCAGAATATGTGATTTTCACCTGTTAAAAACAATTAATAAATATAATTTAATCCACTGACCGAACGAGAAACAGTTCGTTCTATTGCGCCAGCGTGCAGTGAAATCCTCTGCACGTGGACTAGACTTTCGGTTTGTCGGCACCAATGAGCATCCTGATGAGGCACCGCAGCGGCGGGCACCATGTAGTGCTACGTTTGCTGAAAATATAAGTTTTTCGTGGAAATATAGTCTTTTCTTTATTTTATTAGTAATACGGATAGAGGTAAGGATTTTGTGAAAAATGAATAATAAAAGTTAAAGAAGTGTTTAATGTACATTTTATGGTTTAATGTACATTTTATGGTTTTATTATTATTTTTGTTGTTGCTCTCTGCACACCCTGCATGAACACCTACCGCACGCCACTGGTTCACACACATACATATTTATGTATGCAATATGCCAAAATTATTATCCTTAAAACATAAAATCCAAAATTCTCCTTTTCCTTCCTTATTATTTTTATACCGAACTTCTCAGCCATAAAATGTCAAATAAAGGAATGGTTTGGTTTGGTTTGGAGTGCTACGGTCTGCTTTTTGGCAACACGAGGGCTAATGAGACCGGGACCTACAGCTTAAATATGATTCCGAACGGCTACGAACATCCATATCACAATGGGATTCGAACCCACGAACTTCGGTACCGAAGGCCAGCACCCTCACCAATCAGCCATCGTTCGGCAAATAAAGGAATGTTCTCCGATTTAGATTCTTTTTACCGTCTCGCTAATCTAACGCTGGAATAAATGCTAAATTTCTCTCTAGTGGTCGAAAAATTATAAAGTGTTGTGTCAGTCATGATGAAGGAATGGATAGGATTTGGCTTGATTTGGTTTGAAGATTTACGGTCTACTTTTTTCAACACGAGGGCTAATGAGACCGGGACCTACTGCTTAAAGCCGATTCCGAACGGCTACGAACATCCATGCTTGTAACGGATTTCAGCCCGCGAACTCCGAAATAAAGGGAGGGGAATTTGAATGATTAACCCTTTATATCCTGAATTAATTTACTATCAACTTTCTTACTGCATTTTTTGTATCATTAGATAAGTTTTAGGAGAGAATAATCATAGAAAAAATTAAAATTAATTTTTACTGTATTTTAGTAGTTAATTTTGCAGCTGGTACTTCCTAGTACCAACGTATATTTTTGACTCTATGATAGAAAATAAAACGTTAAATAATGAATAAATTTCATGAAATGCTTACCTGCGAAGTATAGAAGTCTCTAAGAAATAATAGTACCAAATAACTGGTAATAAACCACTAAATTTACTGAATTGAACAACACGTGTATCAACTTTACCACAAAATGACCTTCGAATGCAGCACGCCAATTATAAAGTCCCTACTATGCGAATAAAAAGGATTTCTGATTGGTGCTGCCATTTCTTTTGGGGTGTAGAAACTGCATCGTTCATGTCCTTTTGAGTACCTTCAAGAAAAACGGCTTTATTAGGAATACATAGGTGTTTGGTGGAAGCAATACTTATAAGTACCGTCAGTATAAAAAGGGTTAAAGGATCAAGTATCACTCTGCTGAACGAACTTAAGTCTTACAAATAATGGCAAATTTCTAAACATAAATTTAGTTTTAATAACTTTATTAAATTCAAAATTAAAAACTAATACCCGGTTTTATATTAAAGCATATTAGGAGTGTCTGGTAGACATTTTGTAAGAATGTATAACAAGTTTAGTCACTAGAATCATTTTTAAAATAAGAAAATTCAAAAAAATAATTTTTAAGCACATTGGATTTTATAATAAAAAAAATTATTTTTCAGCTTTTCCTTATTTCTACTTGGAGTGAATTGTCCCCACGGTCCTGTTTTGGACCGCATTTTCCTCAAAGTGCGGTGTCCCTAATGTAGCCTCCACACTATGGCCAATTGCTCACCATTTCCTGATGGCTACCTTGAACGATGGTTCCTGGGTTGCATCCACAGGCTGGGTCACTAAATGAGCCGAGAGCGTGGATTCTTCCCTATGGTCTATTGAGCACTTTATTTGCGCATCTGGCTGCCTTTGATCTTTGGAGAATAATTTCCTCCGAAGCCATCGTCCACCAAGGGTATTTTATCGCCTGCCATCATCGACCACGATAAGCGATACCCCCACCAGACGGTGGTAATGGCCTGAAGTGGACCTAGTGTGGAGCGGCCTTTAGACTGATACGCCATTTCTAAATGACACCTTTATCACGCCCTGGTTACGGCCTTGATCGCCAGGTCATACTTGGCAGTGTAATTAATATGAACTCATCGTGGCGAGAAAAGCTCTCACTCAAAACTCAAGCCCAAATGAATTCTTGACAAAAATCTTTTATTTTCATCAGAATCTTGGAGAAACAGTGAACACTTCTTGCATAGCGAGGAGTCAAATTGCATCTGTTGACAATCACTAGTCTAATTTCTTATGAGAGTTTAAAACAGTGGTTTTTGAGGTGGTCTGTAAAAACAATCCTAGCGGCAAAAGTGTATATAACGGCATAAAGATAGCAAAGATCCGCAGTGTACCTTGAGGAAATTAACAGAATGTCAGGAGCAAGTGTAAAAGAGGGTCGCACATAGTAGATATTAATTGAGGTAGTCCTAGGTCTTATTGGCTATTGTATTGTTAAATATTCCCCACAGCATCTCAAACCTATTTCGACAATCAAGGAAATATTTTTGTTGTTATTCAAGGGTTTAGTCCGCTGCAGCTTTTTGTAATCTGAGGCCTATTTAGACTGTATCTATAGATAAAATAATTGCAGAAAGTTCTGAACAGTTACAGGTTAATCAGGTCAGCACACGGAGGCCTAGTGGTTTGTTGCCGGGCTAGAATCCCGGGATACCATGTTTGGGCATTGGTAATCACCCAAAATATTTCCCTGTGTCTTACAAAATAAATCTGCGGGAGAAGATGTCCACTGACTGGGAAGTCGTAAGTCGGGAAAGATTTATAGAATAAGAAGCAGAAATCAGAGCTGGAAGTAGGGCAAAGGAGGCATTTGCCCCAAGCGTATAACTCTCAGGAGCTTCGCAAATTGCTTGCTAAAAGCCCTCCATGGTGGAAATGGAATTCGAACGAAAAAAATTTGCCTCTCATAGGAATAGAGAAAAATTGAAATATAATTTCCAAACTTGATAATTATAATTAAAAGGTAGGGTTAAAACGCAATAACAATTGATTTTAATAATACTAAATTTTGAAAAGTCTGTAAAGAAATTTTGCAAGGTTGTCAGTCAGAGGAGAAAAATATCTATCCAAATTTGGCAACTTTATTGAGAATCTCTCTGTGTCTGCTTGTAACCACAGTTTCGTGTGAACATTTTTTCAACAAGTTGAAAGCGATAAAATTATTTCTACATTCCTTCTTGAAACAGGAACAGCTAGAGAAATATACCTATACTGTGCACTGGCAAAAAAAAAAAAAAAAAAAAAAAACTGCAAACAGCTTAAACTCAACGATTTATTAGTAGATACTAAATCCAAGAAATAATGTTTTAAATATCTTTCCTTTTTATGTAATAGGTGTAAAGTTGTTTCTTAATTTGTAACATTCTGAATATGTTATATATAGAGAATGTGTGTTTATATATTTCCCCCACTATATTTAATAGCAAAAAAAAAAAAAAAAATAAGCCAGTATTTTGCCAAAGCCGCTGAAAGACATAGTTACGGCCCGAGGCAGAAATCTCTCCCGCCCATAAAGATCTTTGGAATTGTTTGAAATCTCCAGCGTGGCATCACGAATGTCTTACACCCATCAAAGTACATGACCTGTCGCAAGATATCATGAGGAGAAGAGGTACATAATCAGGAACAAAAATTTCCTCTCCTGAAAACGACAACAATGTAGGAAAATTTCTAACTTGTCTTCAAGAACATCTTATAACTGTCAGAATAGGCTTGTTGTTGTGTGAGGCATTTGTAAACTCGCCAAGCTGTTTGCGAAGTTTCTACTTCGATTGTAAGTCATACCCTAATCATCTGAATATGATTTCGCATGGGTCTCGTATAAGGAGCAGGTATGGAGGCAAAATAATCAGCCGTAGAGGATTTCAAACTTAACAACTATTCATTTATTTAACAAAAAAGCATTTAAAGAAATATTAGAGTGTATAAGTAAAATCGTCCAGACAGGAGATTACTTTAGGCAACCTCCTCATCTCAAAGTTCAGCAGACAGTCCCCTCCCGTTTCTTCTTTTCCAAACAGGACACCTCAGTTTTAGGGGAGATCAAAACCCCCTCCCTCTTTGACCTTTGTCCTTGGAGTAGCTATAACGTCCTTTCGCACCCAGCCGACGCGGTAACACAAAACAGAATTTCTTTTCTCTGTCTGTGCGTTGACAAAAACGGCACACTCGACACTTCTAATCGTCTGTGTGTCAAAAAAATCATTACTGGTATAATACTGCCGTTTTCAATTGTTCAAAAGAATAAAAGTTCGTCCGATCACCGTCAGAGACGGACGCGACTCTTACAGCATTCCTACCAGCATTAAAATTTGAACCCATGCATTCCGATGCCGTTGAGATCGACAGCACACTACCTGTTCTGCTCTTGATCACCCAGAGTAATGGTGAATTGTGTCATAAGATATGTCAGCATTTATTAAAACTAAATTTAAAAACAAAAAAAAAAAATTACTGGCCTCGAGATTATTCCTTCGGAAAATATTTTATGAAGTACCTCGTTACTCTGCTGAAAAAAATAATGTAAAATAAAATAAAAGTTTAAAAAAAAGTGTTATGAGGCTAATGCTAGCGAAGAACTCACAATATTTTTCAATGGGATTTCTTTTACCGTCCGAAGACCTTCCCGGCATACAAAAATGTTTCCCGGCGTCTACAAAGTTATCTTCTTCCAGTTATTTTTTATTTCCCCAAGAAGAAAAAAAAGACAAAAAAGGGATACATTTTTTCTTGACGAGAATATCCCTTCTCCTTCATACTCCGAGTATATTTCCTTTCCGAGTATTGACCAGACAAACCGTCCGCTTCGAGATATAGATGGCTGTGCTCCGGATTCCCCAAGAGACGAGGGCATTTTGTAACTCAAAGGGAAAATAAAATAAAAAAAATATATAGGGAAGAAAAAAAGAAAGATGGAGGAAGAAACCAGCATCCCGTGAAATATGGTCCGGGCGATCATTCTTCCCAACTTATATATATTTTTTCCTCCCACGTGCTCTATCCCTCAAATAGAGGATGGTTTATGGTTGGGGCTGCGGGGTGGTGCTAAAGATGGATCTTATAGAAAGGGGGGGGGTTAGGATTGAGTGATAGGCCCCACCAGTTTTGCCGCGAATTCAAAAAGCATCGACAAGGGGATGGTGCTGGGTTTTTTTTTAACCGGAAGAACATAAATAATGCTCCAGAATTGAATTTTATGGTAGGAATCGGAAACAGACGAACTGAAGAAAGACGTAAACGCAGATGTTCTGTACTTTTTATGCCGTAAAAGTGATCTCGATTTGTTAGGATGAAGAATCCCTATATAATAATAGCCTAAGTTATCTGTCTGTTTGTTCTCGTGTTTAAGAAGCGGTTGGACCCGGAATGGATAGCGGTGTAACGTATCCGGTCCCTGTTTTAGGTGACACAAGGAATCAGGTGTATCTTGATTAATGAATTTATTTACCCCCAAAGTACTTTTTAAATTTTTTCTTTCAAAAACTGCCAGGTTTTCTTTATTTTTTTTTACTGTCAGTTCATTAACCATTACGAATTTGCAATGAGCATTGTGAGGTCTGGGTTCTGTAGCTTACATTGTACGACACCAAATTCATCCTGCCTCAGTTACTGTTTAAGTAGAAGATGCGTATTTACCTTCATAAGCCAATATCACTTTCACATACGATTGCTGAAGGCACTTGACTAACCTAAAGAATGATAACACCAAATTCATCCTGCCTCAGTTACTGTTTAAGTAGAAGAAAAGCATTTACCTTCATCAGCCAATATCAGTTTCACATAAGATTACTGAAAGCACTTGACCGACCTAAAGAATCCCTACTCATTTACCTTGATACCTCCCCTCCCCGAATACTTCTTTCTTTATTTTTTACTGTCAGTTCATTAACCATTACGAGTTAGCAATGAGCATTGTGAGGTCTGGGCTCTGTAGCTTACATTGTACCATACCAAATTCATCCTGCCTCAGTTATTGTTTAAGTAGAAGAAAAGCATTTACCTTCATAAGCCAATATCACTTTCACATTAGATTACTGAAGGCATTTGACCATCCTAAAGAATGATAACACCAAATTCATCCTGCCTCAGTTATTGTTTAAGTAGAAGAAAAGCATTTACCTTCATAAGCCAATATCACTTTCACATTAGATTACTGAAGGCATTTGACCATCCTAAAGAATGATAACACCAAATTCATCCTGCCTCAGTTATTGTTTAAAGCAGAAGAAAAGCATTTACCTTCATAAGCCAATATCACTTTCACATTAGATTACTGAAGGCATTTGACCATCCTAAAGAATGATAACACCAAATTCATCCTGCCTCAGTTATTGTTTAAGTAGAAGAAAAGCATTTACCTTCATAAGCCAATATCACTTGCACATTAAATTACTGAAGGCATTTGACCATCCTAAAGAATGATAACACCAAATTCATCCTGCCTCAGTTATTGTTTAAGTAGAAGAAAAGCATTTACCTTCATAAGCCAATATCACTTTCACATTAGATTACTGAAGGCATTTGACCATCCTAAAGAATGATAACACCAAATTCATCCTGCCTCAGTTATTGTTTCAGTAGAAGAAAAGCATTTACCTTCATAAGCCAATATCACTTTCACAGTAGATTAATGAAGGCACTTGACCAACCTAAAGAATGATAACATCGCTTTTCAAAGAAGTTCTTAGTTTAGTACATCGATGTTCTTTGAAATTTTACTGGCAATCGGTTACTGGACCGTTACTGTGTGTTTTATTATTGCATACAATACAAATATTTATCTGCTCGAATATAATGATAGATGGTCCCCAAGATAGCAAGAAACTCCTTTGAGGTTGTTAAACAAAGCTTATCGGTTCCAGCAGAGTTGCTTACGCATTTAGAAAGTGGGGACGCCACAGAGATAAACGACTCTTCAATGCAAACTTCAAGGACAGGGCTTTGTTAATGACTGTCTGTTTTCAAAACGCTTTATGAACGGCGAGAAATTAATGGCTGTCACCAGATAGGGTCGCCTCAACTTGTCACCATGCTTACGCTTCGATACGTTTCAAATAGTTTAATATTTCTTGGCAAGTGTTTCGGGCGCGCGGCCAGCGTACAGTCTGTATAATTTTTGAGATTTAAATAGCGCTGTTTAACTTCTTCCTTGGCCACAAGAGCAAGGGATATTAATCAAAATGTTCATTCCGAAAGAACAGAGCAAGGATTTAACAGAACATCAATTGGAATAAACGTTTTAAGAATGATATTTTTGAAAACAGAGCCATGAAGGCCCAGTCGACATTTTATAACTAGAGGATTGCGAGATCGAGGCTCGAGCTGGCTAAAGATCCGCCGCATTAACCCCTTCCCTGTTTTGCCCGTACGCCGTACGGGCACAGCTTTCGAACCTTTACTGATTTGCCCGTACGCCGTAAGGGCAATCTGATTTCTATTTCGCTTTCACTGTTTCGGCCGTATTTTTTAATTTTAGTAACAAATTATTAGTATAGTTGGTAAATGATAGTTTGTAGTTTATTATATTTTCTACTCAGATTGGTTCAAAATCGCTGGTTTTTTTGCATGTTTTGTATCAGAAGACGAATTGTTATCTTTCAGTGTATAGCTTTCTGGTTATATTTTACTAACCGCCTGATAATTTTATTGATGTAAGAGTTGAATAATATATTTTTACTTTTAAATAACGGATAATTCAGAGCGTATGGAGCTAATTTCTTGTGATTCGAACTGTGACTCGGAATCAGAAACTGAATTATCTGTAAATGATAGTAGCGAAAGTTTACTAGATGACCTGGATAGTAGTGACTCTGATAGTAGTACAGATGGAATTAGTCAAGCAAGACAATTTTTTGAAATTAATTGTAATAATCCTTCGGATCCGCCTCCTAGATTTGCTTTCACTGGAATTCCAAAAATTAACTTGGATATCGATGAGACTAAAGGTAAACTTCAGTTCTATGATGCTTTCATAGAAAGAAAAAAAGTTGTAATAAATGCTTAAAAATATTAGAAATGTTAATTTTAATGACATATCTTTACTTAAAAATGTAAAATGAATAAAAAAAATGTGACATTTTTTGACCGAATTCTGGAAAAAAATGAAACTGTCAAAGGGTTAAAATGCAAACATGCATTCCATGCTTAAGTAGTGCATTGAGAGAAATGATATGGAATAAAAAAATTGTGGAATGCAATAACTAAATGTAGGCATCCATCATGTACCAGTAGGTACTTGCTTTTTACCCATAGGGTTCCTATTTCCGCTAATGAGTATGAATGTTGGTTACAGTGCATGGGATTGAAGCTTTTCATAAAAGTGGTCATTTGCAAAGAGATTAATTAAAGTGAGTTTTAGTGCTATGTTAGTAACAAAATGGTATGGGACTTTT
>CM063509.1:52213225-52275725 GCA_032207245.1 Pardosa pseudoannulata
TAAAATACAGTAAAAATTAATTTTGTTTATTTCTATGATTATTCTCCATTAAAACTTATCTAATGATGCAAAAATGCAGTAAGAAAGTTGAGGGTAAATTAATTCAGGATATAAAGGGTTAATCTTTGAATTAAATTGGTTTGTTCTTTTCATGGAGTTAGAATGTTTTCCTTTTGTTCGAAATGGGTGTTTTTATGGCGAAACTCGTTCCTTTTCTGAGAAGACGCATAATTCAAAGCAGACGATCAACTGAATCTTCTACAAACTGAAATTGTATCGGAAATATTCAGCAGTGATGTGTAAAATATAAACGCGATAAAGCACCCCTACTCCGAATTAGTTCCTGGGTACGCCACTGCCGGTAATCAAAGATTTTAATTTACGAATGGAAATCGTTGTAGAAATACACACAGTCTTCGATAACGAATCATGCTGAGAATATACGGAAGTGTTGCGAATTCTATCAGATAAGGCTTTTGGGGTTTCAAGCAATCAGTTAAAGACGAAATGTGAACATATGACTTAAAGTAGCATTGCAGTGTTGGGTGTGACAAAATTAGTTGATCTTTATCAGCCGATGTCGCCCTATTTCCTGTCTATCAGTCTATTACGATATTGGCTCATAGACAACGACTGATGTGGCAATAAGACATCACTTACGATTATGTGCTGCATATCTGACATAGGAAATGTACTCCCATACATGGTGTTAATCCGATAGGCTTAGACATTCTGGATCCCAATTACATAGTGCTGATAGGAAGCAAAGAAAGGGGTAATAGGACGTTTCTGATGTTATTCCATTGTGTACTATGCTTAGTATTGCAATTAAATTTTGCATACATACAAGCAATAAAGTGTATGCTCGATAGTTTATCTCATTAAAAACGTCTGGGTAACGGTTGGACAGAACTTAATAATCTTTGAGTTTTCAAGTTGCACTTCCTTCAGCTTGAATTCATAATATAGTGTTTAATAGGGGTTATTTCCTCGATGATTTAAAGGGAAACAATTTTGGCGAAGAAAGGTGTAGAGTTTAGAGTTTAGTTTAATTGTATGTATTTCTAGCAAAATAGAAAAATGTTGCGAAAGGTACTATGACATATCGTCTTATTTTTATTTCACAAAATGACAAACCTTGTATGACAACAAAACTTGAAAACAGTATGGCATAATCAGTAACTTATCGTTTTATAGTGGTATATTAATCCTTCTAGATTTTAAAGCAACGTGTAGCTAACGGTTGGACAGAACTTAATAGTCTTTGAATTTTCAAATTTCACTTCCTACAGGTTGAACTCATAATATAGTGTTTATTAGGGGTTATTTCCTCGATGATTTAAAGGGAAACAATTTTGGCGAAGAAAGGTGTAGAGTTTAGTTTAATTGTATGTATTTCTAGCAAAATAGAAAAATGTTGCGAAAGTTACTATGACATATCTTTTTTTTTTATTTCACAAAATGACAAACCTTGTATGACAACAAAACTTGAAAACAGTATGTCATAATCAGTAACTTATCGTTTTATAGTGGTATATTAATCCTTGTAGATTTTAAAGCAACGTGTAGCTAACGGTTGGACAGAACTTGATAGTCTTTGAATTTTTAAATTGCACTTCTTACAGCTTGAATTCATTATATAGTGTTTATTAGGGGTTACTTCTTCGAGGCTTTAACGGGAAACAATTTTGGCGAAGAAAGGTGTAGAGTTTAGAGTTTAGCTTAATTGTATGTATTTCTAGCAAAATAGAAAAATGTTGCGAAAGTTACTATGACATATCGTCTTATTTTTATTTCACAAAATGACAAACCTTGTATGACAACAAAACTTGAAAACAGTATGTCATAATCAGTAACTTATCGTTTTATAGTGGTATATTAATCCTTGTAGATTTTAAAGCAACGTGTAGCTAACGGTTGGACAGAACTTGATAGTCTTTGATTATTTTAAATTGCACTTCCTACAGCTTGAACTCATAATATAGTGTTTATTAGGGGTTATTTCCTCGATGATTTAAAGGGAAACAATTTTGGCGAAGAAAGGTGGAGAGTTTAGAGTTTAGCTTAATTGTATGTATTTCTAGCAAAATGGAAAAATGTGGCGAAAGGTACTATGACATATCGTCTTATTTTTATCTCACAAAATGACAAACCTTGTATGACAACAAAACTTGAAAACAGTATGGCATAATCAGTAACTTATCGTTTTATAGTGGTATATTAATCCTTGTAGATTTTAAAGCAACGTGTAGCTAACGGTTGGACAGAACTTGATAGTCCTTTGAACCTCCTTAAATCCTTAAAAACCTCCTTCCTCTCATTCTAATTCCTTAAAATCTTTTCCCAGTTAAATGTAATTTAACGCATTTGCCCTCTGACACGGGCGAAATTCAAATTAAGCATGTAATAAAATCGTTTACACTTTGTTCGTATAACAATTTTTTTATATACTTTTTACTCCTTCCAAGCTCCCTAGTCACCCCCAAAACTGAAATTGCAAAAAATAACTTACATTGTACCTATATATCCCTTTTCTGTGAAGAAAATGTCATATTTTATAATTTTTTCTAAACCAAACTCGTGCTTTAAGGGGTTAATCAAAGGAGTGTCTTAGACTAAAAATTCTTTCTATCCTATAGATGTAAATTTTCCGTCTATTCAACACGTTTCTCAGCTGTCACCGGCGAATGGCTCCTCGATTTTCCGGATCTTGCACTTAAATTCGCTGAGTAAGTGGGAAAATTCTTTCTGTCTTCGCGTTTGGGTGCACCTCTGTTTGAGCAGAGAGATATTGCTTTCCTTTTTCTGTCCTTGACTCGTAAAGATGTCCGTATTAGCAGCTTTAAAATAAAGTTTTAATTAAACCTATGCCGTTCTCTTCAATGTGGCCAGACTGCATCGTTCGTTATTACTGCTACCTGATATAGCTTATTCCTTGTCCAGCAGTTTTATAATTATAATGGATTACATACATGATCCTTAATATATGCTCTGAAACATATACACGTGGAATTGACGTATGCTTATCTTTAACCCTTTTCTGGTCGGCGTCGCAGATGCACGGCGGAGGGGAGAATCACGTCATTCAAAGTAGTTCCATTGCTAGTGACACTATCGTTAGTTTCGTTACTGTTTCCTGTATTCAAAAAGATAAGAGTATTTATATGATACTGTGTAAGCAGTATGATGGGCAATTGTGCACTGGGCCATATTTATGAATTTTTTCCACAGATATCTCTTAGTACTTATACTAAAGAAAGAATTCAGTTCATTTTCGACATTCACTGCTAAGATTTATTTTCCTTGATTAACCGTTTGAGTGCTGAAGAGTTTTCTTATATATATGCTAATAGTGAGGAATGAAATGCGTAGTAATATTTTTGGGAGAACAATAGAAAGGGTTATAATTAACACTATTATGTAACAATCAGTTTTTACCAACAAAAATATTCTTTATTCTCACTTATTACAAGAATGTTTTGCTGCACATATTCATGATTTCCTTTTTTACATATAGCGTAAATTAAGTTGGATCGTCTAATTCCATAATTTTTTTTTTTTTTTTACTGCATACATTACATTGTTGCAAGTTTCGCCCAGGCAATTTTTCCAAAGAAAACTTTGTACTTAATGGTAGTCTTCCTGTGGCATTTTTGCTTGCTAACCATTCCTCCTCTATAGCATCAATAATGATCAGTAAAACACTTGTTGAGAACGTGAAAACAGTTTCTAATTTCTATACAACAATTAAGTTTTTTTATTGCAAATAAATAAAACAAGCTCATTTTGTCTACCGTACTACAGTCCACAGCTCTACTGCATTACTAATGACCACTGTTTTATTTTAATTCTTATATTATTAAAAATCACAATTGAGTAAAATGAATACGAACTGCGATTGTTATGAATTCAGCTGCTATCAGTAGATGCGAAAATTATACTAACCAACAGCAGCGTCTCCGCATTTTTAGCATATAACAAGCGAAGCGCGATAGCTCTACGTCGCGCCCAAACGGTTAAGATACAAAGCAAATAAGCATTAAATTATTTTAAATTGGTTTTACGTTCCTGTGGTAAGAAAAGTTGTGAAAAGTTGAATAGCTGTTTACACGGTAAGGTTAAATATTCCCCTCTTTTTTAAAAAATAAATCTTCATATAGACATTTATTTGATATATACGTTAGAGAAATCTGATTACTAGAGTATCAGAAAGCGTTTTTTAATTTAAACCGAAGATCGGTGAACGAAATATTGCTTATAAAACTCCAGTATGTATAGGACATTAACTGCTTACTGACAAAAATATTTTCCTTTTTACAATTCAGGATAGTACATATATTGTCATCAATTTATAAAAAAGGATTTTTATGGCTCAGAATTTAGTGAAAAAAAATGGACAGAGGAGTTAACCCCTTAACGTGCACGCTCGAGTTAACTCGAGCGCGCTAAACTGGCCGAATTGTGCACACTCGAGATAGAGCAGCGTTGTACATTGCTATAATTTTTCACTCTAATGCAATCTAGAATTGAAATAAACAATGTGAAAGAAAAAAAAATAATAAAATAAAATAAATAACATTCGTTTTATTGATATTAATTATTTACATGAGATTGTAAGCTATATTCGACTATTTTCTGCAATGTTATCAAAATCCAAAATTGCAATAAAAATTTTGATTATTTTTGTAATTTTCTTGGCAAGACAACTTCCTAAATTGTGACTTTTACATTAAAAAAAATTGAATTTTTTTGGCCGGCTTTTTTTAAGTGAAAAAAAAACTGTGCATTAAGGGGTTAATATGTTTTATAATATGTTATCTTTATATAGTTAATTAGTACAAATGTAAAGGCAGCTCTTAACCATATTATTTTTATATTATCCCTTCTCAGCCTGTGACCTTCAACCCCAACACTTAATGACTATTTTATGGGTCGAAAGCCTGACCCCATCCCAAAAGTTTGCTCAATAACACAGTTACTGCAAACAAGCATGCTTTGCCACTCCTGATTTTCTGTATAATTCAGGGCTCGTTGACCCACCGCCGGGTCAACAGTGTGGGGGGAAAATTAGCAAGCAGTGGACACCGGTCATTTCGCTCCCACGGTCAACCGTGGCCTGAGAGGTCCTCGCACGTGCTTGCGGGGGAAATAAACGGGCATTGTGCGGTCGACGGGATGGATCAAAATTGTATGGAATACAGTGTGGTCCCCGCAGTGAGCCTGATTGAAAGATGAGTTTGTCCATTTCCCTCCAAAGTGCGGAATGGAGATGATGTCTGGACATTCATCAGTATTTGCATTTCCCCCGTGACGTTTGAAATAAAGGGCGAGAAACCTCAAAGCCGGTATTTTCTTCTCGCAGTTTGCTCTTTTTTTCCATGGTCAGCTTATATGTAGTCATCTTAATGAGTACGAACTTACTGGATCCTTCCGTGGTGTTTAACATAACTTATACACCAAGGTAGTAATATTACAATCGCAGTAGACACCGCTTAAGTTTTCACCACTGGCCAACTTGTGAAACGAGAAAACTGGAAAAATGCATTTAGACAAATAAACTTAGCAGTTATTCGTGTTTTCGCCTATAAATGTGAACTTATGGATATATAAAGCTCTTTTATTATTAAAACTATACTTGGCATTTTAATTCAATTTAGATGTAATTTTTCAAAGCATCTAACCTTAAGGTAACCGACCACGTTCAAATAGCGATTTTCGTGAAAAATATAGTAAAAAAAATTATTCATTTATTTTAAAGATCAGTCTTTTAGCTTTCGAAAACAGTTTTCAGCTTGTTTCTAGAGTCATTAGAAGTCATGATACAGCTGTTTAATCATCACCGGAAGTGCCGAAAAGAAACCGGTATTGAGCAGTTAGAGGGCTTGACTTTGAGTGTTAGCATGAACAACGTCGTAAATAGCGTATTATAGCTTCTAAATAAATTACCCCAGCATATTTCTGGATGTTTATCAGTTTATAAAACACATGTCAAGAGTTTATTTACAATATTTTAGGAGTTTT
This sequence comes from Pardosa pseudoannulata, assembly GCA_032207245.1. NCBI lineage: Eukaryota > Metazoa > Arthropoda > Arachnida > Araneae > Lycosidae > Pardosa > Pardosa pseudoannulata. The sequence goes on from CM063509.1 coordinate 52,219,247, forward strand.
AAGTGGCAATTTTCAGTGTTTTGCTTTTGTTTACGTTTTGTTTATCGATAGTTTGCTGCTTATATTTTTCTTTTTTATATTTTCACAATTTTTAAGAAAGCATTATTTTTATAAAGTTAATACATTTAATAATTTTATAATGGAATAATGAGTTGGTGCAAATACCAAAGTGCAGTAACATTAGGGAAAGTTTATAAAGAAATATCAATTGGACTATCACAAAAGATTTTAAACATTATAAAACCAGTATATACGGAACTATGCGATTCAAAATTATAGATGAAATGTCTTTACGGACGGACTCAAAATACAAACATGTCCTTTAACGGCAATTTGCTGGAATTAGTCCCAAAAAGTACTTTTGTTGCACTTGAAACATTGATTTTCTTAGGGGGGAGGGGGTACATTGCTGGGATAAAATTCAATGATGGTTTTAAGGGATTACTTTGAATTTTTAATAAATTAGATATTGATCCAGGATACTTTACTACCAAGGGGTATGAAAAGTTAGATATTGCTCGTATAAAAGATTCAGTAAGATTCTGTACGTCTGTAGCAAAATTGCACAGGAAGAAAAAATTAGAGCTCCCAGAAAGAAAAATATTAGCGTTAATGAACTGAAGGAAGGTGTGAGCTATAAAACGGGTGCATATTAGGTAACTATACCTTTATTAATGAATTTATTCAATAAAATCTTTAAATTGAATTTCTAAAAAACTGATTTTTGCTACATCACCACACCTTAACAGTCATAATTGCTAAAATAATTTTTAGAATATAATTAGAATTTAACTTTATGTGCTTTGCATATTTTTTAGTTAGGACTGTTAGCGAAAAGTAAAACATGCTTGTTTTTTCTCTATTTTTGCAATTTTAAGATAATATACATGTATTTATGTTTATTTTCACATTTTTCTATGTTTTATAACCTATTAATACAATAACTAAAAAAAAATATTTCCATAAAAATCTTATTTAAAAATTTTGTCTCCGAACGTGGTCGGTTGCCTTAAACTAGAACAACCGATTTAGGTAGAGGGCGCAAAATTAAAATATTTTTGTAAATCATAAGCCAAAAAGAGGAAATCAACTTGATAAGAATTATTTATTAATACTTAACATTTTTAGTTGTTGGGTACTATTCTTTACTGAGCGTAATCTTTTTATTCTTATTAATTAGATAACTATTACGTTCTTAAAAACTAATTTTTGTAAACAAGATGGGACATTTTTGATAGATTTAAAGTCATTACGTTTATTTTAAATGTTAAATTTTAAAACATCTTTATCGATGCACAAATTAAAATATCAAAAATTTACATTAAAATTGTTACTATTACATTTGATTAGCTTGCGGTAATATAATTTTACTAGCATATAGCCCGTCATATGACGGGATCAGTAAAATTTTTAATTTTCCAGAATTGGAACCCTAGGTAAAAAATAGGGCAGGTAAAAAAATGGTTTGTTTTTTGGCTGAGAATTATTTTGCAACATAATTTTACCTTAAGAAAAATATTTACTTAATATCTAAGTTTAGTGATAAAACGTATGAAAATAATGCAGACGATAAATAAATAATTTAAAATAAGAAATGATTCAATGAAATGGTTAAAGGAATGACGTCATAATGCTAGAAAAAAATTGTTATTTTTACCTATTTATTATGTGATAAATTGATACATTTAATCGCCTCCTCTTAAAATGGGGTTTGATATAATAATGGTAATACCTAAATTTAATAAATTAAAAATAATAAATATCATAAAAATCTAAAGAATGGTAAAAATTTATTTCAAAAATAATAAAACAACTTTAGGAATAAGAATTCAAAAGAAAAAGCAGAAATTTTTAAATTAATTAGACATTTAGAAAAATTCGGCTACGTCGGGGACAGAACCATCAACCCGAGAAGTACGACGATCAAATGGGCAGACACTCTACCCCATGTGCCAGCTTACATGTGGTGAAGGAGATGGTTAGAATATATAAGCGTTAAGTAAAAACAGTCCAGAAATTTAAATATTGCTCTCCGCCCTCGCCATCCTATCAATAATGAATTTAGTATAGAATAAGAGGGAAAATAAGGCTTGAAATAATAGCATTAAACGCTCGAAAAGGGGGGGGGAGGAGTTATATTTCGAACTCGCTTTGAATTTTGCAAACCCTAACTCATCAAAAATCCAATACGGATGCTCTATCCATTCTAGGTCCAACAGCTTCATAACTTCGAGGACAAACGGGCAGATAACTTAGGTTATTATTACATTACGAGAAGAAAGTTTAAGGATGCACAACATGAAATGTTTATGTGGCTTAAATTAAAAATAATAAAAATTATAAAAAAAAATAAAAAAAATAGTAAAAATTTATTTTAAAAATAATAAAACAACTTTTGAAATAAGAATTTAAAAGAAAAATCAGAAAATATTAAATTTATTAGACGTTAAAAAAAAATTGGCTGCTTCGGGGATAGAACCGTCAACCCGAGATGTACGACCAACAAGTGGATGAACATCCTACCAAACGAACAACTCCTGCACGTTGTGAGCGAACTAATTAAAGTATATGAAGGTTCAAGTAGAAACAGTCCAGAAATTTAAATATTACTCTCTGTCTTTGCCATCCTATGAAGAATGAATTTCGTATAGAAAAAGAGGGAGAATAAGGCTTGAAATAATAGCATTAAACGCTCGAAAAGGGAGATGGGGTGCATTTCGAACTCGATTTCAATTTTGCTAACCCTAACTCATGAAAAATCCAATATGGATGCCTGTATCCATTCCAGGTACAACCGCTTCAGAAATTCACGGACAGACAACGGCTGTTATTATATAGGGGATAGTACTTTAACCTTTTAAACGCAGGATTATGATCGAAGCTTAAGAAATAGTTTTTTTTTTCTAAATTACGTTGTAGATTCAATTTTAAAACTAAAAGGAAATATCCGGAAAAAAATTTGACATGTTTTAATACGGGAACATTGGGGGTCTAAGAAGAATTGAAAAAACATTCAATTTTGCACGGATAAACGTGTTGTTGTACCCATTTGGTAACATGCAAATTTATTTCTTTAAATTAACTCTATATTCACATAATTATTTTTTCATTATTAAAGTAAAAGTTTGATTCTGTTTCGTTATTTAAATTAATCTGATTTTATTTTCTATATTTTGAAAATTTTTCAAGTGATGCTAAGTGAAAAATGCTACAGAAAGCTGTATTTTTATGAATTTCTATAAGCTATAGAATTTATTTCTAGAACGCAAATATTGTATAAGAAATCAAGCAAGTCTTCCTTTCAACGCATATTTAATGAAACGTTGTTCTAACACTTCGCCTGCGGACAACGTATTTTTAAGTTTTTTGCAGTCTGTAACTGGAGCTTAAAAATACGTATTTAGTAGATTTGGGGCGGATTCCCGCTAATCACCCCAAATCTACTGAATACGTATAATTATAACGTATAATTATACAATAAACATATCTTGGTGCTCTACAACCATTGTAAGAGAGAAAGATAAAATGTAGCAACATTTAATGCTACAACGCTAAGTAAAGATGCTCTGAACAAGATAACATATAGATGATCCAACCACTAGTACTGTTATTGGTCTGCTACCATATTACAGTCGACATATGTCACTGGTGACTTCCACGTCATAATGACGTCAGAAATCGCCAGAAATAGGATTTGGTCACAAACATTTCCCTCTCTGACGTCATTATGACGCAGAAGTCACCAGTGACATATGTCGACCGTAATATGGTAGCAGCCTTGATTTCAAAAATAAAACCAAGGAGTTAACACTTCACGTGCGGGCAACGTATTTTTACGTTTTTCGCAGTCTGTCACTGGAGCGCGGGTCATGTAAAAATACGTATTTAGTAGATTTGTGGTAGATACCCGCTAACCACCACAAATCTACTAAATACGCATAATTATATTTATGTGTTATATTATATGAGTGTTGTTTGCGTTGCTATGCAACGCTTTGCATGTTTTCTTTCCACAAGTTATGATTGTCGAGTTACTCGGTCTTTTTTTGCGTTATTTCGTCTTCAATCGAATTCCTAGCTTCGTGTTTTGTCAATTTGAAGCTTGGTTTTTTATTGTTGAATACAAAATTGATAAAATGAGCCGTTCTGACAAAGATAGTGATGAAGAAATAGGCGCTGACAGATTATCGGACTTTAATTTTAAAAATTGTTTATTTTTGTGATTTCCTAAAAATATTTTGTTGTTAAATAATCATACAATATATATTAAAGTGTAAAATAAAAAGTTTCGTTGATAAAAACTAAGTAGTTTTCGATTCACTGTTTATTTCCTGAATAACTAACTTTCGCGCGATTCACGAAAAAACGCCCGCTGCACGCGTAATTTGGCGGTGAAGTATACACGCATGCCAAGCATGAATTTTAAAATGTATGTTCCCATATCAGAGCACTGACCCGAAGAGAAATCATACGCTACTTCTATGTGTATATGTTTGAGTCAATATATTTTTAATTCTGTATATAATGCTTGGGAAAGTGTTAAGTATCCCTATAAATGCCATCGTGTTATGGATAAACGAAAAACATCAAGATTTATTTGTATTTAAAAAAAACCTGAAATACCAAAATTAAGTATTTCTTACTTTACAAAATTAAAAAAACACTGAAATCTCTTTTTCAGACTTCTGTTGACGTAGGTTATCTTTTTGGAATTAAATTAATTTGTTTTACTTTGCTCATTCCATAATAAATAAGGTTTAAAATATCAACTTTTATTAAAAAGATAAGATATCAGTGAATACATATTAAGATATCAATATATGCCATATATAGATATTAAAAAAAATAACATCAATATATATCATACATTGATATGAATATATCATTATATATTATCAACATATATATGAATATTTATTGATAGCTACATATATATATATTGCTATCAATATATATATATATATATATATATATATATATATATATATATATATATATATATATATATATATATATATATATACTATAGCTCTCTCTCTAATTATATATATATATATATATATATATATATATATATATATATATATATATATATATATATATAAATGAGAGAGAGCTAATTATATAATATATTATAATTATATAATATAATTAGCTCTCTCTAATTATATATATATAGCTATAGTATTATAGATTATATATTGATACGTATTGTAATATAATTTTTATTGCTATATATAGAGATAGCTAATTATATAATATATATGTGTATGTGAAAGAGCTGTCTATAGTATTATAGCTTATATATTAATACATATTGTAATATAATTTACACATACATACACATAATTTATATTGCTATAAATATAAATATATATAACACTATATATCAATATATAAGCTCTATATATGTAATTAAATATATATATGCATATACATATACATACAGATATAGATATACAGATATAGATATACAGATATAGATATACAGATATACATATACATATAGATATATACAGATATAGATATATAGATATACAGATATAGATATACAGATATAGATATACAGATATAGATATATATATATATATATACATATACATATACATATACATATACATATACATATACATATATATATATACACACATATATATATATATATATATATATATATATATATACATACATATACATACATATATATATATAGATATACATATATACAGATATACATACATATACATATAATTTGAATTACTGGGTTATTACCTTTATTTACCTTTACAAGATATGATTCGTCTGTGAAAGGAAAAGGTATAATTGCATATTAGTATTAGCGTTCGATTGTTCCTAGTCATCTAGTTGGACACAATAGGTGTAGAGGAATTAACTCAATCAAGGCGGATGATCCGAGTAGGGAAATGTTTGAATGAAGAGAATGCCCCCCTCGAACTATCGATTCACTCCTAATGGATAGAGGTCACTCAGGTGCATTATTAGCTTGAGATTAAAACAGGGAACACATGTAGGAATATACTGAATGTTAGTTCTGGATCCCTGAGTACTAAAGTTATATCTTAACGCTTTGTATCTCAATAACTATGAATTAAAAATATTTCCTAGCATGTTAAACGTCTCATTTCGGACATATAAAAATTAAAAATATTCAAAATGTAAAACTGAAAATTTCCTGGCTAAAACAGGTATTTTTTACAATAAATGATAGATATTTCTTATAAATATTATAAAAGTTTTAGCCCTAAAATTTTTATAAATATTGTGATTTTTTTTACCCTAAAATTACCTTTCCATAAAAAACTTCTTTAGAACTTTAGAAACTTCTTTATACTATCTTCTTTAGATATCTACTTCTTAAGCCTACAGATCCGTAGCCAGAGCGGGAACTACATGGGTTCCAGCTTCCCCCCCCCTCAATAAATAAAATTTTAAAAAATTTTAAAAATTCTGGAGTTTACTGTACTGATTTTTCATATTGAAATAGAAGTACATTTAAAAAAAATTTTAACATTATATAACTAAATTTCTAAAAGATTTCAAATATTTAAATGGATATTTCAGATTGAAATTGAAACACTGAAAATTTTCGTGATGACAACTTCCCTGATTAAACTTTACTCGGTACAAAGATGTAAAAATACTTTTTATAATGAAAATAATTTTAAATTTTACTGGTAGAAGGCATGATGCTACAAGAATTATGTTAGTAATGTACCACAAGGCTTGTTACAAACATGCGTGATGCTACAAGTAATATACTACAACGGATGCTAAAAGCTACAAGCATGGTGCAGATAAAATGGTATAAGTATTCTACAAGTTATAAACTACTACGCATGCTAAAAGCTACAAGTATGGTGTAAATAAAATGGTACAAGCATTCTACAAGTAATATACTACTAGGCATGCTAAAAGCTACAAGCACGGTATAAGCAAGATGCTACAATCATACTGCTACATATTAAAAAAAATAACATCAATATATATCATATATTGATATGAATATATCATATATTATAAACATGTATATATCAATGTATATTGACAGCTTTATATATTGATAGCAATATATATATATATATATATATATATAACAAAATGTATCAATATATAAGCTATAATACCATTATAGTTTATATATTGAGAGTGATAGCTCTGTCTCTATATATAAATATATAATTAGAGAGAGAACTAATTATATTATATAATATAGGTGTGAGAGAGCTATGTATAGTATTATATCTAATATATTGATACCTATTGTAATATAATTTATATTGCTATAAATATATATATATGCGTTATGCTACAAGCATTCTACAAGTAATATATTACAAGGCCTATTAAAAGCCACAAGCATGGTATAAGCAAGATGCTACGAGCATTCTACAAGTAATATGCTACTAAGCATGTTAAAAGCTACAAGCATGGTATCAGCAAGATGCTACAAGCAAACTGCTACAACCGTGCTTTATGCTACAAGCACTTTATAAGTAATATACTACAATCCTGTTAAATGTCACAATCATGGTATAAGCAAGATGCTACAAGCAACATACTACAACCATATGTTATACTACAGGATATAGGATAGATGCTTCAAGCGCCTGCCAACGTCAAGACCAAGAACTCCGGATTCCTGATCTTCACTCAGCCAACGCTCTCTTCCTAGAGAGACTCTCCAGGAGGTGTTGACTAAGCCATCTCGTGTCCCTTGATGTGATTGGCATCACTTTGTATAAATCTTTACAGTTAGGATCTTTATGTCACAGTTCGTGTGTAATACAAAATCCAACCACCCAGTTCCCACACAAACGAGTGTATAGTTTGCCGATCAGAATTATGAAGGTGCTCTCAACTTGTTCCTTTGTGTCGACAAGCGAAAGTGAGTGCCAATCCATCCTTTTGGGTGACGTGAGGATTAGTACGTCTAATCCTCTCTGTCATCCCACTCTGACAGTGACGAATGACTTGCTCTTTAAGCACATACAAAACCTTCTCGGAACCCTTTTTTCTTTCAAAAATGCCTTTTTGAGAAGCACTCAAACTTCGATAAGTGCGGGGTGTAGTTTCTTCAAAGTCCCTTTTACACGTGCTAATAAAGTTACCCTAATTTTACCGGGTTGAGGGATTTTTCCTTGCAGGGTTGTAGGATGTAAAATATGGGCAACAAATTTCCCCGACTCTCAGTAAAAACGAATATTATTATAACAGATTATTATAAGGATCCTGATTATTTACAAACAGGATGATTCTACGATCATTGGAATATCTTTGAGGGATGGCATAACTTACTAAAGCATGAAATTTATTTTTTGAATGTGTGGTCGGAAGTACCGAAACATTGAACTACAAATATAAAAAGATTCTTCGATTACATTTTTTGGCTCTGCTGTAGGAACTCTAGTTGATCTCTCTCTCTCTCTCTCTCTCTCTAATATATATATATATATATATATATATATATATATATATATATATATATATATATATATATATATATATATATATATATATATATATATATATATATATATATATATATATATATATATATATATATATATATATATATATATATAAATATATATATAAATATAAAAATCTGATTTCTATTTCGCTTGCACTGTTTCGGCAGTATTTTTTCCAATTTTAGTAACAAATTATTCGTATAGATGGTGTCCAGTAAATGATAGTTTGCAGTTTATTGTATTTTCTACTCATGATTGGTTCAAAAGCGCGGGCTTTTTCGCATGTTTTGTATCAGAAGAAGAATTGTTATCTTTCAGTGTATAGCTTTCTGGTTATATTTTACTAACCGCCTGATAATTTTATTGATGTAAGAGTTGAATAATATATTTTTACTTTTAAATAATAGATAATTCAGAGCGTATGGAGCTAATTTCTTGTGATTCGAACTGTGACTCGGAATCAGAAACTGAATTATCTGTAAATGATAGTAGCGAAAGTTTATTAGATGACCTGGATAGTAGTGACTCTGATAGTAGAGTCAAGCAAGGCAATTTTTTTTAAATAATTGTGATAATCCTTCGGATCCACCTCCTAGATTTGCTGTCACTGGAATTCCAAAAATTAAAATGTATATCGATGAGACTAAAGTTAAACTTCAGTTCTATGATGCTTTCATAGAAAGTATAAAAGGTGTAATACATGCTTAAAATTATTAGAAATGTTATTTTTAATAACATATCTTTTACTTAAAAATGTAAAATGAACAAAAAAAAAATTCAATAAAAAACGTGATATTTTTTGACCGAATTCTGGAAAAAAAGGAAATTGTCAAAGGGTTAATAACCTTGGTTCTATTTAAATAATCTCTCTCTCAAAAAAAAAAAAAAAAAAAAAAAAAAACAGGTACTTTCCATTAATCGAGTGCTAGGATAAATCGCCTCACATATCGCGTTTATACTTCATATTTTACCTGAAAAAATAAATAAATAGTGGCATAAGTGCTTTCAAAACACAACATTGGTTATGTATGTTCAGACCACATGCTGGGCTCGTATTGGTCGGTTGAATATAAGAGAAATCGTCCAATCGGATTTGGTCCCATTCTCACTCACTCTTCTAATTTTTAAAAATAGCTTCTTTCATTCTGGTGGTGTGTGTGGGTGATAGAGAAAGAAAGGGGAAGGGGGTGCGTGCATCCCGCCAAAAAAAAAAGTGACGGGGCGCTCGCCGAAAACCACCGACGCCACCGCATGCGGGTGGTGCCGCCTTCGACCCCCTTCTCGCTCTCCTCTCCTCCACCCCTTGATTATCGGGCGTAAGTTAATTAAGCGCCTGCAATTTTAACGAGGCCACATAATCAGGATTTGGGGGAGGGGGCGCGGAAGAAACAATAGCTTCGCCTGGGCCCCCCTTCACTTTTGGTCGCGCAGCGGAGGGGGCTGCGCTTTTAATGAGCTAATTGCGACACCCTCTTACCTCCCCGCACGCGCCATCCCCCGAAACCTCCCTTTACGTTTTTATTTCTTATTCTTTTATTTTCTTCTCCTTCTTTTGCGACTTTCAATCTAATTTTCGCCGCATTTAATGAGGGGGCCCTCCTCGCTCCCCCTCCACCCCGTCTCCCCTTAACCAGACATTTCGATACGATGGCAGCCGGAATAAAAGGGTGGGGGCGGGGGGTAAAAATCGGAATAAAGCCTCCATCTTCCCTAATCGTAAATCGTAATCGTTTTCTGGCTTTTATTTCGCTGTTCGCAGGGTATTCGCTCTAACTACTCTCTCTTTCTCTTCGTCTGGATCCGGGGCTATTTCGGCACTTGTTAAGAAAGAGGTAAAAAGGCAAACACCGCGGCACCCCCATTGCGGTGCAGGACACAGATATCGTTTGGGGATACCTTCGTTCTTTTTGGGTTTGAGCGATTGGAATAGTCGAGTTGAGGCACGTGTCCGACATCTTGTTTTCGATTTCGGGATCGTTATCTTCAAATGTACTGTTTCTGCGGACAAAAGTTCTCGAATGTTTCCCCGACCAGTGGCGTAGCTTCGGGAGGGTGGCAAGACCGGTGGGCGATCTCGATAGGCCCAAATCTCCCCCCCCCATTTATCCTCCGAAATTATCGAGGTTATTTATATTGGTCTTTGTCATTCTATTTCCCCGTTATTAAAAAGCCTTGGAGGCAATTTGTCTTTTCTAAGCAATATTGAGTCTTTCTAAGCAATATTGAGCATATATTGAATTAATATTGCATTGATTTTATAAACTTATTTTTTATATTATTAAAGAGGGATTAGACAGTTGGAAAATTACACCCCTTTTTTTAAGCATATATATTTTTATATACACACATATATATACATGCAGTATGTCAAGATTCATTGCCTCTTAAAGTTCTTTAACCCCTTAACGTGGTCGCTCGAGTTAACTATAGCGCTCTAAACTGGCCAAACTGTGCACACTCGAGATAATTCGAGCGGCGTTGTACTTTACGTTGCTTTAATTTTTCACACTTGAATGCAATCGAGAATCGAAATAATGTGAAAAAAAATCGTTTTATTGATATTTATCATTTACATGGGATTGTAAGCTATAATGCTTACTTATTCAAGTATAAAATATATTTTCTTTTCTACTTATCACTTTCTGTGTGTTGTGTTAAGAGATAGCAAAGAAAAAAGGAAGTAACGTAAGTTTAACCACGTATATTTCAAACGAAGTATACGTGGAGCTCTTGTGCACCAGTTGGAAATGGCATAAACATAGAAAACCTAAAAGTCCATTCTATGTCTTTCAAAAGCAGAGAAAGAATTAAACAGGTGGTTTCGCTCCAAAACTGTCCGTTAAAGGGTTAATAATGTATAAGTGTGTACTTATTAACCCCTTAACGTGCACTCTTGAGTTAACTCGAGCGCGCTAAACTGGCCAAACTGTGCACACTCGAGATAATTCGGCGGCGTTGTACGTTTGTATTTATTGCACTGTGTGTTGTGCTAAAATAGAAAGCAAAGGAAAAGAAAAGAGAGTCGTTACACGTGTAATAGTTGCAATGTTGGGCTATGTGCTGCACCTTGTTTCGAAATATATCACATAAAAGAGAATTTTCATTAATTTTATAAATACTAGTAGTTTTATTATTTATGTATTAAAAGTATAAATAAGTATTTTTACTGATGTTTATTCTGAAATGGGAATTCGAAAAGAAAGATAAAAAAAAGTCGATGTGCGTGTAATATTACAATGTTCGACTATTTTCCGCAATGTTATCAAAATCCAAAATTGCAATAAAAAATTTGATTATTTTTGTATTTTTTTGGCAAGATAATGTTTTAAATTGTTTTTTACATTAAAAAAAATTTTTTTTTTGGCCGGCCTTTTTTAAAAAAAGACGAATTTTTCACAGATTAAATGCTTCAAGCCATTCATTTCTTGGAATACATGAAAAAATGCATTTATAGCCGCATCAATACCTTCTGAATGAAAACGACGTCCACGTAAGTTCTTTTTTAGATTAAAGAGTAATCAAAAGTCACACATAGCTAGATCAGGTGAATACAGGCGGATGTTCTATCATTTTAATTTGTTTTCGTTTAAGAAACTCAACTGTTAATCGGCTGTATGTGAAGATACATTGTCATGGTGAAGTGTTAGTCTCTTAACATTCACTTCTTGTAGAATTTGTGGAAGACATTTAGTGGTATACCGGTTTGCTGTTGCTGTCTTCTGTCCTTCCAACTTGATGGATTTGACCAATCCCGTGCTTCTGAAGAAAACGGCACACATCACTTTTTTTCAGTGCGAGTTGTCTTTTCACCATTGTATGCGTGTGATCGTCTTCAAAGACCCATACTTTGCTTTCTTGACGTGTTGGAAAGTCAAAAAACGGTATGTAGGTTCCATCACCCGTTAAAATTTTAGAAATGATGCCGTGGCCACCATCATTTAGTAATTTAAGAGTTTCTTTACTGATTCTGACACTCTCCCCTTTTTGGTGCTCAGTTAGATTGTGGGGAACCCAACAGCAAGCTACTTTTTTCACATGTAATTCTTCATTAATAATTTTGCGTATGGCTGCGGGTCCAATGTTAAATTCCTTCTGTATACTTTGAAAGGTACAGCGATTATCATCCATTAATATTTCATATGGCAGACACATTATCCGGGATTACTGGCGACTGCGGCTTTCCTGTGTGTTCTTCATGATGAAGAAGATTGCGGGGGGGGGGGGGGGGGGGTGGGGGGGGGGGGGGGGGAGGGGGGGGGGGGGGGGGGGGGGGGGGGGGGGGGGGGGGGGGGGGGGGGGGGGGGGGGGGGGGGGTGGGGGGGGGGGGGGGGGGGGGGGGGGGGGGGGGGGTGGGGGGGGGGGGGGGGGGGGGGGGGGGGGGGGGGGGGGGGGGGGGGGGGGGAGGGGGGACCTCTGCTAAATTATTTAAACCATCTGAATACAATAGCACGAGTTGGAGATTCATCCCCAAATACCAATTGCAACAGTTAAATGAATTCTTGATTTAATCCTGATTTAAAATAGTAAAAAACCATAGCGAGAAAATATTCTTTCGTCAACTTCAATTTCTCTTCTGTTTAAAATTTATTCTACTCTAAACAATTTGAAGTAAGTCAGTAAAATATTGTTTGCTATATTAAAATACTTTGTATTTTAAAATTAAACCATTATTTTTATTTTGTAAATTCTCGTCTAAGCGTATCTCAAAACATAGTATGCAAGATTCTATGTACAGAAAGTAATGTTGAATGTGTTAAACTTTTGTTACCAGTTTTGTTTGATGATATGTTTTTACTATTTTTGTAATTTAAAAGGATCTTTCAATGTTTGCAGTTAAAACTAGTTATGTACACAAATTTTAATAATTTTTTAAAAAAATCTTACAATGCATACATTGTAAACATTTCCGAGAGCATTCAGATTTCCCGTATCCTCCTCTGATGCTAAGTCCAGTTGTTGCATTAATAGTTACTTTATGTAATATGCTCCAGTAATCCATTGACTAATAATCTATTTCAAATTTGTAATGGAAGGTTAAAAGTGTTGGTTTCTGGGAGAAACAAAATGGCCCAAAATTTTCACCGCTCTGGTTCTACACAGTACAAGAGGTCGAGAAAGCTGTAACTAAGAAACGGGAACTCTTAAATTTTAGGTGATTTGTAGCTCCAATAATCCGCTTATAGATTTTTGGGCGGTGGAATTCCGAGATTACGCCCGGAGCTAATTACGTTGGCTTTTAAAAGCTGGGGGCCCATTTTTAACCATAAACTGGAAAAACCGAGCGATTGGGGAGGGGGGAGGGGTTGCGTTTCGTTAGGATGTTTTTCGGACTTCGTTCTCCCGCGTTAATCGCAAACTTTAGTTTTAATGGTGATTTCTTCGGAAGCTTTCCGCCAATGGCCGCGCATTACGGAGGTTTATTAGGTAATTGACCAAAGGTAATGCGCGCGTTTTTGAAATTTGTTCGTATTTTACAAAAGAAAATCTTACCTCAGGGATCTTCCCTTTAAAATGCAATAATGAATAACTGTAATTAAGGCGTTGATGGAAGAACTTGGACTGCTTCGGTGAAAAATTACTATAAGGGTAATTCACTTTATAAGGGGAAAGTTGTTAAATTCCCCTTAACTGTTCTAACACTTCAGGATTTAATTAAAAGCTACGGGATTTTTTTTTTGTTTTTAACATAAGGCCTAATTAGACCGGACCCTGTTGTTTAATGAGCGGAACGATGGCCGATTGGTTAGAGTGCTGGCCTTCGGAACCGGAATTCTTGGTGTGAAGCCTTTAATATTCTCCAATGAGAGGTAACGTGAATAATGGATCACAGTCAAAGAATAAAATTGGAAATTCACTTTAATTCTGGATTAAATACGGCTATTTACAAAGGAACGTTAATTCCTGAATCATCTAGAACTGCAAAGGATGGTTGCCGATAAAACTTCCTCACGACGATCACAGTCGAAAGAAAAAGAAGAGATTTAATAATCTCTTACAAATGGGGAGGCTTTTCAGGGTGCAATCAAACCCAATTTATCCCCCGTTCGGTATCCGAGATTCTGCCGCTCCCTATATGAGCGGACTTTACGAATCTCCCGAACTAGCAAGCTGTCGCTGGTAAAAGACGAAAGCCTCCACGAGGTCAACACACCTCCGAAAAAAATGACGAAAAGCCCTGAGTCGCAAAATTGTAGGCTTTTTATACCTGGAGAGAGTTGTGGTTCCACCAATTGTTTTTGGGGTCAGATAAGATCCCAGTTACTTGAACTCAGCTAAAGTTATATTTTTTAGTTGAATTCTCATTCGCTGGCTGTCTCTTCACGATCATTCATTAACGAGATCCATCAGGGGCGTATTCGTCTATTCAGTCCGATTGTCAAGATCCCCGACTCTGCGACGCCACGCTATTGTCCAGGTAAACAATTGTACACCGGTCAGCTGTTTTGGCATGTGCTCGGACAAAGGGGAGTCTTCACAGTGTGTTCGAATCCCACTATGGCATAGATGTTCGTAGCCGTTCGGAATCGGCTTTGAGCAGTAGGTCCCAGTCTCATTAGCCCTCGTGTTGCAAAAAGTACATCGTAGCACACCAAATCAAATCAAACCAAACCTATTGCTTAATGCTAAATCCGATAGACTTCGAATCCATGGACTTCAGTACAGGTCCGTAAACATAAATTATTTTCGGAGGGGGGCATAGTTTTTGTGAAAGTTACTCCAATAAAACTACAGGTTTTCTCATGTATGTATACCCCTACAGAGTATCATAATACAATAGAATTTTAAAATATCAAAATGATTAAAAATGACATAATGAACAAATTTATAGCCTTGAATGAGTCATGTAGTCACTACACAATGAATAGTGAAATTAACAATGAAAATATATAAACTATATATGGTATTAAATTCTAATTTTTAAAACAGAAGTATAACTAAAGAAAAAGAATAATTTTGAAAGAAGATGAAAATGTTCAAATTTTTATTTTAAATTATAAAATATTCTCTTTGTTTTGAAATTTCCCCAAAAATATTTCACAATTTCTTCCGATTGTGCAACAAAATTGTGATGAGTTGCCAAAAGTGCTGGTCAATCTGTTCTTAATGTCGAAATCCAATTTTAACCTACTCCTTAACTCAATGCCTAGCCTCAGTCGGCCCCTGCTTCAATCAGACCCTGCCTCTCCGGTCATTGTCCGGTATCCCAAGCGTGTAAATTAATCGTGCAAGCAATTTGCCGTCCATATTCTATAGTGCTAACCGTACCACACTTTTAACTATTGGGTTTTGGTTGATTTCTGAGTAAGCTGTGGTTGTATTTGTGCTGTTACCTCATTTCAGGGATTCGACAGGATTTTTGATTAATAAGTGATCTGAAAATGAATACAGAATATTAGTAACATAACATGTAATAATGTTACTAACATAATATGTAATCATATGTTACTAATATTCGAAATTTTAGGTAGTTTATTTTGAAAGTTTGGGTTTTATTTAATCAGAAGTTTAAAAATAAGAACGTAAGAAGTGATTACAAAATTGCGTAAGCCTACATTAACGTTCAAATATATTTTTTTTCTTCAAAAATGTGAATTTTTACTCAAATATATTCGTGCTGCCCCTAAAATAAAATTTAAGCTGTTCTACTATAAACAGCGAGTCAATGACTCTCTAAGCTTCTTTAAGAAGAAATTTATTTTAAAAATATATACCAATAATTTTAAAACTTTAAATAAAATATATTTCGACAACTGGTAAGATTTATTTACCTACATAATACACAGATGCACTGATATCCCTTAATTTCACAAGATGTTTTCTCAAATATGTCTTAGTTTCTGTTATTTTCCCATGTCTGTATAGACATTAGGATCTCTGTAAAGTAAACAAAAAAAAAATATCATTTTCCATTTTTGAGATAATATCCGCTGTGGCGAACACTGACAATTATATTATATAGTAGTTATAAATGTACATGTCCGGTGTAGCAGCCAGAATTAGCCAAATTAAGGGATATACAATATACACGTAAATACATGTGCGTTCATATTGTAGGTATATAAGCATACACGTAGCGCCATCTATGGACTTTACGTGATAGTAAACTAAAAATATTATTTTGAAAGCTCTGTTCACTAGTTTGCATAAATTTGAAGCATTTCCATAAGGAAAGAAATGATGCATTTATTTTAAAGTGGCACATTTTTCTCCGCACAATGTGAAATAATTGAATTATTGATGTTTTGTGATATAAAACTAATTTTTTAAATTTTAAATCTGGGCTTTGAAGGGTATACAAAGAAAAAAAATGAAACGTGATGAAACCTCTCTGAAAGACCGCCTCTCATAAAGACAATTTATTTGTAATGTCTACATACAGGGCCCGATTTATACCCGGGCCATAGCCTCATATGGGGGCCCCATATATCTTACCTTTCTCAAACTAGAGAGTGATTTTATTTTATAAGCTGCTATATCAGTTCATACTCCAGGTATACATAGCCTAAACATTTTGTGTATCACACGAAATGAAATATATATATATATATATATATATATATATATATATATATATATATATATATATATATATATATATATATATATATATATATATATATATATATATATATTTTTTTTTTTTTTTAATTTAGAATTCCACTAAACTATCTTCAAACGTATTAGATGTCTGTGCAATCTAAGTACAGTACCTTAACATACTATTTAATCATAAAACTGTGACATTCTTGAATCAAACTCATAGTACCTGTAACATTTTTCAAAGGAAAAATTACTGGTTTAAATTAATAAAAATCACCACTTCAAATTATCTATCATGTGAGAGTTTGTTTTACAAAATTCCAAAAATTAAATACTTTTATTCTTAAATTACCAATTTTAAAACTTTTCATTCTTAAATCTTAAACAGAGAAAAAAATAGATATCTGATGTTTTTGAATAAATATATTTTCTGATTTAGTAGCCACTTCAAAAAAGAAAAAAGTAGTTAATATTTTTTTTTTCTCTCAGAAGACATGAATTTGTAAATTGGTGTCACTGATATGGTTGGTATTTCAATCTTTTGAATAATATACACTTTTAAAATGTTAACATTGCTTCAAAGTATTTTAAGCAAATAAAAGCCTACTTTTTTAAATTTATGGAATAAATTTAATTTACTGAATTTTGAAGCCCACCAACAACATACACACTCCAGTTTGTCATTAACAAAAGAAAATTCATGTTTTCTGACAGTATGCCGGAAAACATGAGCGAATTCTGAGATGTACCAAAAAATTAATGTGTATTTTTTAAAATTTGGGGCCCCCTAGAGTAGTGGCCCCGGGCCAGTGCCTCGAATGCCCAGCCGTAAATCAGGCCATGTCTACATATATTTTTATTTAATTATGGGCTCAATATTAATTATCTTCTTTATTAAAAGACTCCTCTTCCCTTTCTCAAAGATCTCTTTAAAACTGTGCAAGGTCATAATTATTTCCCTGGAAGAATGTGAAAATTTTGAAAACAAAATCGGAATTTTAGAAATTTTGAATGAAATCTAGAATGATTTATTTAGACGTCACCAGCTATACGTATACTGCCCTGTTTTTCTAGTTTTTTAATAAACTTAGTTTTAAAGGAAAAAAATGTATTAGTATCTGTAAAGTATAACAAAATAGTTTTTGTCTACATTGAATATAGCAAGTTTCCATATTCACTAAATGCGTCCATGAGAACTGTAAGAAGAACTATATCATATCATATCATTCATAATATATTCATCAAATACATCCATAAGTACATACAATTTTTATCCAACACTGTTAAACTAAAAGAATGTTAAATGTTAAAAGAAGTGAAAAACATGAATTTAAACCTCTGTCCACTTTTTGAAGAATTTAAAAAAAAAAAAAAAAAAAAAAAAA
Source organism: Pardosa pseudoannulata (assembly GCA_032207245.1). NCBI lineage: Eukaryota > Metazoa > Arthropoda > Arachnida > Araneae > Lycosidae > Pardosa > Pardosa pseudoannulata. Next base: position 52,237,665 of record CM063509.1, read on the forward strand.
AAAAAAAAAAAAAAAAAAAAAAAAAAAAAAAAAATTGCATCTCCTTGTATAACTTTTGAATAAAATTTACTTAGGGAATCGAACATTTCTCCGTACAAGTGAGCCGAACGATGGCCGAATGGTTAAGGTGCTGGCCTTCAGAACCGGAGTTCGTGGGTTCGAATCCCATTATGGCATAGATATTCGTATTCGTTAAAAATCGGTTTAAGCAGTAGGTACCGGTCTCATTATCCCTCTTGTTGCAAAAATTAGACCGTAGCGCTCCAAAACCAAATCGTACAAGTGAATTTTTCGTCCTTTTTTCTATACACAGTATAGAAAAGGCTTTTACCAGCTATATCAATTTTAACAAAAGTTATAGTGAAAAGTAAAAGCATATATTTTGTTACACAAATATTTCGCCCGATTGCCTTTTTTAGTCTCAAAAACTCACATTTATTACACAGATTTTATCACTATACTTATTCCCATTCTAGAGAGGCAGAAATATCCTTAAACCTTTTTAAATATCATTCGTAACATATAGCTATGTATTCTAAAATTCGTTTAAACAGCGATTTGGTTAAAGGGGGAAAATTCTTATAAACGATACGATAAACAAGATTTGCAGCATAACATCCGTTGAAAGTATACCTGCTGTCTAGTTATATTTTGTACTAGAATGCATTTCTCCACGGGAAACGGAGAGCATTTGAAAATGTCATTTGAGTTTGACATAATCCCCATTCTGAAAGTCTTACTTCCATTTAGCTTATGAAGAGGTCGAACTTAAATCGGGACTTTCACAGATCGGGGGATTAACAGATTCTAAGAGGGGAACAGACATGGGTGGTCAAGTTTTGTACTGAACACTGCTTACCTACATCCCCTGGAATGTTTGCTACTGGTTTTAACATTTCTATGCTGCATGAAATCAATCATACTTAATCATCACCCGACCGCAGTTAGGCTAAATATTTGCCAAATACTGAAAATGGTTGAAAATTTCAGCCGTGGAAGTATATTAATAGTACCTCGTGAATCTCTTAATTTTTTCAAGGTGAAAATTTTTATATCTGCTCTTTACTGCTCCCTTATGAAAAGTTGGCCGAATTGAATTTTGTGGGTTCGAATCCCACTGCAGGCATAGATGCTCGTAGTCGTTAGGAATCAGCTTCAAGCTTAAGTACCGGCCTCAATAGCTTCTTTGTGTAAAGCAAATGGGTAGCTTGTTGCACTTCGGTACCAGAGTTTGTGGGTTTGAATTTTAGATGTTCGTAGATGTTTTGAATCAGCTGCAAACAGTAGGCTGTAGTCACATTAGCTCTCGTGTAACAAAGTAGACCACAGCATTCTAAACCAACCAACAAATCAACCACATTTGTGGTTTATAATGTTAATTTTCATCTTCACTGAGATAGGGTTCAAGAAAAGATAAGATCTATAAATTGTTTTTGAGTTTTCTAGATAGGTAGGCCGATTGGTTAGGGTGCTGATCGTCGGTACTGAAATCCCACAATGGCATATGTTCGTAGCCTTTCGGAATCGGCTTTAAGCAGTAGGTCCCCGGTCTCATTAGCCCTCGTGTGCAAAACAGTAGGACCGTAGCGCTTCTAGATAGGTAATGATGAGTAAACGTTTATAATCCTTGAAAAATACCTTTTTCCTGCAGTAAAAAGAAAAAATATCTTTTCTAATACTCTAGAAAAAGATTTTATACTCTAGATTTTAGAGTTTTCTGGCACAGTGCTGAGTACCTAGGAGACACGATGGCAGTAATCATGGTATAAAATATTAATATGGTTTCAAGGTTTCTCGACCGTCAGTTGGCTTGTATGTTGCACTGTGCTTGAGCCTAATGGTTGAAAAAGCAATCAGTATAGCAGTTAGTGTGTTTCACAGGTTACTAGTGCAGCGGAGGAGATAGTTGCTGTTGCAGGATCCTGTATAGGTGAATAAAAACAAGCAGTATTGAAAAGCAATTAGTGTGCTTTAGAGGTTTTCAATGCAGAAGTTGAGTTAATTTAATTGCTATCGTTGACTTTTGTTTAAGGTCCTTACTCTGGGCTTTGCGGTTCGTTTCGAACCTTCGTTGTGAAGTCATTTTGACGTCAGCTTGCTAACATAATGTGAGCAAATGATTAAGCTGCCGTCAAAGTGACGTCACAATGAACGTTCGATCCAACTCGCAATGGCCAGAGTAAGTCCCTAAGATACCCGAGAGCAACCAGTGTAGTTTAGAGGTTCTAATGCAGTAGTTAATTGATATAAAGTAATCCTACCTTGGAGAAGCGTTGCCAAATAATCTGGTATAAGCAATTAATAAGATTTAGAGGGTTCTTCAATAGCACGCGTCTTAATGTGCTGTTGTGTGATCCTGCCTTAGAGATATGAAGACAATTAGAATAATCTAGATACATAATTTGAGTGAATTGCTGAGTACTGACCAAAATATATGAGGGCAATCTGTGTGAGGTAAGAAATCAAGATGCTTAAAGAATTTTTTAAACATAATTTGAGTTAATTGTTGTAGTGCAATCCTGGCCAAGAGATGAGAAAGCGTTTAGTGAGGTGCAAGGTATTAGTGTGGTTTGAAGAGTACTTGCTTGAGTTAATTACTGTACTGGAATCCTACCCAAGTGGTATGAAAGTAATTGCATGATTTAAGCCATCAATTCTTGTACATCGTTTATGGAAATTGTTCGCGTGTAATCATATCCAAGAGATGCGGTAATATGGTAAAAGAAATCAACATGATTACAGGGGTACTGTATATAATTTGAGTTGATTCCTGTAGTGTAATCTTGGCCAAGAGGTGTGAAAGCATTAGTAGGGTGCAAGATATTAGTATGGTTTGAAGCGTACTTGCTTGTTTGAGTTAATTACTGTACTGTAATCCTATCCAAGTGGTATGAAAGTAATTGCATGATATAGGCTATCAATTCTTGTACATCGTTTATGGGAATTGTTCTCGTGTAATCATACCCAAGAGATGCGGCAATGTGGTAAAAGAAATCAACATGAGTACAGGGATTTTACAGGGGTACTTATATAATTTGAGTTAATTTCTGTAGCTCAATCCTGCAAAAGAGTTGTGAAAGCATTTAGTAGGTTGTAAGATATTAGTGTGGTTTAAAGCGTACTTGTTTACCGTTTGAGTTAATCGCTGTAGCGTAATCCTGTCTAAGTAATGTGAAATTGTGTGGTAGAAGCTATTAATTTTTGCACATCATTTATAGTAATTGCATTCGCGTAATCATACACAGATGTGGTTAAAAAAGCAACATGACATACATGTGTTTTTTACATCACTTGAGTTAATTGATGTAGCATAATCTTGCTCAACAGTTCTGAAAGCAATGAGTGTGGTAGGAAATGTGTGGTTTAGACAGTTCTTGTAAACTAATGAACGGCTGCTACTACTCCGGAGTTGCTACAGCACTCGTGAACGTGTCGATAAATCTATGAAACGGATTAATCAGCAAAGGTGAGGATGAGTTCGCCTCTTGAGTCTCGATTGTCTGCTCCCGTCGGCACAGATGGTTACATTTTTCTCCCCTTGACACCCGACCATTCATCAAAAGTGTCTCTTCTTCGCCTATAATCCATTCAGGCGAGTGATTGACAAAAATCGGAGCCATACGGACCCAATATGAATCAGTGCACCGGGTAATTACGACGCCACAATGGGAAGATGTCCTCCTCCTCCACCCGTCAAGAGGGGGGAAGCAGAAAAAAAGAACAAAAAGGAATCTGCAACACCCCTTATCGCTTCCCCCCCCCCTTTGCGATATGATTCCATATTCCCTGAGTCACCCGACGCAAAAGGGACAAATAGTCGACAATGGGATCCACCGTACGCGACCCACGCGTCGCTGGAGAGTGACGCTTGTTACATAAACTCCGTGAGAGGTGATTTATCTCTCTTCTGCCACCCCCCTTTTTTACTTTATTTTTTTTAATATGCGCGATCAAAAATGGAGCACGACGGGGGTCGTCCCTCGTTTAAACAGGACCGGTGATGAAAAGTGACCTCTGACTCGGGGATCGTTATGAGACATGATCCGGTAAATTGCGTGGAACATATCACGGAGCATTTGAACCGTGGTTCAAGATGGCGTGGAATATAGATCGATAGTAGGGCTGTCGAAACACAATGTTTCATATCTGATATGTGCCAAAATACTCTTTACTTTTATATATTTGCATCCATGCATTTTTCCTAACTGTATTATCGCTACGTTGATTCTGTGTATATTTAGGCACTGGAAAAGATCTCCTTTTGCCCATGCAGTTATATAAGTAGATAGTTATATAATTATATAATTGTTTACATAGTTATACTTAACTATTACTATGTAACTACCCATATATTAGTTACATAGTTATAGTTACATATCGAAATACATAGTTACAGTTGTATAACTATATACATAGCTTAACTTATAATATTTACACTTTATAATATAAACAGTTATACTTAACTAGTACTAACCATATATTAATTGCTAACTATATATTAGTATATAGTTACATAGCTAAATACATAGTTACAGTGCTATAACTATATACATAGTTTCTCTTACAATAGTTACACTTTATAATGATAATAAAAGTACATAGTTAAGTATAACTATTACTATGTAACTAACTATATATTAGTTGCTTAGTTATGGTTGCATAGCTAAATATATAGTTACAGTTGTATAACTGTAGACATAGTTACAGTTGTATGACTGTATACATAGTTACAGTTGTATGACTGTATACATAGTTACAGTTGTATGACTGTATACATAGTTACAGTTGTATGACTGTATACATAGTTACAGTTGTATGACTGTATACATAGTTACAGTTGTATGACTGTATACATAGTTACAGTTGTATAACTGTATATATAGCTTCACTTACAATAGTTACACTTTATAATAATAAAAACAGTTACACTACAACCATAGTTCAGTTGTATAACTAAATATATAATTACATTTACAGTAATTATACTTTATAGTAATAATTAAACACATAGTTATTCTAACTACATAACATGCATAATTATAGTTGTTTAACTATATACCTAGTTATACTTTACATGGAAAACATAGGCCATGTTTTATTTCTATATACAAATATAACATTCAATAACTTTTACGTAGTTCACCAATAATTAAAGGATATAAAAAAGTATATCGCAAAAGATTAGATACCTATCTAATATATACAAAAGAGAGCTTCAAATCTGGACATCATAAATTCAGAATGGCTTCAAATTCGGACTTTTCCCCATGTATCAGATATTTTAAATCAATTATAAATTTTATATCCTGTCTCTCAATTGGATTTTCATCTTTATTTTTTTCTACTCATATCTATTAGTTATATAAATTTTTGTATGTTATAATTTGCAATTATTAAAACCGGATTGTCAGACCTTGTACTTTTTTTAACGGTTTCTGAAGGTTAAGTTTTTCATACTTTATTCATTTCAAATATCAAGTTCCAGAACCGTAAATTAGTTAGACCCTTCCTGCAATTGCTAGCAGTTTGCTTGCTGTCAGATCTATTCACCAGCGCAGACATGCCAACATTCAGGCACTTGTGTCCGGAGAAACAGCATGGTTTGAAATTTTAAACAGGACCGGTGATGAAAAGTGACCTCTGACTCGGGGATCGTTATGAGACATGATCCGGTAAATTGCGTGGAACATATCACGGAGCATTTCAACTGTGGCTCAAGATGGCATGGAGTACAGATCGATAGTAGGGCTGTCGAAACAAAATGTTTCATATCTGATATGTGCCAAAATACTCTTGTTGACTTTTATATATTTGCATCCATGCATTCTTCCCTAATTGTATAATTGCTACGTTGATTCTGTGGTTATTTAGGTATTGGAAAAGATCTCCTTTTGCCCATGCAGTTGTATAAGTAGCTAGTTATATAATTATATAATTATTTACATAGTTATACTTAACTATTACTATGTAACTAATTATATATTAGTTACATAGTAATAGTTACATAGCTAAATACATAGTTACAGTTGTATAACTATATACAACTGTAAGTTTCACTTACAGTAGTTACAGTTTATAATAATAAAAACAGTTATACTTAACTATTACTATGTAATTAACTATATGTTAGTTACATAGTTATAGTTACATAGCTAAATACATAGTTACAGGTGTATAACTATATACATAGTTTCACTTACAGTAGTTACACTTTATGGTGATAATAAAAACAGTTATATTACAACCATAGTTACAATTGTATATCTATATATACATATCTACATTTACAGTAATTATACTTTATAGTAGTAATTAAACATAGTTGTACTAACTACATAAGTTATATACATATTAGTTCTAAAGTTATATAACTATATACATAGTTATACTTTACATGGAAGCATATCAGCCATGTTTCATTGCTATATACAAATATAACATTCAATAATCTTTACGTAATCCACCAATAATTAAAGGATATAAAAAAGTATATCGCAAAAGATTAGATACCTATCTAATATACAAAAGAGAGCTTCAAATCCGGTCATCATAAATTCGGAATAACTTCAAATCTGGCATGTAAATGCTATACCAGTCGACCATTGTGAAAACCGTTGTCGTTTTACGCCTTTAGTAATTAAATGTAGCATTTAAAAATTAAAATAACACGTTCCGATCTCCGATTACACGAAGCGGAGCTGGTCTCTCAGTATCAACCGTAGTTCATCGCGCGGAGGCGACAATGGACTGATAAGAATGAAATCACTGCTTCGCGTATACGAGACGTTGGACTCGCGAAGGGGTTAATCAGATTCTTTTCCTAAAATATCTGGCTAGAGAATCATCGCAACTGATTTACAAGACTTAATCCCCTCAAATTATCCTCTTTAATAACACATTAACAACTACCTTTAAAGGACTATTATTCACAAGAAGTGTGAAGGAAACTTTACAGTTTAAATTTATTTTGATATACTGTATCTTTGATATCTTATTGATATCTGGGCCTATTCGTTCCATCGTCTCACTCACAAAGCACTGCTCGGTACTTTAAAATAATTTAAAATTCCTTTCTTATTTTCGCTCATCGTTATGCACCATTTTAAAAAATCAAAGGAGGGACAAAATATAAAACGAAGTGGTTGAATTTCGGGAGAAAAGTTCTAGCTATCAAAGAGGGCTTCAATTGGCTCATGAGAACCAATCAAATTCTTCCTAGCTCTTAGCTGGATCATCAGGTTTTAACGTTTATCTTACTATTCATATTAGATGCTTATATTTTCTCTTGTTAAAAAAAAAAAAAATAGTTATTACATAGTAATAACCTATCTTAACTAGTGTGTTCTTTAACCTACTGTTTTACTTCTTTAATGCTTACTAACCTTAGTATATTCTGTCAACTTAACTTTATTATGAGTATTTCTTACCTTCACTGAACTCGTGAACCTTAGCTTATTGTAAACTAAACTTGTTAATCTATTATCAACATTTCGTTCTTGTCTCATATCGTGTAGTAATATATCAGTTATGTCTTTTCCCATGCAAATACAATAATTACTTAGAGACTTGGTCCAGGGAAGTCAGGTATGAGACTCCAGAGCGATGTAGAACGAATGTGTAACGTCACAGCTCTAAAAGGCAACTTGGTAGCGTAATCACCGAGCAGGGTTCTTCACAGGCCTGATGAGGATGACTCATCGAACACAAGCGAGGTGGAGATGGAAAAAGAATTTATTATCGTATATACAGATATTTACATGAATTACATCCTCTGCGCGCTCATTCCACTAGCCCGTCGGACAACAACTCCCCGCGTCTTTTTTTTTACATCAACGACGCTTGGCCCTCCTGACGTCACTCAAATCACACCTATCTCTCTCCTTCCCACAGGAGAGTTAGAGAGGTGAGAATGGAGGCATGGGGACCACCAGATAGCAAGCATGCGTTCGACTGACGTCAGAGTTAGCTGTAATACACAAACAAATACAAATAGAAATAAATTTCCAGTAGCGTGATGCTACAAGGGGTTCAATTCATCGAGAGTTATTGAAATTTAAATCAACGTCCAAGGTAAGAACACAGTCATCCTGTAATTCAATTTTTATTTCCGAATTTGAGTTATGGAAGGTCAATTTATAGTCTACAGGCTTGAAGCGCAAAGAGGCAGGTTGAAGGTATTGCACTAGGTGTGCGTCTGTCTTGTGTGTTTGAGCTTTCTTTTTATAAACATCTATTTTGTGTAATTTCTAGTGTGTAATTTATGTAAACCAAATTGTGATTGATGCCTCGAAACGAACCGCTTAACTTGGCGAGTGTAAAGCCAATTATATTAGCTTCAGCTAGTATAAAATATATGAAATTCTAAAGTTGTAACCAATCCATTGACAGTACTAGCGATTAGCTACACAAACTGTTATCTTGTCTAGTCCATCTTTACTTAGCTTTGTAGTTTGATATGTGGCTATTTTCCTGTCCTTTTTCATATAAGGATTGTACAGTACCAGTATTCCTGTTGAGACTGCTCTGGTTTATACAGGTGGCAGTAAAAGTGGGCTATTCACAAGAAGTGGCATTTATTAATATTGGAAAAAAAAAGAGATATTTATCAAACGTTGGAATAAAGATGACTCTTCCATTTTTAGTTCTGAAATGACCGACATTGACATGATTCTGGATTGTATTACAGAGACATTTTTCTAGAGAAGTCTAGATCCTTTCAGACAGCTGAAGTACAATACAATACTTACAAAACTGGATACATTTCAAAAGGGAATTAGGAATATAGTAAATCTCAAGACCCTGTCCAGTCCTTGTATCCTCCATCTACAATGGATTCTGTCCAATGTGATTTTAAAATATAACGATATTGCCGATGGGCTGGTGAATCAGGGCTATGTCATGATTTAGGTCATTAGTGATCCTCTGTCTTATCTTGAGCTATATTCTAAAAGTAAGGCTTCTATGAACATCTCTTGGAAGCAACCACTGATCCCATCCATGGTATTCTAGTGAGGGCCATGGTGATTCAGTCGTTTTTGAGGGTGACAGGAGTGACCAAACTGCGTTAGCTCGACTGATTTCAGGGCATTTAAAAATTCTCAGGTTTTCTAGTGGTATAAAAAACTTTCCTGTTTGCTCCAAGTGTAATACTGAAGAGGCCACTGCACAACACCTAATCACCTGCATTAATTTGGTACCCTGGGATCTTTTGAGGAAACCATGTTTCGTCTTGGATGTACTTAAAGTGGACAACCTCCTGGATAAGAGGGATAAGCAAGAAGACAAGAACAGTACCAAGATGTATTTATTGTGTTAGTTACGTCGAGGAAGTAACCACGATGCAGGCGGCAGGATGCATCGACCCTCTCCCGAACTAATTAGCGGCCATTCAAATTATAACCAAATTTGTTTGGCCGATGTTTGTCACAGCAATGTCTTAGTTATAGCACTTTAAGACATTCAGAAAAATTAGTCAAGAGTGTCCCTTTAAAATTGCATTTTACTTAACGGCTGTTGCTGCATGTTTAGACGGCTAGATAGTTGCTTTCAAACTAATAGAAACTCGTCTCCCTCGAGCGAGAAAAGGTACTCTTTTTGAGGCAAATACAAAAATTTAGCGTTTTCTTGAATTGTAGACGGTACGGTTATCCAAAATTGTGAAGTCAGTATTCACGGTCTGATTGAATCATTGTTGAACTTATGAGATGCCACATGAACACTCGAGTGAAATTGAATGTTAAAATATCGATGAGAACACAGATGGGATTGTGCTCTTGTAGGGACCTTTTCTTTATAATGACATAAAATTAAAATAGGACAGCTGGGGTAACTCAGTCTGCAGAGGTAGCAATCTCATAACTGGTAGGTAGCGGAATCGAGCCTCGAACCAGTCTAAATTTCGCAGTATTCATTAGAGCGTCTGGTGCACGTAACATAGGTTGCCATGACCTCTAAGTTTCCAAACCATATGTCTGAAGTTGGCAGCCCAAAGCCCGAAGGTCTTCTTGGTTCCTGCTTCTAAATGACGAGGATGCATTCTTAGCAGTCCAACCTCTCGATGTAAGGTTAACCATCTTTCAAGTCCCTTTCTCCATCCTTCTGTATTCTAACAACCAACCATTAAAATTGGAGAAAATAATTTAGATGCGTTATTTGGGTTAAATTTTGTCATGCGATATATAGGTTAAATTATGTGTGTACATATCTATACACATACACACACATTCTTCTCCCATTCTCTATCTTGTCACAATTTTCTTACACTGCTTTGTTTACATAACCTCTCCTTCTGTAGAACTACAGCCTTCTACAGACCAAGACTGTCTCTAAAAGTTTCTTCCATCTAGAACCATCAGCCGCCACAGTTCTCTACTGGTTGACTTCAGTTTCATGCAGAGTTTTCTCAACCATATCAATCCACCTGATGTTTGGTTTCTTTTCCTTTTTCCATCCACTTTTTGAAATGTAACTTTTTTTTGTTGGGTTTAAATCATTGCATCTATAAATATGTCCCAATCACTTTAATTGATAGATCTTTATAGTTTTTACAATATTTGGTTGTCCGAATTTAGAGTATAGTTCATCATTATAGCGAATTCTCCATACCTTATTTTCTTTAACAGCTCCAAATATTTTTCTTACTATTTTTCTTTCAAATATTAATAGCTTATTTTCCTCAGATTTATTCCTAGTCCAATACTCTCTTCCATACATAATTGGCTTTACTAAAGTTTTATAAATATTAATTTTGATTTTTATGCCTAAGTGTTTTGATTTAAAGTGATTTCTCGGTCCGTAATACCATTTATTTGCCATATTTTATCTGTTCCTAATTTCAATTTTATAATATCATTATTTTTTGTTCTGATTGAGCCTAGATATTTGAACTGTTCATCATTTTCAAAGCTGTAATCTCCAATTGTCATTGGTTGTATATGAAGTCTGTTATGTGTTGCTGCCATAAACTTTGTTTTTTCTATGTTTATTGTTAGTCTAATATTTTTAGCTGCCAGTTAGAGTGCGAAAAAAGCTTCAATAATACATAACCTTTATCCCTATTTAATGACTTTCGATTCTAAAAGAATTTGTCCGACTCAGGCAACTAACCCACTACCAACTCAAACACAACACAATCTGGTGGTTGGAGGACCTGTTATTACGCTGCCCGAAGAACAACTTCACAGGCTGTCCCGAACAACATACTCTTCCCCCCTTTTACACCTTCTTTCCCACCATAAACACATACACATAACCATTCGACCCCCCCCTCTTACATACAACCCATTCCGCACTCTCTCTTCACCGGTGACAACATCACCGGCGTATGCGGGGGAGGGGGGTTCACGTGACCAGCGTTCCGGTCCCCGACTATTGTTGTCGCGGGGTCATCGAAGGTCAATCAGATCGGAAATGGGAGCGGGACCCTATGAATCTCGATGAGCACCGGCCACACTTTAGGAAATTAATTTCGTCCCCACCCTCCCCACCCCGAGGGAGGGGGGGGAATAGAAAAGAGTTCCACCACCCTCGCTCACCTCCCCTTTAGTACGCGCTTGTTTTCGGGTCCCCCTCGACTCGATTCGAATTCGGACATTCTCGTGATTTAATATGATATTCGTGTTCCGGCGGGGTTATAATGAAGATGGACTGCGTATAGGGGGAAGAACAGGATGTATTTCCCCCTTCGATTTTAGGTCTTATGAATCGACCAATCGAAAGAGGATTGAAAGAGAAAGTTGATTCTCAAACTTTTTTTGATGATCACCTCTCTTTTGCCGAATTCAGAATTTTCCAAGTTTCCCTAAATAAAATTACTGAAAGAATTACATTGTGAAATAGCCAATTATAATGTATTTCGACATCAAGGGCAAAGTCATGTGTTATACATGACCTTTCGTTGTGGGAACCTTAACATCTGTAGGAAGTCGAGAAATAGAGGAGTTTGGTACTCTACAGCTCCTACAAATGCGACTTTTTAGGAAACTTAATCAAATGATATGGGTCTCGATCAACGCTGTATTAGATATTGACTTATTTCGCCTGTAATAGAGTAGAAGCCAATAAGATAGTGGATGATGGCTCAAAAAATACTGCTAGGTTATATTGAGCTTTTTGCAAACAAGAGGTATGTATTATAACGTTTGAGACTTTAATCGCAGGGGGGAAGTTACGAATGACCGACAACTGTTATTTTAGCAACACCATGGGGGTAACCAATAAAATAGACCCTTGAGGTACCGTTTACACCTTCAGGTACGCTTTCTGTGTATTTCATTAAACGACACATTGACTGCTAAGTCTATTTTGATAAAGTACTTTGTTAAAAAGCTATATCATAATTGAAAGCTAACGCATGAGAAAACTAAAGCATAAAACAATGGCCTCAAAGAAAAACAGACTTATATAGCGCCAAGGCATAGCAAATTTGCTAAGTGTATGACTTCATAACCGAAAAGTTCGTATTCGCTGCTTACAGATGTGAGATCGGAGGCTATTTTTCTCTTATGCACCATGGTTTTTCGCGTTTGCAAAAATTTTAAAGACCTCTGTAGTTTTGTCCCATCATCTCAGAAGCATAGTGTAACAGATATCGGTAATTGCCAAAAGTTTGAGGTGCTCTTCTATTCTGTCACGTCTTCTTAGAAACAGCTTCTATATAATACGACAATTGTGATAGTTTGAGGTCCTTTACTGTCTTATCCCTTCGCCTTAGAAACAGTATCTATCAAATAAGACAATTGTGAAAAGTTTGTGGTTCACTGCTGTCTTATCCCGTCTTCTTAGAAACAGCATCTAATAAGACAGTTGTGAAAAGTTTGTGGTTCACTGCTGTCTTATCCCGTCTTCTTAGAAACAGCATCTATCTAATAAGACAGTTGTGAAAAGTTTGAGGTCCACTGCTGTCTTATCCCATGTCCTTAGAGACACCGTCTATCTAATACGACCATTGTGGAAAGTTTGAGGTCCACTGCTGTCTTATCCCATGTCCTTAGAGACACCGTCTATCTAATACGACCATTGTGGAAAGTTTGCGGTCCACTGCTGTCTTATGCTGTCTCCTTAGAGACACCGTTTATCTAATACATCAAATGTGAAAAGTTTTAGGTCCACTGTTGTCTTATACCGTTATCTTAGAAACACCATCTATCTAATACGACATTTGTGGAACGTTTGAGGTCCACTGCTGTCTTATCCCGTCGCCTTAGAAGCAACGCCTATATAACACCGATAAATGTAAAAAGTTCGAAACTTCCTGCAGCGTCTATCTGCCTGAAAAACAAACTTTCTAAAGTCAGATTAAGTCAAACATGCAACGACATGGGGGAAGAGGGGAATCGAAGTCACCTGCCCACCCCCTGCGCTTTTTTATACGACACACAGCAAGAAATGTAAGACGATCTCCGTGACATAGTTTCTGTCTCCGATCTCGCACCCGATAGTGCGCACCGGAGACAAAAGGAAACGAATGGATAATAATAATAAAAAAAACTAACAACGCGTTACAGACCAAAACAGACCGTACACTTCATATCCGCTGAAACATAAATCTTTCTCGCTCTCATAAAAACAAAACAAAAATAACGTCGTGATACAACCCCCCCAAGAGGGGGGGGGGAAAGGAAAGAGTGAGTGAATAAAAATAAAAAAAAAGTGAAACAAAAATGAAACGGACGCATCCATAAAACGCGCCAGGCTTACAAAACGCTGCAACAAGTTGGCGTAATCTGAGCCGAGATGACAGCTTAAGTGAAAGACTGCCGGAGCGAAACACTTGTTCATTTTATACCTCATCCTCCCCCCTCTTCTTCGCTCTTTTTTCGCGCTCCTCTCTTTCCCCCCGTTCCTTTCCCCGAGTATGTAATATGCTCCCAACACGCACTCCTCATCACGCGCTCGACTGAGCACCGCTTATGACGCCAATTTCCACCCTCGTTTTTTTTTTTTCCCGTTTCGCGCGAGATTTGGCGAGAAAAAAATAAATGCGAAGAAGAGAGAGGTAACTATGTATCAAATCCATAGTTTCGCACGGGGCGCGCTTTATGCGTCGGTAATTTTGATCGGTTTTTATCCCCATGTGGAAAGTGGAAATTGCCATTCTGGGATACTCCATGTCGTACTGGATGCTGGTTTTATTAGGATTTCTGCAGCTTCAAATCATCGGCTATTTCTTGGGCTTTTGTTTAGTTTAAATCTCTTACTTATATATGAAGAAAACATCAAAGAAAATAAATCCCCTTAGCAATTCTAATACTTAATGGTACTCCAGTTTGCGTAGAAACCTCCGTTTATGTTTCGTGGAAACTAAGACTTATTATAGAAAGTAGTACATCATTTAGATTTGTAACACGTTTATTCTGATTAACTTTCCAGTATGGTTGCCGAACGATGGCCGATTGGTTAGTGTGTTGGCCTGCGGTACTCTAGTTCGTGGGTTCTATTTCTTAGGTTTTTCTTTAGTTTAAATCTCTTACTTATATATGAAGAAAACATCAAAGAAAATAAATCCCCTTAGCAATTCTAATACTTAATGGTACTCCAGTTTGCGTAGAAACCTCCGTTTATGTTTCGTGAAAACTAAGACTTATTATAGAAAGTAGTACATCATTTAGATTTGTAACACGTTTATTCTGATTAACTTTCCAGTATGGTTGCCGAACGATGGCCGATTGGTTAGTGTGTTGGCCTGCGGTACTCTAGTTCGTGGGTTCTATTTCTTAGGTTTTTGTTTAGTTTCTCTTACTTATATATGAAGAAAAACAAAGAAAATAAATTCCCTTAGCAATTCTAATACTTAATGGTTCTCCAGTTTGAGTAGAAAGCTCAGTTTATGTTTCCTGAAAACTAAGACTTATTAGCGAAAGTAGTACATCATTTAGATTTGTAACACGTTTATTCTGATTAACTTTACAGTATGGTTGCCGAACGATGGCCGATTGGTTAGTGTGCTGGCCTTCGGAACCGGAGTTCGTGGGTTCTATTTCTTGGGCTTTTGTTTAGTTTAAATCTCTTACTTATATATGAAGAAAACATCAAAGAAAATAAATCCCCTTAGCAATTCTAATACTTAATGGTACTCCAGTTTGCGTAGAAACCTCCGTTTATGTTTCGTGGAAACTAAGACTTATTATCGAAAGTAGTACATCATTTAGATTTGTAACACGTTTATTCTGATTAACTTTCCAGTATGGTTGCCGAACGATGGCCGATTGGTTAGTGTGTTGGCCTGCGGTACTCTAGTTCGTGGGTTCGTATCTATTTCTTAGCCGTTTCTTTTTGTTTAGTTTCTCTTACTTTTCATTGATAGAAATGAATACAAAGCGATTAAATTCTTAAATATAAATAGTTTAAAATTTCTAGTGACTGAATTAAACAGTTTTTTCCTGAAAATCACAAGACTATTTGCATATTGTTTACTTGTACAGTCATCCAAATTAATTTCGTAAAAGAAAACCTACTAAGAAATGCCTTGTGTGTTACAAGAATCAAATTGTGAGACTACTTGGCGGTGTCTTTCTTACTTTGTTTTAGTCCTTACTTATATGAAGACTATTATCGAAATTAATGTTTCCCTTAGCAATTCTAATTTTAATGTTTCTGTTTATTTCACTAGTAAGTTTTTTAATTAAAATATGTAAGACTTGTTAAAAGCGAAAGTTTTTTAATTTTAAATGGTTATTTCTGACTTTTTCATTATTAAATCCACACCGATTAGCTGTAGGTCCCGGTTATTCATTGAAAATATTAGACGTACAAAAAAAAAAAAAAATTTTATTATTCTAATAAGCTGATTAATAATATTGTTTTTCCAAGAAAAATTTGTAATAACGAAGTAGTATGTCTGTAGAGAAACGTTTATTCAGACCAAGAACGACGTAGTTTCCAAAAATTGTTAATCTTAGTTTGTGAGTTTTTTTACTAAAAAAAAAAAAAAAAAAATAATTTTTAATTCTAATTCTTTTTTTCCTGAATAATAATATTTATATATTATAAAATAAATTTATTATTTATATATTTTATTTTAAAATTTATTTTTAACTTTAAATATTTTTTTTTTATTTTTTTTATTTTTTTTTTTTTTTTTTTTTTTTATATATATATAGAAAAAAAAAAAAAAAAAAATTAATTTTAATAAAATTTATTTTTATTTTATGTTTTAAAATGTAAAATAAAAATTATATTTTAAATAAATTTTATTTTTTTTTTTTTATTTATATTTTATAAATTTTTTTTTTATTTATATTTTTTTTTTATATTGTTTTGTTTTAAATATTTTAAATATTTTTTTTTTTTTTTATTATACAAATAAATTATATAAATATTACTATTATATATTTATATTTATAATAATTTAAATTTTATATGAATTATAATATATATATATTATATATTATAATATATATATATATATTTATATATAAGAATAAAAAATTAATCGCATCCGGTAAATCAAAAAGAAGGAATATATTTTTCAAGCGATATAAGAAATCCGTAAAAATCCTTATCAGTTTTCGTGTAACTATGGTGCGATACCATACTCTCTCGAAAGTAGAGATTTTCGGATTAAAAATTATTTTTTTTTTGTCTGATAATATGGTTATAATGTAATTAGTATATTTCTGTGTTGTTCTAGTATATTTCGGAGATTTTTAAAAATTATAATTTCTTGCAATAAAATTGTTAAGTGTGATAACATTTAAATAGAAGAAATAATCTAAATAAAATACTTCATCTCACTTTTTTATCAGTTCAGAAATGTATATAATGTTTGTGATATTTTTCATTACTTATATAAACATCAAAGAAAATAAATCCCCTTAACAATTCTTATACCCAATAGTACTCCAGTTTGCGTAGAAAGCCCGTTATGCGTGAAAACTAAGACTTATTATCGAAAGTAGTACACAAGATTTGTAACACTATTCTGATTAGTCCAGTAAGTTTATTTATTCTAATAAGCTGATTAACAATATTGTTTTACAAGAAAAATTTGTAATAACAGAATTTGTGAGTGTCTGTGAGAGAGACGGAATTATCCAGACCTGCCAACTGCTACGAAAAAATCGTAGTTTCTTCGAATTTAGCAAATAATTACGATCCTCAGAAAATCGGTGAAAAAAAAACAAGATTTTTCGTCAAAAAAATATATACAAGAATAAAAAAATTACATCGCATCCGGTAAATCAAAATGAAGGAATATATTTTTCAAGCGATATAAGGAAATCCGTAAAAATCCTTCCCGATCAGTTTTCGTGTAACTATGGTGCGATACCATACTCTCTCGAAAGTAGAGATTTTCGGATTAAAAATTATATTTTTTTTTGTCTGATAATATTGGTTATAATGTAATTAGTATATTTCTGTGTTGTTCCCTCAGTATATTTCGGAGATTTTTAAAAAATTATAATTTCTTGCAATAAAATTGTTAAGGTGGGAAATAACATTTAAATACAGCTAAAATAAATCTTAAATAAAATACTTCATCTCACTTTTTATTGGGGGATTTTCAGTTCAGAAATGCATATAAATGTCTGTGATATTTTATACATTACTTATATATGAAGAAAACATCAAAGAAAATAAATCCCCTTAACAATTCTAATACCTAATAGTACTCCAGTTTGCGTAGAAAGCTCCGTTTATGTTTCGTGAAAACTAAGACTCATTATCGAAAGTAGTACATCATTTAGATTTGTAACACGTTTATTCTGATTAGCTTTCCAGTATAGTTTATTTATTCTAACAAGCTGGTTAACAATATTGTTTTGCAAGAAAAATTTGTAATAACAGAATGTGATAAACAGAATGTGTAATAACAGAATGTGATTTGTAATAGCAGAATATGAAACATAAGGGTTTCATATTGGATACATACGCATCAGGGGATGACACATCATACTGTCAATGGGTAGATTGCTTACCAATTGAACAATATACTCTTTCGACAATAATAATAATATTCTAAAAATTAGAAATTATACCAATTGTATAAATATCCAATATACTCAAGTTTTGATTATTCTTGTAATTTTCTTGGCAAGACAGCGTTCTAAATTGTGTTTTTTACATTAAAAAAATTTTTTTGGCCGGTCTTTTTTAAAAATATTGTGCATTAAGAAAATAACAAGGTGAAAGACCCCCCCCCCAAAAAAAAAAAAGCAAAAACAAAACAAAACAAAACAAAACAATCGTTTCATTGATATTTATCATTTACATGGGATTGTAAGCTATAACACTTACTTATTAAAGTATAAAATATATATTTTTCTTCTACTTATCACTTACGACTTATCTCTTCCTTGTGAGCCACTTTCCGACGACGTATTCAGATTCTGATTCGCTCATTTTTCAATATATATTTTACTAAAATATAATGTAAAATAAAATATAATCGTAAACTATTTTGTTACTAAGCTCTGGCTCTAAAGACATCCTTGACTCGAGGCGTCACTTTATATACTTTATTCTTGAGATATGGAACATAAGGGTTTCATACTGGATACCTACGCATTAAGGGGTAACACATCATACTGTCAATTGACAGATTCCCTACTAATTGAACAATATACTCTTTCCACAATAATAATAATATTCTAAAAATTAGAAATCATACCAATAGTATAGATAAATATCCAATATACTCAAATTTTGATTATTTTTGTAATTTTCTTGGTAAGACAAAGTTCAAAATTGTGATTTTTACATTAAAAAAATTGATTTTTTTGGCCGGCCTTTAAAAAAAAAACTGTGCATTAAAGGGTTAATTTTAAGTTAAATATTGTCACGAAGATTCGAATGAACACAGTGCTTCACTTAACAGATTAATTTATTGAAGCTAAGTAGCAACTCTCAACTTTACAAGATCAGGAAGTTTCCTACAGCTAGTGGGTATCAGCTTTTATACCCGAACAGAATATTCGAGAAATAACTAATTTACATATTAAAGATCTAGAACATTCAAGAACATAAGGAAACAATAAATAACATTTTTAAATTAAAAATCCGTACTTTGGATCAACCGTCATAGCAAGCATTGAACCCACAATCTTAGGGTCTGGATCGCGCGTTTTGACCATTCGGCCACTGAGCTCGTTGGCTAAGCTTCTTTATGCGGCAATATGATTATTGAAGTTTGGAATGTCGAGTACACATGGCAAGACGATGGCCGAATTGTAGGGCGTTGATGTTTAGTATCGGAATTTGAGGATTCGAATTCCGCTGCTGTCATGGATGTTCGGAATCGACTTTAATCAGTAGGTTACGGTCTCATTAGTCTTGGAGTAGCAAAAGCGTAGACAGTAGAGCTCTAAACTAAACTAAACTAAACAAAACCAAACCAAACACACCCGTCTTTCTCCCATCTAACACAGACATCCAATTGATTCTGTCTCCACGGTAAAAATCATATTTTGCTCTGCGGTAGAAAAAAAAATTCTAAACACCGTTCTTTTCCTTTCTTGGAAACGACTAATGGTTTTTGAAATAAATGATGATGGGATATTTCGAGAAACATAAATGCGACGACAAAAAATAATAAATCCTCTTGGAATAAAAAAAACTTGACTAAATTATTAAATAGAAAATGTTCAAGGACACGAGATAAAAAAAAGTAAAATCCAAAGCATTATTTCTCCCTTTTTTTTCTGTAGCTTTCTGCGTTTTTTTTTCTGCTTGTTATAAGTGAAACGTTATTTGCTTGTTTCATAACGATTTTGAAAGTACCTCCATTTCCCAATACTGGGAATAAAAAAAAAGGCCAAAAAGAGATCTCACAAAATCTCATAAAGGAAGTTTTCGCTGTGTTTTGCTTATAAAAATTCTCGGAAAATATTTACTGGAAGTGAAGTTAGGTTCATAACACGCGAAAGGGGAAAAAAACGCGGTTACAGATGTTACCACGCCTCTTACATTTCTTTTGCACAGTTACTTCATAAGTATTTTTTTTTTTTTTTGTCTGACTTAGATATTAAAAGCCGGTTTATATTTAATTCAGTTATTTCGACGTTTTCGTACATTTGGCGTGTTAATAAATCGATGTTAAGCCTTCTTCCTTGCTTATATTGAAATTAAATGAAAAGTAATGAATTGTATTTAATTCCTTCCAGTAAAATGACGAGTCTAGCTCGTCATTAGTTTTTCATTCCATACCGCACAATGACGAGCTACACTCGTCATGCGATTAAAGTTACTGTTAAATATGATAATTAATTTAGTTTAAAATTTTTAGTGTACTGAATTTGGCAACACTTTTATCACTTGTGAAAATCACAAGTCACTATTGCATATTGTTTACTTGGTACAAGTCATTGCCAAATTAATGAGTCAGAATAAAAGAAAACCTACTAAGAAATGCCGTATGTGTTACAAGAATCAAATTAAAAGTGAGACTACTTGGCGGTGTAAACAATTAAGAATTCCTTTGCACTTTGTTTTGAAAAGTACCACTAGCTTGAAGACTATTATCTGTATACCTTATTAATGTTTTGCTTTGATATTTTCTTAATTTTACTGTTTCTGATATTATTTAACACTATGTAAAAAGTGGACTTTAATTAAGAATATGTAAGAATTGTAAAATGAAACAAGTTTTTTTAAATAAAAATTAAATGGTTATTTCATGTACAATTTTTCATTATTAAATCATACCGGAAGGGGTTAAAAAAGTGTTTTAGATTATGAAGGAACACTTTTCATCACAGTCCTGTTAAGAAACTACACAATCAGTGAAATCCTATTAACCCCTTAAAGTTCATGCTCGCGTTAACTCGAGTGCGCTAAACTGCCCAAACTGTGCCCACTCGAGATAATTCGAGCGGGGTTGTACTTTATGTTGTTATAATTTTTTACATTTCAATGCAATCGAGAATTGAAAATAACAATGTGAAAAAAAACCCTAATCGTTTTATTGATATTTATCATTTACATGGAATTGTAAGTTATAACACTTACTTATTCAAGTATAAAATATATATATTTTTTCTACTTATCACTTACGACTTATCTCTTCCTTGTGAATCGTTTTCCGACAGCGTATTCAGATTCTGATTCGCTCATTTTTCAATATATATTTTACTAAAATATAATGTAAAATAAAATATAATTGTTAACTATTTTATTACTAAGCTCTGGCTGTAAAGACATCCTTGACTCGAGGCGTCACTTTATATACTTTATTGAGATATGAAGCATAAGGGTTTCATATTGGATACCTACGTATCAAGGGATGACACAACATACTGTCAACTAGTAGATGTCTACCAATTGAACAATGTACCCTTTCGACAATAATAATATTCTAAAAATTAGAAATCAGACCATTTGTATAAATAAACAATATACTCAAATCTGATTATTTTTGTATTTTTGTAATTTTCGTGGCAAGGCAACGTTCTAAATTTTTTATAGTAAAAATATTATTATAAATATTATTATAAATAGTATATTATTATAAATAATATTATAAATAATATATTATTATAAATAATATTTATTATTATAAATATTATTATAAAAATATTATATAATTTTTTATAGTAAAATTTTTTATAGTCTAAGTTTTTTATAGTAAAAAAATTTTTTTGGCCGGTGTTTTTTAAAAATACTGTGCATTAAGGGGTTAAATGTATTAGGACTTTTTTTTATTTATCACTATCTGTGCCCGGACACGCATTGCTGTGGCCTAGTGTAATTAAACGGTGTAACGGCGTGATCTAGCGGTGTATCGTCATCAAAGAACTTTGCTTTGAGAGGTGGACTTGTCTGTATACAAAAGGATTGTTTTCCCCGACACCACGATGTCTACATTGCTGTGCCCTATAGTAAAGGAACAATATGCCAGACGACACGGCACCTTCACTGACAGCCGAAAAAATGATCGCGGGAACGACAAAGGATTTGCCGCTACTCAGATGTAGCCGCTAAGAATTCCAGGGACCCCTGGCTTTGTGGCCGATGATTGCTTAACCCGGACCAATCCAGTTGGTCGAAGGTGAGGTCATCGCTAGGTGACCCAATAATGAAATTGTGGGTGAGGCCCCTCTCTTAGAGGCCCCTCCCCTAGAAAGAGACAAGAGAAGATTTTTTTTTTTTTAGAGAAGTTAGTTAGCTAGCAACCAGCTAATTCAGAGGTCGCCTTGACCAGTCTCTCTACCGGAGAGTTTTTGCTATAATCCCACCTTGGGATCTTTTCTTTAAGGAGTAGCCCGCATCGGCTAACTCGGAGGTCGCCTCGACCAGTCTCTCCATCGGAGAGTTTTATTTAGTGAAATCCCGTCTTGGAATATATCTCTTGCTGAGATTGAAGCGATACCCTGTGCTTTGGGTTTCTTTCCTTTTCTAATATAATCCTCTTCAGGATTGTTTGCAGTTCTTCAGAACTAACTGTGCTCAGATCTCCTACCCGTACTTCAGAAAACTTTCGAGAGAGCTACGAATTGTTCTTCCGTCTAATCACCCATATTTCGTCAGAGACTGAATTTAGTTTAGGTACCCGTCTCTACTCAGGCCTATGTGTACTAATCACTTACCTGTGATTAGAAATTGTTTTTTTATAGTGGTGAAATGGTGTATATGGCAGAAGTGTAAATAAATTCCTTATTCAAGATACACCTGATTCTTCCTTGTGTCACCTGAAACAGGGACCGGATACGTTACAACGGAAATGAAAAAAAAAATGTCTTTGATATGTTTAATTTAATAATACTGCTTCTGTTGGGATTCAAACCCCTGCTTTCATTTATCGGTGCTAGGAACTGTACTACCGAGTCAAACAACCAGCAACCAATCAAATTGCTGGGAGACTCACATAGAGATTTTAAACTTTATATATAAACAGTGTGGATGAAAATATACTCAAACTCTAGCACAACTTTATGCCACAATTTCAAGCCAATCGGTGCAATATTTTCAGACATTTAGAGTTACGAACATTTACATTTTTATCCCCTATATAATAATAGCCTCTGTTACTTGTTTGTCCGTCCTCAAATTTATGAAGCGGTTGGACCTGGAATGGATAGAGACATTCATATTGGATTCTAGATGTGTTAGGGTTAGCAAAATTAAAAACTAGTTCGAAAACGTTGGAAATCCCCCCGTTTAATGCCCTTATTTCATTATGTTTAGCCAGCTATTTATAACCAATCTTATAGAATAAAAGGCCGAACGATGGCCGATTGGTTAGGGTGCTGGCCTTCGGAACCGGAGTTCGTGGGTTCGAATCCCACTGAGGCATGGATGTTCGTAGCCGTTCGGAATCGGCTTTAAGCTGTAGGTCCCGGTCTCATTAGCCCTCGTGTTGCAAAAAGTAGACCGTAGCACTCCAAACCAAACCAATCTTATAGAATAAAAGAGGGTATTAACCCTTTAACGGACAGTGGTTTCGTAGCAAAACCACCTATTAAACATCTTTTTTTTAAAACTTTACTTTTTGGAGTACTTTACTTTATCTTTTTATAATTATTTAAGGCTCCAATCTCATACATCTGTGATAAATGGAAGCCAGTGATGTAGAATCAAGAGCTTTTGCAATTAAAAGAAAACATTTTCGAGACATGGATGAGTTTTCGATTATATATATATATATATATATATATATATATATATATATATATATATATATATATATATTACATTTTATATATTTTACATATTTTACATATTTTACATATTTTATACATTTTAATTATATAACAGATGATAGTTCTATGTTTAACTTATTTATTTCTTTTTCTATTGAAATATATGTATTTAAACTTTTTGTACTAGAGAAGTCAGATTCAATTTATCTTATGACCCCAAATAAAGTATACAAACAACACTTATAAGTTGTTAAGCTATTTATTTATTATACCAGTTTAAAGATTATCATTTATTGTTCTTTCAGTACAGTTAAACTTAAAAAAAAGCATAATGTTCAAGCTGTACAAGGGTAGGGGTTAGTCAGTTAAACCACTCTCAAACCCTAATTTGGTATCCTCTAAGGCATACCCTTCTAAGGAATGTAAAGAAAATTTATATATTTTACATATACAGGGCTTATAGATGACATTTATAAACAAATTACATTAAATTCCTATGAATTTATTTTGGTGACCTTTAAAGGGTTAAATGATGACGGGAAAAGAACTTTGTATCGCTATTGGGGATATTGGCGCTCAAGAAGATAACGAGCGATTCTGACTAATTTTAGCGAAACATTTAAGTAGAAAAATTTGCTCGGTAAGTTCAAGAGAAATGAATACCTGGAATGAGGAATTTGCACATGTGGGGGATTCGAACAACTTAGTATTTTTCTGATAATTCCAGACTCGTAGATTCCAAAAATGTTCTCCAAAAATGTAAAAACTTGGGTCCATCATTTAAAAAGTTAATTTTAAAGTTAAGCGAAAATTACGGGACATTAAAACGCTCCATGATTGGTTGTGACGTCATCGTTCACGTTATCCAATATTTTCTTATTGCTTGTAAGCTCGCACTATTTTCCAATTTTGTTTTTGCAAGTTCTTGGAATTTTCTAGCTCTCAAAATTTATTTTTATTTAAACCTGAAGGTTTATTTTATCGATCTCAATAGCTTAATTATTTCAAATTACATTAAATGTCTCTTCTACCTGGATTTATCAAAGGACAGTTGGAAAACCTCCCAAAATTGACGTGATGTCAATGTTTTCGTTCTTGGAAAGGAAACCCGGATTTTATGGGAGCAGAAATACGGGGAATTAAAATCCAAAGGTATGTAAAATCATTTATATATTTATCCAATTTTACTTAACATGTATTAATATTTTATTCATGCTAATCACAGCTCTTCTGTTTGTAGACAGAGACAAGACAAATAAATATAAATATATCATATACACACATTTGTAGTAGAATCGCTTTTTATAAATAGAGATGGATGTAATATTAAAATAAAAATTAGAGGAGGTATTTATTGTGAGACCGGGACCTTTTGCCTTCATGTTGCAAAAATTTATTAGACGATAAATTATTATATGCTTTAGACTTTTATGTTTTACGATATTCATATGCTTTATCAAACATTTATTGTAGTTGAACTCTGTGATAATACTCGAAAATTAGCAGTTTTAAAAGTTAAATAGCACTGGTTAACCAACAGTCCTTTTAAAGGTATATATGTATTTTTATATACTTTAATTTTTCTAAACTAGTAATATTTAAACAAAAACAAGCATTTACTTATCGATAAATGGTCTTTACAAACCCATAGAGATGATTTATATGATAATTTGGGGTTTAATTTCTCATCCCTTTTCATCGCATTTGACCAGATTTTAAGTGTATGTGGATCTTTGGGAACGCTGAAAAATATCTTCTCATTGCAATTAGTTGCTGTATTTTTGAAGAGTGGCACAATATAATATTTATAATATGATTTTTTAATGCCAGACATAATAAAAAAATTTCTATTATATGAGATACTTTACACAGAAACAAATTTTAAAGTCACCTTTTAACATGTAAACAACATAGGCGCTCGGTGTCAACATGAACGATGACGTCACAAACTCGGCGGAGGAAAAGTATTGTTTTTGAGAGACGTTAAAGAGTTCGCTATAAAACCTATTAGAAATCCCTAATTAGGCCCCCAAATGAAAGAAAAATAACTACTGTCCTGCTTACTTTTTTGTCTTCTATCATTTAAAATCCCCTATATAATAATAGCCTAAGTTCTCTGTCCACGAATTTACGAAGCGATTGTACCTGGAATGGATACAGGCATCCATATTGGATTTTTTTATGAGCTAGGGTCAGCAAAATTCAACGCAAGTTCGAAATCCTCCCCATCCCTCCTTTTCGAGCGTTTAACGCTATTTTTTCAAGTCTTATTCTCCCTCTTATTATATACTAAATTCATTCTTGATATGAATTTAGTATAGAATAAGAGGGAGCAGCGAGGGCGGAGCGTAATATTTAAACTGGACTGTGTTTACTCGACACTCATATACTCTAATTAATTCCTTCACCATGTATAGGCATAGCACGTTCGGTAGAGGGTCAGCCCATTTCATTGTCGTACATCTCAGGTTGAACGGTTCTTTCCCCTACACAGCCAAGCTTTTCTAAACGTCTAATTAATTTAATATTTTCTGCTTTTTCTTTTAAATTCTTATTCCGAAAGGTGTTTTAATATTTTCAAAATTGTTTTATTATTTTTGAAATAAATGTTTACTATATTTTCAACTTTTTATGACTTAAACTTTCTTCTCGTAATGTAATAATAGCCTAAGTTATCTGTCTGTCCTCGAATTTATGAAGCGGTTGGACCTGGTATGGATATAGCATCCATATTGGATTTTTGATGAGTTAGGGTTAGCAAAATTCAAAGCGAGTAAAGTTTATCTTTTCCTAAACTATAGATCCGATTCTAAAATAAATTGGTATGAATAAGCGTCGTATCACAGCAAAAAATACTGTCATATTTAAAACGTTCGAAATCCACCTCGTCCCCCTTTTCGAGCGTTTAATGCCATTATATCAAGCCCTATTTTAGGAGCAGGCGATTAAATTTACCAATTTATCACATAATAAATTGGTAAAAATAACAATTTTTCTAGCATTATAACATCATTCCTTTTACTATCTCATTTAATCATTTCTTATTTTAAATTATTTAAATATCGTCTGAATTATTTTCATACATTTTATCTTTAAACATAGGTATTATCTAAATAATTTTCTTTTATATTTGGCTTAAGTAATAGATTAGGTACATATGTGATAATTTTAATCGATTATTTTTGTAGAAAGATAATTCTCAGCCAAAAAACAAGCCATTTTTTTTACCTGTCTCGTAGGTTACCTTTACAATTTTGGAAAATTAAAAATTTTACTGATCCCGTCATAGGACGGGCTATATGCTAGTTAAAATTAGAAAACGGGAAAATTCTTCCGTGAAAAATTTGGATTAAAGTCTCAAAAGTGGCCGCTGGGCTGCTTTAGTAGGTTTAATCGTAAAGAAATGGGTGAACAATAGGATTAAATAGGAGTCAAAATTAGAAGGGCGTCACACACACGCACGTGTATGTTACACCCACATACACCGATAGGTGAGACGTTTGGAATTCCTCTTCAATCTCTCCCGTTTCGAATATTTCGCCTCCGACAGTTCAAAAGCCAGATCTGGTAACCCTCTCCTCCTTCCACTCATCCAGAAAGTTTGCAGAGATAAAGGGGAAGGTTGCGGGGGAGGGTGGAAGGTTGCGGCCGAAGCAACAGATATATCCGTCGGGCGCACGCGAGGGGTGTCAAACATTCCATTCCGTTCTCCGATAATGCAAAGCAGTTATTAAGGGGGGGGAGACATAGCCATCGGAGCAAACGATTTCTCATTAGCCCTGGGCGCAAAATAACACATTCCACGCACCCCCCTCCGAATAATGCCCGGAACGTGCGAATTTTCGGAAAGAGATAGATAGATATATGCGAACCATCCATTTGTTGGAGGTTCGCTGCTTTGTGAGGCAAATTTGTCTCATTTCAGGACAACCTATTCCAGAGTGATGTGGGGAAAGCCCTTGTAGCAGTTTCTATTGGGATCTTGTTTTTTTAAAGCAAGTAGGATGCCAGATAAGTGGCTCTTTGCTCGATATGTTTGGAGAGGGGAATCAGTTGGATTTTCCCCTTATATAATTTGGCCAGTTTAGTGCGCTCGAGTTAACTCGAGCGTGCACGTTAAGGGGGTTAATAAGTAAGTACACACTTATACATTATTAACCCTTTAACGAACAGTGGTTTTGGAGCGAAACCACCTGTTTCTTTCTCTGCTTTTGAAAGACATAAGATGGACTTTAAGGTTTTCTATGTTTATGCCATTTCCAACTCGCAACAGAGCGTGTACAAGAGCTCTATACTTCGTTTGAAATATACGTGGTTAAACTTACGTTACTTGAAAAAGTCAGTAATATGATTTTTTCACTTATAAACTCAAATAAATGACTATCCAAACAACACTTATAAATTGTTTATGTTTAGTACGGTCTATTGTCTTTCAACAGTAGGGGGAATAAGACCGGGACCTAGAGTTTAAGGCAGCGTACTACCTGTAACCACCCACCCACCCACCCGAAGTCGAGTGTAGGGTGTTGAATTGCTGGTTCGCTCTGACCGTCCGGCAATAATGCGTTACGTAGGGCCCAAGTCAGCATTAAGTCAAGCAAGCAAGCCCATAAAATTTAAAATAGCAATATATATATATATATATATATATATATATATATATATATATATATATATATATAAGTAGAAAATATAGACTAATAAGTACATCTAATGAAGTTTACGAAAGTGCGGGTAAGTCCTGCCCAGGTTAAAAGTCCGGTTGACCCTGTGTACTACATGAAACTTTCTGACATGAGAGCAGGTGTTTGCGAGGGAAGCAATATCTGCACAGGACAGTTGTGATGACCATTCGTGAAGGGGTACTTTGACCCTTGCGGTGTGGTTTTAGGTTAAATTCATGGCCGCACGATGGCGCCTTGACTAGTGGCGAGCCAGTCAACCAGGCTCCTGGCCTTCCTTAACAGTTCCGGGTTTTTGATTAGGCTCTCTGCCCAGAGTTCCTTGGATCTGTCAGAGGGTTTCTTAAGATGCAAGTCGTGTGTTACAGGGCAGTCGTGCAGGTAGTTTCTAAAAGGGGGTGATGCGGGGGTTGTTAGGTAGTAGCTTTATTGGACGTGCGTGTTGTAGTTATGTATTTCCCGTAGTCTTATTAGTTAGTTCGATAGGGGGTAGTTGATGATTTATAGTGATTCCGAATTGCTACGAACATCCATACCTGCAGTGGGATTTTAACCCATGAATTCCGGTACCTAAAAGCAGCGCTGTACTGTATGGCCATCGTTCGACTGTAAATTGGTTAGTTTTTCTTTATCATACCCTGTTAGATAATAATCATTGTTTCCAGAGCATAATTAAACCTTTAAAAACGCATTTTCACTCCGTGCAAGGGGCTCGATTTTGCACTTTAACCACCTTTCAAATTCCAGCCCCCTCAAAATATGTAAAAAAAATATGCATTTACATTTATAAAGTTCATAGATACTATTTATAAAATCATTTCATTAAATCCCAAAGAATTTATAATAGTGGCCGTTAAAGGGTTAAATAGATCTAAATGAAATGGATTGTGCAATGGATTAATTTTTCAATGGTTTACATATCTTGCGTATTCATGATCCACCTATGGTATACAAATAAACACTAGATATACAAATAAACTTGACTGATTCTCCTGTAAACAATTTGGTTCCAAAATTCCTCTTCTGTGTCGGCTGTGAGCTCCTTCTTTAGTATAATAGTCCCTCTGAAGTCTCACAGTTATTGCCAAATATCGGTCTTGCCGAACTGTTATTATTTTTGATTGACCCTGAAATAATCGTTGGTTAACATCTCCCATACTTTAAAACCTCTGCTAGAGCCTTAAGATTACAGACTGAACCACATCCAGAATTAGTTCCTGTTGTGATCGTTGTGGCAATTCTTCCTTTCAGAAATATGTCCATTTGGTGTCTTTGTGCCATTAGTTGCCCTTTTTGACCATTTAATTCAGTATTTAGCATAACAATTTCACATAACCTGGTTCCTCTCCCCCTATACCGAGGGAGTCCGTTTCATACTTATTCTGAGGTGCGCAGTTGTTTTGCGCATGTCGACGTCGACCACAGAGCTTTGTATATGTACAATGCTTAACAACGATTCTCTAAAATGGACAATTTGACCAATATTTACTCACGAATTTCCACACTTTACCAACCATGATGAATTTCTGAATACCTGTGGGAACATAAGACATATGTATGTGTATACATGCATGTATAAGGTAGGATTTTTTAAAACAATTACGAGTTCTTACTTAGCTAAAATGGAGGTAAATATTTCAAAATTTAAAAGGCTATTACATCAAGAGCAGTTGACACAAGAAGAATATGTTTAAGTTCACGTGATAGAAAAAAAACATGTAAAAAATACCATTTCCTTTTTCAGAGTTGTAGAATAATTGTGTTGAGTGGCGTACTTTGGAAAGATGTTAAATTTGAAATTCATTCCTTTTATTAGAATAGAACTGGTGAAGTTTTACTTCTAAAAATCTCCCAGAAAGCTTACTGGTCTACAATATTGTGAAAACAGCCCGAAGTCAGAAGAAATTGGATTCTAAAGGTAGGAAACTTTCAAACTGTATAAGAACACAAGAAAAGTTGATTGAATTAATTTAATCTACGAGTTAGGCTAACAAATGCTTACAAGCAAAACATTAAAGTGGTTTCTCTAACTCGAGAATGATTTTTATTTATAAGCTGCTATATCAGTTTAAATACTTCTGACAGGTAGACATAACCTAAACATTTTGTGTACCTAATAAAATGAAATAATTTTTTTTTTAAATTTTAAAATTCCACTAAATTAACTTCAAACATATTACAGATGTCTATGCAATTTAAGTACAGTATCTGACTTTAACGATAAAACTGTGATATTCTTGAGTCAAACTTGAGTATTTTAAAGGGAAAAGTACTGGTTTTAATTAATAAAAATTACCATTTTAAGTAAACTATTATGTGAAACTTAGTTTTACAAAATTCCAAAATGTAAATACTTTTATTTTAAATTACCAGTTTAAAAAAAGTAGATATCAGATGCTTTTGGATAAATATATTATCTCTGATTTATTGGCCACTTCAAAAAATAAAAAAGTAGTTAATATTTTTTTTTGTCTCAGAAGAGATGAATTTGTAAATTGGTGTCACTGATATAGTTAGTATTTTTGAATAATATATACATTTAAAATGTTAACATTTCTTCAAAGTATTTTTAAGCAAATAAAAGCTTACTTTTGGCTTAAAATTATAGAATACATTTAATTTACTGACTTTTGGAGCCCACCAACAACATACACTCCAGTTTGTCATTAACAACAGAAAATTCATATTTTCCGGTAGTATGCCTGAAAACATGAGCAAATTCTGAGATGTACCAAAAATTTAATGTGTATTTTTAATTATTTGGGGCCCTCCTAGAGTGAAGGCCCAGGGCCAGTGCCCCGAGTGCCCTGCTTTAAATCAGGCCTTGAAGATGTATTATATGGGGCAAAGTGTGTTTTAAACAAAAATTTCGAAAATCTATATTTTCGTCAAAGCAAGAGTACCACAAATCGAATTTTTACTTCGCAATTCATTAATATTTTAAGTAACGTAATCCGTCATCATTTCAGGGCATTATACCTCTTTATCGTCATGGCGATAAAAAGTTGCCAATCTCTGATAATATATATAATGGGAATTAACCGAAAGATATACAAAGGCGAATAAAGTATATTTTGGTGAATTACAAGCGGAGATTTTCCAGAAAAGCTCCTAGATTACCCAAAACGATCAGTATCCCAATGTGATAGTTTCGTTTGGGACTAAATGAAAGAGTACCACAAATTGAATTTTAACTTTCCTTTTCATTAATATTTGAAGTCACGTAATCTGTCATTATTTCAGTGCATTATACCTCTTTGGCGTCATGGCGATAAAAAGTTGCCAATCTCTGATAATACATATAATAGCAATTAACCCCTTCCGGTAAAATGACGAGTCTAGCTCGTCATTAGTTTTTTATTCCATACCGCACAATGACGAGCTACACTCGTCATGCGATTAAAGTTACTGTTAAATATGATAATTAATTTAGTTTAAAATTTCCAGTGTACTGAATTTGGCAACACTTTTATCACTTGTGAAAATCACAAGTCACTATTGCATATTGTTTACTTTGAATTTCTTGGTACAAGTCATCGCCAAATTGAGTCAGAATAAAAGAAAACCTACTAAGAAATGCCGTGTGTGTTACAAGAATCAAATTAAAAGCGAGACTACTTGGCGGTGTAAACAATTAAGAATTCCTTTGCACTTTGTTTTGAAAAGTACCACTAGCTTGAAGACTATTATCTGTATACCTTATTAATGTTTTGCTTTGATATTTTCTTAATTTTACTGTTTCTGATATTATTTAACACTATGTAAAAAGTGGATTTTAATTAAGAATATGTAAGAATTGTAAAATGAAACAAGTTTTTTAAATAAAAATTAAATGGTTATTTCATACACAGTTTTTCATTATTAAATCATACCGGAAGGGGTTAACCGA
The DNA here is from genome assembly GCA_032207245.1 of Pardosa pseudoannulata. Lineage (NCBI taxonomy): Eukaryota > Metazoa > Arthropoda > Arachnida > Araneae > Lycosidae > Pardosa > Pardosa pseudoannulata. The sequence continues at coordinate 52,269,812 of CM063509.1, forward strand.
AAGATATACAAAGGTGAATAAAGTATATTTTGGTGAATTACAAGTGGAGATTTTCCAGAAAAGATCCTAGATCACCTAAAACTATCAGTATCCCAATGCGACAGTTAAGTTTGGAACGAAATGAAAATCTATCCACATCTAAACAGAAAGTAACGGTTTCTGTTGGTTGAATAAGGGGCTATTGTGCCCCCGAAGTTACAGACCAAGGCGCAGTACCTGATTATTAACGGGGGGAGGGGGTATCGCAAAACAGTGTTTATTTGCACTTCCCTCGGTTTTGAGACGTCACTCGGATTTAGGGAGGCTTTACCCTCGTCAAAAATTTTTATGCTCACTTCCTGCCTAGCAGCGTACTGTCATTATTTCTATCCTTATCGGTCACTTTCCCACGTAGCAGCGCAAATATAGTTGGTTTTGAGGTGCAAGGTGAATTGTTTATTTGCACGCTCGATTAACGTTTTGAATCCTAAGGTCACTTGGGAGGTCTATGGTGGCATACTGTAATCTGTTCGTCACTGTGACCATATGTTCTGAAACAGAATATTAAGGCCCCTCCACACTAGGGTCCACTCCAAGCCTTTTCCACAGCCTGGAGGGGGTGATTTATCGAGGTCGACGATGGCAGATTATAAAAGGATCTTAATAGAGGATAATTAGATAGATAGATAGAGAGAGAGAGAAATGGGAGTGAGAGAGAAAAGGGAGTGAGAGAGAGATGAGAGAAAGGAGGAGAGATTAGAAATAGATGATAGAAAGAGAGATAGATAAGATAGAGATAGAAATAGAGGATAATTAGATAGATAGATAGATAGATAGATAGAGAGAGAGATAGAGAGATAGATAGAGAGAGATAGAGAGATAGATAGAGAGAGATAGATAGATAGAGAGATAGATAGAGAGAGATAGATAGATAGAGAGAGATAGATAGAGAGAGATAGATAGAGAGAGATAGATAGAGAGAGATAGATAGATAGATAGAGAGATAGATAGATAGATAGATAGATAGATAGAGAGATAGATAGATAGAGAGATAGATAGAGAGATAGATAGAGAGATAGATAGAGAGATAGAGAGATAGATAGAGAGATAGAGAGATAGAGAGATAGAGATAGATAGATAGATAGATAGATAGATAGATAGATAGAGAGAGATAGATAGATAGAGATAGATAGATAGATAGAGAGAGATAGATAGATAGATAGAGAGAAGGGAGTGAGAGATAGATAGATAGATAGATAGATAGAGAGAGATAGAGAAAGAGAGATAGAGAGAGAGAGAGAGATAGATAGATAGATAGATAGATAGATAGATAGATAGAGAGAGAGAGAGAAGGGAGTGAGATAGATAGATAGATAGATAGATAGATAGATAGATAGATAGATAGATAGAAGGGAGTGAGAGATAGATAGATAGATAGATAGATAGATAGATAGAAGGGAGTGAGAGATAGATAGATAGATAGATAGATAGATAGATAGATAGATAGATAGATAGATAGATAGATAGATAGAGAGATATAGATAGATAGATAGATAGAGAGAGAGATAGATAGATAGATAGATAGATAGATAGATAGAGAGAGAGAGAAGGGAATGAGAGAAGGAGGGAGAGATGGTGAGAAAATGAAAGGGAGATAGAAATAGAGAGTGAAAGAGTGAAAGGCAATGGGTTAGATAATGAAAAGGAGATAGTGTTACAGAAAAATGAGAGAGAGACGGAAAGATGAGATAGATGAAAAAGGTGAAAGAGGGTGTTGGAGAGAAAGATGAGAGAGATAGGGAGAGAAAAATAAAAAAAAGGAAGAGAAAGGGAGAGTTGGATGAGATAGAGGAAAAGAGTGAGTTGGAGAGAGAGAAACGAAATTATGAGAAAGTTACAGATAGGGAAAGATGAAATGGAGATAAAGATGACAGAGATATATAGTGAGTTAGAGATGGAGAAAGATGAGCTAGAAGAGAAGAGATAAAGCGAAATAAGGAGAGAAAGAGATAAATAAAGAGATACAGGGTTAGAGAAAAGAGAGAAATGGGAGAGTGTGTGGTAGAGAAAAAGAAAGGAGGAGAAAGCGATAGAAACACACAGAAAGTTAGAGGAGGAGAAAGGCGAGATGGAGAGAAAGATAAATACAAAAAAGAAAAGATGAGAAAGAAAACATTTCAATTGTATGTGATTAAAGTGAAATTAATCTGTCAAGGTTGGTCAGTGGTTTTTGTTTTCACCTCTGTTTATAAAATTTTAACATTCTATCTCGAATTGTGTTTGAGTTATGCGACACGTACGTACAGACGCTGTGCCCAAAACTATTCAAAATCGATTCAGGGATGGTTATAATGCGTATTTATGTTCAAATATAAAAAAATATTCCAATACTTGCTTTACTTCGCACGAGGAAGTTAAAACAATTGACTGGTGGTTGCTTATTTATGTGAAGTGTATGGCGAGATGACAACTGGCAGCGGATGTGGCAGTCCAACAACATTAAATCCAAACATCTTTTTTTTTTCTTTCCCTGGCGGCGCGTGAGTGGCCGTCGTAACAATATTAGAAGGATGTGGTCGCGTGTGGCAGCGGCCATTAGGAAGTTAATACCTCGCTTGACAGAAATCGTTGCGTCAGTGTCGGACGGAATGCGGTTTACCTTTGACGGAGCTCGCACTTCTTTACTTGTTACTTGTCTGGACTCCGAAACGGATTAGACCGATAACGGAAAAAAAAAATTGGATCCCGATTGACTTGGAATCATTTTTGTCAACGTAGGGGACAAGTCGTCACGGGCGTTCGAGTTTTATGGATTATGATGAAGGAGGATTTTAGATTAGTAGAAAGCCCGTTGGCAGAATTATCTATCAAATACAATTTCAATCAGCCCATACTAAGGAGTGTGGCACTACCCCATTCCATCGCTACCTTTGTCGACTGAGCTTCCGCGGCTCGATTATAATAAAGTTTTTTTGTTTATTTACATCCCAAAATCCATATTTTATACATTCAATCAGGAAACAAAGTTTGGTTATTTGACCGGCTATGGTGGAAATAGGTATGCATTAAGTGTTGATATGTTTAATGTTAAAGTTTACAGGTGATGTGACTCTTTTTCTGTCCTGTAAATCCCATATGATATATATATGTAATGCTTTATACGCTTGTGAATCCCATGGGGTACACAATGATATAAAAGCTTGTATATGAAATATTTCTTTTGGGTGTGTTTATCGAATGGGATGGATAGAACAGGCAAATAATCAAGCTGCAAATATGGGTATCATAGTGTAGCAAAAAAAGAGTTGACCGTAGTGCTCCAAATTAAACTAAACCAATACTGATGTACCCCCCTCTGAAATCTCTAAAGGAGATTGGTCAAACCAAAACCTTCGATCGGGCTCATTAAACACGTATTTTAATGAGGGGGACACCTTTATAATTAACACATATTGCATAGGTGCCAATACTTCCGGTATATTCGGAAGTTTTCTGATTTTTGTGCGTGCTTTCGATCTTCCGGTCGGAAAACTTATTTTTCCAATTTTCAACGATATATTCTAAAATCCCTAAAATTTCCCTACAACTCCTATTCTCGCTTTGTTATTCCCTCTGTTGATAATTATGTATTCCAGCAATAAATAAAACGTGTATGATGAGCGAGTATTCAGTCAAATAAAAAAAAATCAGACAATCTCTGTCTAATGAAACAGAACAGTTATTAATTGCGAGATGTAGTAAAAGTTTAAAAGCTTAAAATGTTTTGAAAATGAGTTTGATAAAGAATTTTTGAAAAAAGTAAAATCTTGTACAACAGCATTTGTAAAGGCTAAAGAATAATATGTTTGTTTTATATATTGGAGAAACAGTATTTTCATTTTTCAGTCTTTAATTATGTTTTATATGTACACTAAAAATGTTATTTCAATAAACTACAAATTTTATTTTACACTAAAATATATATATATATATATATATATATATATATATATATATATATATATATATTTTATTTATAAGCATTTTGAATACTAATATACTATATATATATATATATATATATCATAGATTATTTAATCTATAAAATGCCATAAAATGAACCTTGCCATTTTTTTTCTATTTTTCCCTTTCTAAAATTTATAATTTTACCTACAAGCTAAAAAATGCCTTTACTGCAACAAACTACAGAGAACTACAGTAAACTACAGATTATTCCCTTTTGGAAGTTGACACCTATAGATACGAGGGTTACTCTGAAATTTTTGAGATACAAAAAGACGAAAATTTACAAAACAAAAATAATTTTTTAATTTTAAAATACAAAGTATTTTAACACAACAGACGATTTTTTACTGACTTACTTCAATTTGGTTAGCGTAGAATAAATTTTAAACAGAAGAGAAAATGGAGCTGAAGCGAGAACATTTTCGCGCTATGATTTTGTACGTTTTTAAAGCAAGATGCTTTCAACGGTTGCAATAGGTATTTGGTGATGAATCTCCAGATCGTGCTGCTGTATTCAGATGGTTTAAAGAATTTAGCAGAGGTCGCAATTTTCTTCAGGATGAAGAACACACGGGAAGGCCGCCGTCGGAAGAAATCCTGGATAATGTGTCTGTCATACGAAATATGTTAATGGGTGATAATCGCTGTGCCTATCCAATTATACAGAAGGAACTTAACATTGGATCCGCAGCCATACACAAAATTATTAATGAAGAATTACATATGAAAAAAGTAGTTTGCCGTTGGGTTCCCCATAATCTGAGCACCAAAAAGGGGAGCGTGTCAGAATCAGTAAAGAAACTCTTAAATTGCTAAATGATGGTGGCCACCGCATCATTTCTAAAATTGTAAAGGGTGATGAAACGTACATACCGTTTTTTGACGTTCCAACACGCCAAGAAAGCAAAGTATGGGTCTTTGAAGATGATCCCACTTCGACAATGGTGAAAAGACAACGCGCACTGAAAAAAAGTGATGTATGCCGTTTTCTTCAGAAGTACGGGATTGGTCAAAGCCATCAAGTTGGAAGGACAGAAGACAGTAACAGCAAACTGGTATACCACTAAATGTCTTCCACAAATTCTACAAGAAGTGAATGTTAGGGGACTAATACTTCACCATGACAATGCATCTTCACATACAGCCGGATTAACAGTTGAGTTTCTTAAACAAAAACAAATTAAAGTGATAGAACATCCGCCGTATTCACCTGATCTAGCTATGTGTGACTTTTGATTTTAATCAAAAAAAGAACTTACGTGGATGTCGTTTTCATTCAGAAGAAGAGAATGATGTGGCTATAAATGTATTTTTTCATCTATTCCAAGAAATGAATGGCCTGAGACATTTAATCTGTGGAAAATTCGTCTACAAAATTGCATTGATGATAGAGGAGACTACTTTGAACACACCTAAAATTTTGTAAGTATAACTGTAAAAACCTTGTTTTATCTCAAAAATGTCAGCTTGACCCTCGTATTGAAGTGAATATTAAAATCAGTGCATTACTGATTATCCGTTATTATTAAAAAATAATAATGGAACAGCTAAAACTTTTACATATATAAATATTTATAATGGTCCATAAGTGGATCAAAAGATGAATTTATTATTATATATCCAATATTTGTTTCAGTTATAAATTTCTTGAATTCCGCCGAGGTTGTAAAATTTTACCGGTATGTCTCGGTTCATTAGCTGCGGTGTAGCAAAAACCGTATACCGTAACGCTCCTAACTGCATCTCCTGAAATCCCTTTTATAATAATATCCAAAGTTTTCTGTGCGGCGATTTTATGTGATTTATGAAGCGGTTGGACCTGGAATAGATAGAGACATCCATATTGGATTCTTGATGAGTTAGGGTTAACAACGTTCGAAATTCACCCCTTCACCCCTTTTCTTGCATTTAATGCCATTTCAAGCCCTAT
>CM063509.1:52280725-52283225 GCA_032207245.1 Pardosa pseudoannulata
ATATATGTATGTATCAGTGGCGTGCGGTAGGTTTTCATGCAGGGTGTGCAGAGAACATGGATTTTCCAATAAATCTTTAATTATTGAGACATCTGAGTTCTCCGTTCTGAAACGGGTTATTTATTATGAATATAAGTTTAAAGATTACAACAAATAAAATATTTACCTACGAGTAGTCGAGTTATAACTATAAAAACAGCTAAACTTAAGAGAATTCTACTACCGCTGAAAAATCATGTGTTTTGATGTATGGTATCATATCGGCATCGAAAATGCAACGCTTCCGCCTTCTACGAAAAAATATGTTCAGCAAACGTAGCACCACATAGCGCCCGGCGCTGCGGTGCCGACAAACCGAACGTCTATTCCACATGCAGAGGATTTCGCTGCACGCTGGCGCAATAGAGCGAACTGTTCTTGTTCGGTCAGTGGACTAAATTATATTTATTAATTGTTTTTGACATTTGAAAATCATGTATTCTGCGAAAAACATCTTGACAGTTTTTAAAAACAAATCCACGGATATGGTGTTACATAATATAAATTATATACTCTCTGTAAGACACAATGAATGGTAAAATTTGGACTGTTCTGTTAAAATTAGTTTCTTTAAAACGAAACATTATTTTTCAGCTAATTATTTCAATAAATATAATACATCACCGAAATTAATTTACTACACTAAAACATTTCACTTTATATTGATGAAATACTTCTTTTATATTTCCATGAAAACAAAATCTTACAATATATAAATTTAAAAATTAACCGTCTGCAAAATCGTATAGCCAGTTAATCAGTTAAAAAACCAAAAAAAAAAAAAAAAAGTCCTCGCTCTAATACAACGCTTAATAAACCTTATCTTCGGATGATTCTAAATGCCAAGTGCAGGAAAAATAGCTGCACTTGCCTCAGCGCCATAGTATGCTGTTCTTCTCCAGTAGCCCATACATATAAAGCGTGATTTTCAATTTAGTGCACAGTGCTTACACATCAGAACTTCCTATGTTCGTTTGCGCGCTACTTGGTGCAGCTCCTAGTACCGCACGCACTGCGGGAATACAAGCAAGCACATTAACATAATATTTGAATATATTATAAATAATATTTATTATATATCATATAAAGATAGGTAGATATAGGTACAGAAAATTATTGTCCCTCTTAATTTTGTTAGGGTGTGCAGTGCACACCCTGCACATATGGACCGCACGCCACTGGTATGTATGTAGATGTATATATACGTATATTTTTTGTGCTTATATATACACACAGACAGGTATACTTGACAGATCAGGTAGCAGGTTCTAAGCGTTCTAGTGTTAAAAATAAACTCCAGCAGTTAAAGTAAATCCCCAACAGGTGTATGCTTTCTTTTGCACAGCTCTACCCCGATCCATTCTTCTCCAAACCTCAAAAATATCTCCATACTCGCAAAAAAGGGGAAACAAGTTGTCTTTATATTATCCTTTAGTAAATTCGAAAGATAAAAAAAGGAATGTCGGTATATTTATATATCTCTCGGGAAATTCGGAAACCTTCTGTTTGGAGCGCGAAGAAACAATTTATATTTTGTGGTGTGGGGGTGTATAAATTCTCCGACGCGCGAAATTTTGGCTTCCCGCGGTATCTCGAAGTTTATAGATCGGAACAATGAATAATAGAAATGTGTCCGGAATTCGGGAAAGGAACGGACGCATTTTTCTCCCCGCTTTTGACACTCGATTGTTCGGCTTTTTGTTTTATTCCGACGTTTTCGATACAAAACGCATTTCTTGAGCGCGGTGCTTTCTACAATGGCCATATCTGGAATAGGATATTTTGCAGGTGAATGTATGTTTGAAAGAATATTATTGTAAATTAAAATACTGTATCAAAGCACGGCTATTCTTTCTAATTTTCAATGAAACTTCTTTTCAAAAAATGAATAACCCATAAATCAAGAAGTAATTTATTACCTTCAAATTTTAAAACTTTTTAATGTAAATGAGTTGTGATTATATAGTACTGTTTAAATTTAAACGATCTTAAGTGATTTTTTTTTACCAATTCATTTTTTATACAAAAGCCTTAACTTTTAAACAGGAATTTCACTAAGTTTAAGCACTTGTTGAACTTCACACTTAGATCTTAAATTGAACTGATGTAGAAAATCTTTCAAACTCGAGGATACTCAATAGATAACTGTCAAATCGTTAAGTGTGAATTCTATCAAACGTTTTCATAAATATTAAGTAGAAACCTTCAATAATTATAAAAAGACGTTCTTTTTGTTAATCATTATGCATATTCATGTAGTGATTTTTAAATGTACTATTGTATTATTCCTTCGTTGTCAATGTTTTCTTCATACACGTTACTGATCCATCGATGAATTTCGTCCATTTCACACCATTTGCACTAAGAAATAAAAGAATGAATGAAAGAGAATAGTTCACAGCTGGGGGGATTTTCAGTTTATTGAGCAAATTTAAGTAATAGATACAAATAAATCTACATA
>CM063509.1:52288225-52293225 GCA_032207245.1 Pardosa pseudoannulata
ATGGTTAAAAGAATGACGTCATTATGCTAGAAAAAAATGTTATTTTTATCTATTTAACATGTGACAAATTAATAAATTTAATCGCCTGCTCTTAACCTGGGAAAATAGGGCTTGAAATAATGGCATAAAAAACTCGAAAAGGAAGGAAAGAGTGGATTTCGAACGTTTTAAAGACGACAGTATTTTTCGCTGTCATATGAAGCATATTTATAACAACTTATTTTAGAATAGGATGGATAGTTTGGGAGAAAATAAACTTTACTTGTTTTGAATTTTGATAACCCTTACTCATCAAGAATACGATAAGGCAATTTGTCGCAACGTTGCGAATTACTATAATGCCCTTCCCATTCATTTTCATGTTTACAACAGCCAATAGACAAACAATAAACTGCCCTTCCATTTCAAACTAAAGCCAGAATTGTCATAATTTGAAAATTTGCCCTACTGCGTGAAATCGCCTTATATGGATGCCTCTATCTGTTCCAGGTCCAACCACTTCCTAAATTCGAACACAGACTGAGAGATAACTTAGGCTATTATTATACAATGGATTTATATGTATTAAATACTTTTACTTGCATTTGAATAAAGTATATCAAAATTTATCACAATCAATTTAAAATTAAGTGTATTTTTCTCGATGTTTTTTTGTAAAAAAGGAAACTTAGCATAGTAGAAAATTTGCTGTTGCATCAGGTAATATATTTTATTTGTAAATGATTATTAAAATTTGAGTCGTTCAGAGTGCATCTATTTGCTGATACTGAGTGAATCCAATATTTCAGGTACATAATCGACATAATTGTGCCGTTTATAATCATCAAAACGATTTCATTTAGGGCTGGAGGGTATTTGGAGAAAGTGAAAAGAACCGGCGAAAGTCTCTACCCGGCGATGCGTAGAAGACGTTCTTAGAACGAGTTGTAGCGCGATAAAACGAACGCATAGCCTGGGGATACTTCATTCAGCAATCTATACCCACTGACATATATTACACTAAACCGGAATGAACGTAAAACAGGCGAGAAGAAAACGATCGTTAAGCAGACTGTTATTCTAGTTACATCATATAGGTTCTTTTTTTAATTCAACATATAAGGGGCATCCTATGTATGTGCCCACATGCATATACACACAACACATATATATATATATGTATATATATGTATATATGTGTATGTATATATATGTGTATGTATATATATGTATGTATATATGTATATATATATAATATATATATATACATATACATATATATATATATATATATATATATATATATATATATAATATATATATATATATATATATATATATATATATATATATATATATATATATATATATATATATATATATATATATATATATATAATAGAGAGAGATAACGTTGGTGGACGGGTTCTCACTTCATCATAGGGACAGGACAAACTGAAGGGTCAGCTAGCAGGAATTTCTACGTACAAGACACGTAACACCTGGGTCAACATCTGTGGGAAATTATCTCTAGAAAAGTCTGTCTCCGACAGCGGGTATCTCCTTTTTATTTGGAAATTTCCTAAATTGTCCGCTAGGGCCATGTAGGATTATAATTGGTCAGGCCCCTTCTCCGAGGGCTTAAACTGTAGCCCCAGTGGTCAATTTAAGTTGGGGGTTAAGAAGGGGAATGCAAAGTGACGCAGGAAACTTTAGCCCTTGATTTAAGTTATGAAACCCCCCGAGAATTTTCCTTACATGCGTGCGTGCATGCGTGCGTGCATGCGTGAGTGAGTGAGTGAGAGAGGATGGACTTCACGATGGGTGTTTGCAGTCATGGCCCATAAAAATGACAACGTTTTAGTTAAAGACCTTTATTAACGTATCGTTGGAGGACGGGTTCAAAATTCATTATAGTGACAGGACATACTATGGGGTCAGCTAGCATGAAGTTATAAGTAAAAAGGACCTTAACTCCTGGGTCAGCATCTCAGTCCAAATCTGTGATCAAAGAAAAACGCTATCAAAGAAAAAGGTCGTCGGAGACTGTCTCGCATGTTGAAGCAAAACCGGAGCCAGACAGTGGTTCAGCTGACAACCCAATGCAATGTAATGCAATACAATACAAGGCCAAGTACAATATTATCGGAACACACTGGTTAGAGGATACTGATGGGGCTACGCAGCAAACGTCCCACTCATGTGCCTTTGCTGACCAAGCGTTATTGCCAACTGCGCCTACGCTAGCCCCGGGAACATCGTGATTGTTCAATGGATCAGTGGGAGACAGTTGCCTGGTCAGATGAATCACGGTTTTTCATTCATCACGCCGATGGCTGTGTCAGAATATGCCGTCTTCCAGGCGAACAGTTGCTTCTGAATGTACAGTAGGTCATACACAGGCCGGTGGTGGCGGTAGTATGCTTTGAGGGACGTTCTCTTGCGCGTCTCTGGAACCCGTGGCCGTGGTAGACCAGACCATGATTGCTACAAGGTATCTGAATATCATTGCGGACCAGTTGCACCCTTATATTACCTCTCTTTTTTTCAGCTGGAAATGGAATGTTCTAACGGAACAACGTCCCATGTCACAAGGCTAAAATTGTGTTATAGTGGTTCCAGGAACATAAAAATTTCAAGTAGTGTCCACATAAATTTTCACTTTAACGTACTACGTTATAAATTTCAAATCACATAGGAAATGGGAAATATAAATTATATGTTCTGGGAAAGTACTTAGCTATTAAAAGCGACTGATATGATATTGCATATTTCCTCTCTCGTCCAGCGATTCATGTACAGCAGGTATCGTTGATGATACACGGCAAATAATCAATGATTGCGGACATAAAAAATATCGATAGAGGGTCAAACAAATATATCATAGCTTAAAAATGGCAGGTTATGAAGAATATGAACAGTTTCTGCGAAAGTAATTATTATTATTACCGTTTACTAGTACGAAATTAGTAAAAAGAGCTTTTTCTTCATATATTAACATATGAGGACCCCTTTAACCATCACATTTAACCATTTCTTATTTTAAATAAATAAAATATCGTCTGCATAACTTTCATACGTTTTATCACTGAACTTAGATATGACTTAAATAATTTTCTTTTATATTTGGTCTAAATAATAGATTAGGTTTATATGTGATAATTTTAACTTTAATCATCGATTATTTTTGGGTGCAATGAAAATTTTAACACAGGTATTAACAAATTCTATCTACCTCCAGGGTGTAGTGGAAATGATAATTTCATTCCTTTACTCCCACTAATAACTACGGAAAAAAAAAATTGACAGGAATTTAACGACAATTTCGACGTAGCTACGAAAACTTTGAATTATGTTCCTAAATGAATTCAACGTGATTCTAAACTGCATTCACAGTGTAGGCAGACTTTAGAGGAGTATGAAGATAAATTATTGGGCGTGTACCAGATAATTCTCAGCCAAAAAACAAACCTTTTTTCTTTTTTTTTTAACCTGTCTCATAGGGTACTTTAGCCGAAAGATGGCCGATTGGTTAGGGTGCTGGCCTTCAATACCGGAGTTCGTGGGTTCGAATCCCGCAGTGGCATGGATATTCGTAGCCATTCGGAATCGGCTTTAAGCTGTAGGTCCCGGTCTCATTAGCCCTCGTGTTGCAAAAAAGTAGACCGTAGCACTCCAAACCAAACCATAGGGTACTTTACAATTCTGGAAAATTAAAAATTTTACTGATCCCGTCATATGCAAATATGCTAATCTATATGCTAATCTATATATATATGTTACATTGAGTGTATAATCCTACATGACGTTTAGGCATGCACGTTTTAATGTAGTTTGTCTCATTCTGTGATGCGAATACATGGCAGGGAGGTAAATAGGGCGTGGCAAAGGTGGCATTTGCGCAGGCGCATCAGTCATAGGGTCGCCGCGCAGTGAGGAAAATGCGGTCCGAAATGAGACGATTCGCCCAAAGTAGAAATAATGAAAATTTGAATTTTTCTTTTTTATTATAGAATCAGATTTCCTTTTTAAAATTCAATGTGTTTAAAAATTACGGTTTTATGAATTTTCTAAAATGCTCCTAGAGACTAAACTTGTTATAGATTTTTGCAAAATGTTTACCAAACACTTCTAATATGCCTTTATATAAATTCGGGGTGTTCGTTTTAAATTTTGAATTTATTTAAGTTTTGAAAAGTAAGTTTAAATTTAGAAAATCTTTTTTATGAAAATTCAACCTACAAATAAATAAATATTCCCCTCAAATAAACCATCCAGTTTATCCGCAAAATAATATTACTAGAGTGCTCGAAAATATTTTTAAGTATTAATGAAACAAATATAAAAGAAAATATAAAATTTAATACACTAGGATTAATTGGTTAGTTTTGGAGCGCTACGGTCTACTTTTTGCAACACGAGGGCTAATGAGACCGGGACCTACTGCTTAAAGCCGATTCCGAACGGCTACGAACATCCATGCCATAGTGGGATTCGAACCCATGAACTCCGGTTCCGAAGGCCAGCACCCTAGCCATTCGGCCATCGTGGCCTTAATACACTAGGAACATTTTAAGAATTTATAAAATATTTTGAGTTCATTCTAAATATATGATATAGAAAAAAAACATATATTTTCTCACGATATTGGCTGGTAGGGGTGCAGACCAGTTTTTGTTTGCCACGGGTACTAAGGACATAGTTACGACCCTGATACATGGTCATGCTATAAAATGTATAGATAATGCAAATAAACATGCAATAATGATCGTATTTAACGAAATACAATAATTTTTACAAAGTGATACAGTTTAGTGTGAAGTACAACCAACTGGTACGTGAGACAAAATAAAAAAAAATGTTTGGAAACGCTGCTCTCGGCAATTACGGAAGCCAATTTCTCTAGCTTCAAAAGCATCGTTCATCCACGACCGGCAAGTCTTCCTTTTTTTTTAGTTTCAGCGTACTACGTTGATGAATTGCGGGTTCGCTGAAATTCGAAGTCCCCTCCAGGTCGGGGA
>CM063509.1:52298225-52310725 GCA_032207245.1 Pardosa pseudoannulata
AATAGAGAGAATAGAGAGAGAGAGAGAGAGAGAGAGAGAGAGAGAGAGAGGGGTAAATAAATAAAATGATATATAGGTAAATAAAAATCATTTCGGTTACAAACTGAGTGTTCACAATAACCGGAGTTTTATAAATGAAAACAGGGATATTTTGACGTGTCTCATGATTACTGGGAAGTAGCCGATGTACCGGAGCATGAGATGGGACGCGCTGAGCGTTCATTCCGGGTTGTCTGTTGACCGTGAAGAGGCGGGCGGGAGGGAGCAGATGCTACAGAAAAGGAACAATCCCTCCTCCACGTTTTTGCAAGATCTGAGCAACAAGAAAATAACGGCGGATACACCGTGAGAAAATAACTTTCTACACTCCTTGTCTTGTAACCAATTCACCGGCCAATTGAACGGGGATGAATTTCCGAAACTTCATTCAGAAAAAAAAGGAAATGATTCGCCAAGAGAATGGCAAGTTAATATGAATTCTTTTCTAAATTTCGTAAAAAAAAAGAAAACTTTTTAATGACTGTTGTTTGGTTTTCCTCCAAAACCTGAGCGGGATGAATGATTCCTCGCGGATAATGACTTTCACCGAATTTCACAGTGACTTACTCACTGCCTCAATCTGTTTTTTTTAACTGCGCGAATTTATTATTTTGGGGAAAATGTCTCTGATTTTGTGTCGCCCGACGCCACCATTTGAAACGAAGGACACTAAACAAACATTTTCCTTTTTTCATTTTACGATGTTTTAGCGTACTCTTTTATTTCTGAGAACGAAACATTTTTGTTACGCTCTCACCTCAGTAAATGAGGATTGATGCTGATTTGTGAGAAGTTTGGAGAGAGTACCCGATGAGGAAAAATAAGAGAGGATAATGAGGCGCATAATGCCCCACGGGCAGACCTTATAATAGGGGATTCTGGATCGAAACTGTTCTTATGTTCGAGTGGACTTTCGAAACACATATACAGCGGGAACTCATTTAAGAGAAATTTACTTATGCGGAGGTTTTCTTTTTTCCCGGCGAAAATCCCATAATGAACATACAATAAATTATTCACTTATACGATATTGACTGGTTATGAAACATTCACTTATTCGAAGGACTTCTCATTTCCCAGCCAAAATACCATAATGAACATGTAATAAATTTTTCACTTATACGATATTGAGTGACACGAAACATTCACTTATTGAAAGGACTTCTAGTATCCCGAAGAAAATCCCATAATGAATATGTAATAAATTATTCACTTGTATTGAGTTGCACGAAATATACACTTATTCGAAGGACTTCTCTTTTTCCGGTGAAAATCCCATAATGAACATGTAATAAATTTTTTTACTTATATGGTATTGAGTGATACGAAACATTCACTTATTCGAAGGACTTCTCGGTTTCCTGCGAAAATCCTATAAGGAACATGTAATAAATTTTTCACTTATATGGTATTGAGTAATACGAAACATTCACTTATTCGAAGAACTTCTCGGTTTCCTGCGAAAATCCCATAATGAACATGTAATAAATTTTTCACTTATATGGTATTGAGTGATACGAAACATTCATTTATTCGAAGGACTTCTCGTTTCCCGGAGAAAATCCCATAAAGCATATATAATAAATTATTCACATATATTGAGATGCATGAAATATTCACATGTACGAAGTACTTCCAAGCGGAGACTGGAACGAAGCCTATGTAATAAATATTTCTCTTATACGAATTATTCTCTTATAAAATGGTCTCCCTGAATATCCTATAAAAAGTATGCAATAAATTATTCACCTAAACGATTATTTAGTTACAGGAAACATTAACTTAAATTAAGGAATGTTTGATCCCCTATGTAAACTTTATTCAGTTATACAAATTGAGCGAAATTCTTCTCGGATTTGTACTGTGCTTATTACATATACCTATGGTCTTCCTTTTCTTATAGAATTTTTTTAAAGTGTATTATTCTTTAAAAGGTGAAGGTTTTTCATTCGGGTTTTCCATTTCTCTTAACGTTTAATATTAGTTTAAAAGTGTTTCATGTAAAGTGTTTGCTGTATGTACTTATGTATAGATTTATAGAATACAGAAACTCGCTGTGTTGAACTTTTGGCTGTTCGCATGTGAGAAAATGTACTGAGTGATTATAATTAAACGCCTAATACGACATCGTACAGCTCAAACGAAATGCAATGAAATTGTGTATATGGGCTTTACACAAGATGAACTCACGGAATTTTTGGGAAATTTTAATTTTTTTGGGAAAAAATAAACAACTAAAACGGAATACAGAAACAATATTAACAATCCAGAATAAGAATTGTGAGTAATAAAATACACAACAGGGAAAAACTATCAGTTGTAGGTGAAAAATGGCGAGGTTTGCATGTTTGGAAGAAGAGGGAGCTTTATGCAAAACAGGTTAGGGTAAAAAACGTTTTCAGGCGTTGTCATGTTGAAGTTAATGTTTACGGTTGTAGTAAGGACAGTCTCTTTAGTTGATAGATTGGTGAAGCTGTTTTATGAATGACGTAACTTAAGCGTCAGAATCTATTTTTAGTTATTACCAACCGGAAGGAATCCACAGGGAAACGTTCGACAACATTCGCTGGGGCTGCTAGAAATGAATACCGGAAAGATAGAATCGGACCTGAGAGTGATAAAAATATCATTACATATAGATGTCAAAAAGCTTCCCTTTTATCGTTCTCATCATATTTCAATCATGCGAACTAAATTTATATCCCAAATCTTTCATTACTGTTCGAGAAAATTTCCAGGGGTTTTCAAATCTAAAGTCAAGGGCAAAAACCAGCTTCTCTTTGCTTTCCCTTTCTTAACTCCTAGTCTAAACTGGTCACTGGGACTACAGTCAGAAAATGGTCTAACCAATTAAAACTTTATAGTGCTTTAGCGGCCAATTTAGGTAATTCTGAACAAATAGGAAATACACGCTATCGGAGACAGATTTTTTACTATGATTTTTACTCGGATTTTTATTTAGCTCTTCACTTAGATTTTTCATGGTAGCTGATCCACCAATTTGTCCCGTCCTTATAATGAAAAGGGAACCCGTCCATTTGACGATCTAGTAAAAAATATCTTTTGGGACTAAAACAGTGTCTAGTTTCTGGTGATGACAGCAAAAACCCCGTCATATACTCCGTCTCACGATATATATATATATATATATATATATATATATATATATATATATATATATATATATATATATATATATAATCCTTATAATTATAAAATTTCTGGACAAGGAGAAAGCTAATTAGGTAGCAGTAATAAAAATGCAGTTAGCCGACATTGAAGAGAGCGGCACGAGTCTAATTGAAACTGTATTTCAGAGCTGCTAAAGTGGGCATCTTTACTAGTCAACGACAGGCTAAAGAAAGACACAAAAATCACTCTGCTCGAACAGAGGTGCACGCAAGAGCGAAGACAGAATTTTTCACTTACTCTTCGAATTTAAGTGTTACTCGGTCTTTTGTTGCGTTATTTAGTCTTCAACCGAATTCCTAGCTCCAGAACGTACAAGTCGTGTTTCGTCAATTTGAAGCTTCGTTTTTTACTATTGAATACAAAATTGATAAACTGAGCCGTTGTGACAAAGATAGTGATGCTGAAATATGCGCTGACAGATTATCGGACTTTAATTTTAAAAATCGTTTATTTTTGGGATTTCGTAAAAATATATATATATTTTTTTTTTTTTTTTGTTAAATAATCATACAGATATAATCGGTCAGACTCCTTCTCTGAGGGCGTAAACTGTAGTCCCAGTGGTCAATTTAGGTTAGGGGTTAAAAAGGGGAAAGCAAAAGGACGTGGGAATTTTTAGCCCTTGAGTTTCAGATTTGCTAACCCTTGAGAGTTTTCTCGGAGTGTCTTAGTGGTCTTATTCAAAATGCCTACACTAGTTTCCTGATCCAGTTTACTTTTCCTTACATATATTCATTCTCTTAAATTTAGAATTCATAAAAAAGAAAAGGGTATGCAAGTAAAATACAAGCAAACAGTAGAAACAATCTGTTTTTAAAATATTATTCAAACAATGATAATTTTTTTATTAACCTTTATACGCTGTTGAAAACGTAATTCATCTAAACGATTGTTTACGCTGTCAAGCAAATAATCGAAGGTTATTCAGAGCAGTTTCTTTCATAGTTTTGAATGCGATTGAATATCCCTTTATCTCTTTTTAATTGAGTTTCTTTAAGAAACGATTCTTCTTTTCTAAGCGAAATGATAAATGGGTCCGCCGTTCTACCCCAAACTAAAGTTTATGAATGCTTCTGAAATGGCGGCATTATTCATAGATCGATATGTCTCTTTTATTAATTTGTAATCCTATGCTCCAGTGACTATCCGGGCCGCAATTTATTTCGAGTGTTGGGCCGATAAATTAAAAAGACCGAAGAGGGTAACAAAACACAAGTCTCCCCTCACCCCCCGCCAGGTTCCCCTTTTAAAAGTTATTTGTTTGTAATTTTGTAATAACCGAAACGCAATCTAATTGTCCAAATTTGTTTTAACGACGTTATGAGACTGACAGACTTTACCCGAACCGCTTTTATGTTCTTTTTTCGTCTTTACTTTCAATTGATTGCTTGGAAAAATGTAAAAGAATAAGATCCAGGATTTTAAACTTACTTTTTGCACAGTGTGTCCAGATAGGAGAGAATAGGAAATTTTAGGGAATATGGAAAAGACGGAAATAATTAAGGTATTTTTACTCAATCACGCTATACTTTGGTCCCCCCGCTTGGCCATAATTTTTCTATATTCTATTTTAATTTATCTCATATGTGTATTTTCTTCTAGTTTTTTGTATTTTGAAGTTGTTTCAAGTGAAGTACCATTTACAGTGCCCCTTTTTTATTTTGCAAGTGTTTCAAGTAAAGTACCATTTACAGTGCCTTTTAATAATTTTGCAGTTGTTTCAAGTAAAGTACCATTTACAGTGCTTTTTTAAATTTTTATTTTGCAATTGTTTTAAGTGAAGTACCATTTACAGTGCCTTTTTTTGTATTTTGAATTTTTTTCAAGTGAAGTATCATTTACAGTGCCTTTTTTATATTTTGAAGTTGTTTCAAGTGAAGTACCATTTACAGTGCCCTTTTTTATTTTGCAGTTGTTTCAAGCAAAGTACCATTTACAGTGCTTTTTTATTTATATTTTGAATTTGTTTCAAGTGAAGTATCATTTAAAGTGCCTTTTTTATATTTTGCAATTGTTTCAAGCAAAGTACCATTTACAGTGCCTTTTTTATATTTTGCAGTTGTTTCAAGCAAAGTACCATTTATAGTGTCTTTTTTTTGTTCTCGTGGCATTTTTAAATATGACGAGTACTGTGTAAAGAATAATGAAGTTAAGTTTTTTATTACGTGGTTTAAATAACTATTAAAAAGTGGCAACAAGTAAATCTGTTTAAAAAAATTAGATGCATAGTAAATCAAGTATCAAGTATCTGAATGCAGAGCAAATGATTTGTTGGAAATAGCGCATCTTCCATAGCGAGGATTAAAATTGTTAGTGTTGTACCCACTCTATTTCAAGTTTTTTATTACATGGTTTAAATAACTATTAAAAAGTGGCAACAAGTAAATCGTTTAAAAAAATTAGATGCATAGAAAACCCTAATCTCTGAACACTTATCAAGTATCTGAATGCAGAGCAAATGATTTGTTGGAAATAGCGCATCTCCCATAGCGAGGATTAAAATTGTTAGCGTTGTACCCACTCTATTTGACCGTCCTTCTGATTTGCAATAATTCTTCGCGAGCTCCCTTCATTAAGCACGGGTCCCCTCGAAATGACCATCGGTAGATGACCGCCATGATTAAGCTCATTCCGGGGATGTCCATTCCTTTTAAGCGATTTCTGTCGTTCCATCAAACACTGTCCATTGCGCGGAATGGACCTAACGAGCCGTGTTACGTCAGAGCGGACACCATAAATCATGACCCCGGTTCAGAAGCGAGCTGACGAATGGCCGCTCCCGGAATGAGCTATGTCCAATTTTATCTCGGAATTAAGTTAGCGCTCGGAATGGAGGACGTTGCAAAACCCCCGACTGCATTTATAAGACATAAAAGGGGGAGATGAGTTGTAACAGACCTTCTACCTGCATCTGGTTTTGCATACAGTATAGATCGTATTGACATGCATATATCTCTTTTTTTTTTTTACAAGAATAGAAAATGGTGAAAAATTGCATCTCTTGTATAACACTCACCTAAACTTCAACACACATATTATTTTTCAGATTGGGAAGCAACACAATCGATTTCAGTGAACGATGAAACGACTATTTTCTCTTTTTCTCCAATCTGGACAGTATAATGCTAACCTTTCATGTATGGATTTCTCGTTTAATTAATTTATCTTACTTGTATTATTGTATTGCACCCTGCCCAAAGTCAAGCACCCCTTCCCAATTTAACTATCTTTATTTCCGTGTTAGAGCCAAACAAATTCCATAGTGTTGTTCTGCCAAACTCCCATGTATTACAGAACTAGAGGGCTTGGCCTAGGCAGTTCTGTAACAACTGCATCCTGTGAATCTGGACAGCTAAATGACCACCGGGATACGAAAAAAATCCCCAAAATTTGACAAAGAATTAACCGAATGTTAATTTTTCTTGTATGATAATATAAATCATGGTTAGTGTGCTCTGCCACTTACTTAGCCCCTTCCCTGTTTTGCCCGTACGCCATACAGGCACAGCTTTCGGGCCTTAACTGATTTGCCCGTACGGCGTACGGGCAATATGATTTCTATTTCGCTTGCACTGTTTCGGCCGTATTTTTTCCAATTTTAGTAACAAATTATTCTTTTAGATGGTCCAGTAAGTGATAGTTTGCAGTTTATTGTATTTTCTACTCTGATTGGTTCAAAAGCGCCGGTTTTTTCGCATGTTTGATATCAGAAGACGAATTGTTATCTCTCAGTGTATAGCTCTCTATTTATATTTTACTAACAGTCTGATAATTTTATTGATGTAAGAGTTGAATAATATATATTTACTTTTAAATAATGGATAATTCAGAGCGTATGGAGCTAATTTCTTGTGATTCGAACTGTGACTCGGAATCAGAAACTGAATTATCCGTAAATGATAGTAGCGAAAGTTTACTAGATGACCTGGATAGTAGTGACTCTGATAGTAGTACAGATGGAATCAGTCAAGCAAGACAATTTTTTTAAATTAATTGTGATAATCCTTCGGATCCGCCTCCTAGATTTGCTTTCACTGGATTTCCAAAAATTAACTTGGATATCGATGAGACTAAAGGTAAACTTCAGTTCTATGATGTTTTCCTAAAAAGAGAAAAAGTTGTAATAAATGCTTAAAAATATTAGAAATGTTAATTTTAATAACATATCTTTACTTAAAAATGTAAAATGAACAAAAAAATGCAATAAAAAAGTGACATTTTTTTGACCGAATTCTGGAAAAAAATGAAACTGTCAAAGAGTTAATACGCCAAACGATGGCAAATTGTGTAGGGAGCTGCTGTTTAGTATGAATTCGTGGCTTGAATGTTTGAAGGCATTCAGAATCAGCTTTAAGCAGTAGGGGCTTGTCTCACTAGCAGTCTTGTATCAAAACTGTGCACCGTAGCGTTCCAAGCAGAACGATGGCCGAATAGCTAGAGCTCTCATCTTCTGAGTTCATGGGTCTGAATCCCAATGTGGTATGGATGTTCGTAGCCGTTAAGATTCGGCTTTAAGCCGTAGGACTCGGTCTCTTTTGCCCTCGTGTTGCAAAAAAAGTTGACCATAGCTCTTGAAAACAAACCAAATAAAAAAAGTATAAATCAAATTTATTGCACCTAAAATAAATATCTATGCAAAATTCTCCCTTTACACTTTCTTATTCTTTCATACCTAATTTCCAGTAGTATAATGTCAGATTTAAAGGAGTGTTCACTGACTTCAATTATTTTTACCTTTTCCAAAAATAACGCTTGAATAAATGCTCATATCTCTGTCCACTGGCCATATTTTTCAGATATCTCAAAAAAATAATTTCACTCCACCAAAGTCAGTGTGATTTTTGGGTTGACTTGAATGGTCAAAATTCATTTCTGACTGCCAATAACGCTGAGTAATATCTTGTTTTCCTGGGAAAAAATTAACATAATCACTCGCTTTAGAAACACATTTGTGAAAGAAGTGTGCAGTCGTGATCATTCGATGCAAACCAATTTTAGCGTCAATTAAGTTCCACGAAGCTGGACTTAGCAATTTTTAATGGAGCCATGATTTTAAATCACTTAGGTTGCCTCATTTCCCCCTAAGTCCATGAAATCTAAATATAATATGGGCTAACATTTTGTGTAATTGTCGAAAAATAATTTTGTCCGGTTACACACACACACACATCATGAGTCTAGCCTTCCTGAGAATTTCCCTCCAGACATACCTATCACAGCACCGATCTCCAGTTTTTCACATTTATAATTTTTAAATCTTTCTCCAGACAGTTGATCCATATAAGAGGGGAGCTTCCCCTTGATCGTGTCTCTCAAGGGCTTCACCAGAAAGATTTTCTGCCGGATAAAACTTTCTTGAATTCTGGAGAAGTGTCCAGATCTTTCAATTCTTCGAGTAGTAATGCAATTAACGACATCAGGTCATCTGCACCTTTCGTACAGCTCAAGGTTGGAACGATCGTCAACACCGAGGGTGCTTCATAGGACGGTTGCGCATTTTTGGAGATTTAACTGGCATTGTGTATATAGAAGACCCTATTTTCAGTTAAACGCTGATATTAATCCACTATTCGATATTACAGATGGTACAGTTATGACGGTTACTCGTTTTGTAAACAGCTTGACACAAACGAATGAGTTTGTCGAATGCGCTTAAAGTTAAGATGGAGGAGACTCGGTAAGAAGAAAGTTTCAAGGGTCCCAAAGTGGTATAGACCAGTGGTCGGCAAAGTGCATCTCCAGAGATGCATTTGGCTCTTTAGCCTCTAAGTGCTGCTCTGACACAAATATCTACTTAAGGCGCAATAATATTTTCATTTAAAAAAAAAAGTGGTAAGAAAAAAATTACGTCTGTTACATGGTTTATAAAGGGGGAACGTTTTACAACGTTTCGCGTCCCTTTTTTCGGAAATTAAAGCATTTTTCCTTGAGAAGGACTGTCCAGAACTAACAGACAATCAGTGGATCCAAAATTTTTATTTCATGGTAAACGTTACATTTCCTTTAAATGAGCTTAATCGTAAACTAAAAGGAAACTTAATTTTTTCGATGTTAGAAGAAGTAATAACATTCTAAAACAAATTATCCATTTTTGCTCAGGATTTTGAAAGGGTGTAACGATCCGTTACATGATCCTAATGAAAGAGGAGCGGTAGGTGACCTTTCGCAGCCGACAAATACGGTTAGCGGCAGGTAGAAACGGGTGTTCCTAACAATACACGTTTGTGTACTAGGTCCCAGACTTAATTGTAAACTGTCCGTGTGCTGGAGTCAGCGCGTCTGAGACTTTGTGAGACTATTGAGTGAAAAGACTCGGGGACATGATTGTAAATTGAGCTAGATTACAGTGCCACCTGTGCGCCCATTAGCGGTAGCGAAAAAGGAAATTAAGTTGTTTGGGTCGGCTGATTTAAAGACGGCTTTTCGGCCACATCTGGAAACGAAACAGCTGATTCAGGTGGGAAGTGACCGCAAGATTGCATCATCCTGGTTCTGGAAGGTTCCAGAAGAATCGGGTGAAGGGAACCGGGACCGCTATAAAAGAAGAGTGGCGGAGCCAAGACGGGGCTTTTCTTCTTGAGGCTTCTTCTTGAGGGTTACTTTTGGAGCTGTTGTGTGGAGCTCGAGAGGAGTCCACTCGTCTCTCCGATTTCCGGAGTTTGTTTGTTTTAGAGACCTCCAGCGTCTCTGTTTGCTAAGAAGTCGACTTTCGAGTTGGGATCCCATTCCCGGTATCTTACTATTTTTTTTTACTTCGTGCATAGAAGTAGGTCGCCGAGCTTGACCCTTGCTTTCATTTTGGATCGTCTTGTATCTCGAGTTTCCTTCACGAATTCCAGCGTGATACGCACTCTGAGCGTTTAAACATTGGTGTGAAAGCGGACTGTACTAATCGTCAGCCCGGAGGTCATAGTGTGAGCGTTTCGTACCGAAACTAATTAGCGAACTGTTCCAGGGATTTAGAAGACCTAGCCACACTGTACCCACGCATCGTAATTGTGTGAATGTTATCTCAGCACGAGATCCCAGAATATTTAGATATCTACTGAACCTGTACATAGCTGTACATAATTTATTCACCTGAATAAAATATTTAGTCTAGATTAAACAGTTTTCTAGCCTGTTTCATTGACGGCTTCGCCTACCATATCTCCAGTACGTTACAAGGGAAACATTGTTCAACTTTCCGAGCCTGCTGAGGCAACGCCAAGAAAATAATTCCTTTATTGATAAACACCATTTCAAAACAATTTTAAATATGATGGAAGCATTCCTCAGCAGGTTTCAGGAATTTAAAAACAGCAGTGCAATTTTAGCATTTGTCAAAAATCCCCTTAATTCTACGATAACTGAGTTGAAATAGTCTCCTTTTGAAATTGTCATTGGTAGCTTTGAAATACAATTGCTGGATTTAAAAAACAAGGAAATATGGCGCTCTAAATTCGAACCTCTCTGTGCTGAATTGGAAATATTGGAGAAGAAAACAATGTGATCTCAGTTCACAACACAATTGGTCTACTTTGAATGACCTGAAAAAGGAAGACAATCATTTTCAACGCTTGGAATCAAGGCCGTAGGCAGGGGGGGATTTTGGGGACTGGTCCCCCCCGAAATTTTGAAAGACCATTTTGTAGACAGACAATATCCCACGTTTGTGTGTGTATGTGTTATCTGCCTAGCTGTTCATGAACATAGACTGTTATTCTCTTAGAAAAAACCACTGAAACCATTAAAGTCTTGCTCGGCTGCTAGCTTGAAATACAGCACTGTATTTCTAGCACTGTATTCCGGAAATACAGTGCTTTCCCTTACATCAACTGAAGTATCATTAACAAATAAAAATGTCTTTCTCTCTTGGTTCCCCTCCGAAAATAATTTCTGACTAAGGCCCTGCTTGGAATAGTATTTCTGACTCTTACGATCAGCTGAAAAAGTTCGCGTTTGCTGTTCTTTCCCTTTTCGGTATATTTATGAACAATCTTTCTCAAGTATGAACATTATCAAGAGTAAAGTGAGAAGTCATCTTATTGTAGAGAACTTGGAATACTGCCAAAAATTAAAAACAACAACATACAAACCTGACTTACTCAAATTTTCCAAGGAGATGCAAGCACATTGTTCGCATTAGTAAATATTTATTAAGCATGAAATTTGCTTTTATATACTTTACTACTTATTTAGTGTAATAAAAATTTACTAAACAAGCAGATTTGGCTTCCAATTTTTTTAAAAATAGTTGTAATATTCATATTTGGCTCTTTGGCTAATAAGTTTGCCGACCACTGGTATAGACCAACGATGTCCCAATAGTTAAGGCTTTGCCCCTTTCACGGATTTGAACCTTGTGGATGGCAGGGATGTTCATAACTGTTCAGAATATGCTTTAAGTAGTAGGCCTCGGTCTCCTTAACCTTTGTGCAACAGTAGACCATAGCAATCTAAATTTCCCAAAGAGGTTTTTTCTGGCCCTGACACGCTGTGACGTACTGAAGTAAGGGTAGATGAGACCGTCAAGAATACAGGCTGAACAACTATTTAATCTTGATTAAATGATTTATTCATGGGAATAATTTATATACATCTATATACAGGATTCAGTAAATTCAATTGCTTCTGAAATCTCGTGCTGAGATAAGCATTAAAAATATAAAACAAGTGGGTACAGTGAAGCTGGTAATTCTCGAACACAGGAACAGTTCGCTAATTAGTGCAGGTATGGAACTCCGACACTATAATCTACCGGTCTGTTGATCCGAACAGTTGACTTTTACACTGAGGCTCGAAGCGCTCAGAGTACGTGTCTCACTGGAGTTCGTAAGGAATCAAAGGATGCAAGACGATCCAAAATGAGAGTAAATGTCACTCTCAGCAACCTACTTCAAAGCACGAAGTTAAAAATTATTAAATGTAACGGGAATGAGATCCCGAAATCAAAGGTCGACTTCCTAGCAGAAATCAGTGACGCGGGCGGTCTCTGAAGAAAAGCAAGTTCCACAATTCGGAGAGACAAGTGGACTCTTGTCGAGCTCCACACAAAAACCGCTCCTGCCCCTCTCAACCAATCTGCTTATGTAGTGGTTCCGGTTTTCTCTGGCTTGATTCTTTCCGGAACCTTCCAGATCCAGGGTGAAGCAATTTGTAGGTCAAACGGCCCGCCTGGCTCAGCTGAAGCGTTTCCAGATGTGGCCGAAGTTCTTAAAGTTGACCGACCAACTATCCTAAATACATTAGGTGCACCATGAAAGTGGTCCGTTTGTGGGGAACAGTGG
>CM063509.1:52325725-52333225 GCA_032207245.1 Pardosa pseudoannulata
AAAAATAACTGCTTTTTTCAAATGAGATTTACATGGTATGTATACTAATTAATATGTAATGAGGCCAAATTTCTTGAGTCTTAATTATACTTTTGAACCCATTTTTCTCTTGTTTTTTACATAGGCTATTAAAAATTGAAATGCATACGACTATAGTATTATAGCACATATCAAACTATTTCAACCATGTCGACCCATCTATCTTAAGTGCCAGTTGAGAGGAATAGAAGGTAACTTCGATAACTCGAACTTCGGATAAGTCGAATATTTTTGGTGGTCCCCTGGGACTTCGAGTTATCGAAGTTCGACTGTATATATTTATATATTTTATTGTCTATTTATATATTTGTTTATATATTTCAATATAAAATACGAAAAGTTGGATAAAACATTAAATAATTTTCCATCTATTGAAATTTAACTGAATAACTAAATTTAAGCTCAAAACGTCCGCCCCCGGTATAATTCCGGTGCGAAATGTACCCCTACACAATATGTTAATGATTGTTGCACGTCTTGTTGATTAACGGTAATTTTTTTTTACTTTCCTCTCAGAACGACTCAAATTTGATTCGAGTGAAATATTAGACCAGTTCTAAAAACTCTCGACGCCATAAAAAAAACGTTCTTTTTTCCCGAATTTCCGAAAATATCAATTACTGCGTCTCGAGCATCGTAACATGTTGAACCAGCCTGTTGCTTCCTTCTCCTCTGATCACTTCTTCCGTCCTTGCAGCATTCCCCCAAGGAATGACGTCACATACAGTAGTCTAAGACGAGGGAGGGGCAGAGGGGTGGGAGTGAGGGGGATCTCCCGATGCGGCCAAAAAACAACGAGGAATATAATCCCCGGATTATGTTCGGCCCTCTGGACATTCCTGCAGGTCGTTATCCGCTTCGCCTTGATGAAGTCCAGGAGATTTGCTGGACATCAAAATCTTCAGATATTTACGAACTTTGCCGGACAGATAAAAGATTTATTTGGAACCTTTTTTTCTTCTTCCCCCTGCCTTCCCCCCCATCCTCGACTTTATCATCTGATATTTCATCATATTTTTTTCCGGGCCTCGTTATAAAGAAAGAAATTAAGAACTCCCTGGAGGATGGAACGAGGAGAAAAATTCTGTCAGAGGGGGCACCTAATAGGTTTTCTGTTGTAATAAAGATAAGCTGATAAAACTATTAGGCTCGTGTTTGACTGTCTTCCCCCCCCATTTACTTATTTACTTTTTCTCTCTCCCCTACCGATGCCATTTCTTGAAATCGAAAATTTTATTTAATCATCTCCAAAGCTTTGAGCCTATGTTTTTTTTCTTCCGTAGTCCTGTTATGTGTGGTGTTTCCTGAAGGTGCTTTCAGACCCTTGCGACGTGACGTGATTCTGAGTTAACTCGACGATCTCGACAGAGCTTTTATAGGCTGTGTTACAAGTGATATGTAACACGGGATTCTAATGAATCAATGAAATTATACTTCTGTTTCACATTTGTACTGTTTGCCTATGATTGTTGATCATGTATCGACCCAATCATATTTGGAAATTTTCAAAATGTCTGTTAAAAACTTATAAGCACACACATTTGAGTATTTTATGATATTGAAAAAAAAAATCTAGAGGATAAAAAGTAACTTATTGAAAAGTTAGTTTCGAGCCAATTGGATAAAACACTAAAACATCCCTGTTACAAGTTACAGAAAGAATATAATCATCAATCATCAAGAAATATGATCCTCATTTGACATAATGCTACTATTTGCATCGTCTGACCATGTTGTGTACGATGTTGTACATCAATTGTTGAGGTATGATGATCCATTTATTTTGACCCAGAATTCATTTTGGGAAAGCTAAATAGCCAAATGGTTAAGGTTCTGATTTTTGGAACCGGAGTTTGTGGGTTGGAATCGCAATGAGGCATGGATGTTTATAGCTGTTTGTAATCGGCTTTAATCAGTAGACCCCGGACTTATTAGCCCTCTTGTTTCAAAATAGTATAATGTAGTGCTGCAAAGCAAACCATTCTGGGTACTGGTGTAATGTTGCCATGTATTTCTCAAGAACACGTTTTTACACGTTGAAGATTGATTTCCTTTGCATATGAACTTGTCCCTTTTACTTTGTTCTTATTAACCCCTTGACATACTATGACGGCTGTGACTCGTCGAGCATTTCATGTGCCGTTGTAGACTTTGACGAATCTCGCTCGTCGAGTCTTTTCCTCCCCTCTCTTTTGTTATCATTGGTTCTTTAGGATGCTCTTATTTTCAAATATTTTACTCCCCCAATTTACGTCATACGTGTCTCATCCCAACGCCATTTAAGGTTTTTCTATTCTCTGATCAATTTGCACACGAAAAAAGTGGGTGTTGCCATTCAAAAATTTCGGAATTTTGTCACTGTAACCGTAATTGTTAGAGGTTTATTGTTTTAAATCATCACAATCTGGACCCCGTATATTCAAATAACTATATCTAAACTTTTTTGATTTGTTGAACGATTCAGCCACTAGGGACTCACATATAAGGGAAGTTTCTGTTAGACCACCTGGTACTTGCCTTACTATATTTAGCACTTTAATATTTTGATTTGTCTTTGGTACCGGAGTTCAGCGGTTCTAATCACGCTAATGGCATGGATGTTCTTCGCTTGGTTATCGGCTTAAAGCCTTTAAAGCTCTGTGTATCTTTTTAGATACCGCTAGAAAATAGCTTGTAGAATTTTCATGTTTTCTGAAAAAGAGTTTTTCTTTTAAGAGTAGCTAGACTAGTCTTATAAACAATCTACGAATTTTTCAAGTAGTATCTATGTTGAATCTCCAGTGTCAACAGAATAAAAACGCCAAGCTGTATGAAGCGAGGCGTCCAGAAAAAACTTTTATTCGTATTAGAACTATTCGTCGCTTCCATACGAACCGGAAGCTTAATACTAAAATATTTGTATTCGAGTTAGATAATTTCTGCTATTATTTGTTATGTTATTCTTAATTAAATCTATGTTAAGATACCGTATTCTAAATCTAATACCGTAGTCATATTTTTTAATGGATTTTGTGTGTGTTGAGCTGAAAGTTTGCCATCCGGAATATGGGAGGAGGTAAGTAATTACCTTTCTCATATCAATCATACTCATTCTCATATCTCATTCAATAATTACTATGTATTCTTATTCGTTTTTTGTGGAGTTAAAATCTCCAATCTATTAACTATAAATTTTCGACTTGGATCAAGACATTATGATTTTCAAATAGTGCACATAAATTTGCTTTTTCGACAGACACATAGGCTGAAATCATTATAAATCGCTTTATCTATTTTAAAACTCCATTTTACAGTACTTGTTTTACTTGTAATACTGAATAAATCTTTCTTCATGAAGTTTTCTTTTTCATAAATGACGTCCTATAACGTATAAAACGATAACTGCTCATTAACGTGACCTGCTGTATTATTTAAAGTTATTTATACTTCATATTTTTTTTTTATTCTGTACAGTCTACAATAACTTAGATTAACGATATACATCGTTATGTAGTCTATATACATCGATGACATCGTTATGTAGAGCAGAAAAGACTAGGGCATAAAAGGGTGAAATAGGTGGGCCCGATCTCGTTAGCTTTCGTGTAGCAAAACTGTAGACCCAACCCACTATAAATATAGCTCATGTACTACCGTCTGGCTATTGCTTGCCTTACTATATTTGTCACTTTAACCCCTTCCGGTGTGATTTAATAATGAAAAACTGTGCATGAAATAACCATTTAATTTTTATTTTAAACACTTGTTTCATTTTACAATTCTTACATATTCTTAACCCGTTTTATCCCGAATTATTTATTATGTTCAAATTTGAGAATAATCATACTTTTTGAAGTATATTAAACCTAAATAGACTAAACATAACACAACTTGAAATTTTTGAATTTTATATATAGGAAATTTAACCCGTCCTTCACATAGGACATTGGTATGAAGAGGATAAAATTTACTAGCGATTTCAGAATTCTCTTCATTAGTGAAAAGTAATTCCAACCTACACACTTTTACAATGTATATACAATACTTCATTATTCAGTTTAAGAGTTCCATTTTCAGTCGAATATAACACTAAACTTATTTGAAAGCTCTAAAGCAAGCCTGACAAAGTATTTTACCGCATTTCCTGCAGTATGCTGTTATAGTTATAAAGCTAGAAATAGCGCATCAATTGCATGTGTATCGTCACACTAAAAATAATGCGCTGCAACTTACCTATTACTATTAAAACCTTAACTAACCTCCAGGATGATAAAGAAAGAGTACTCTTACGTACAAAATACCCAGCTAAGTATCTGAAGCAAACTGAAAAGGAATTCTGCAACCGCAAAAAGAAGACAAAACTATGCTCACTAAAGCGGAAAATAGGAACAGTTTCTTGACTTGTGATGGACAGAAGGTACATAACTGTTTCTAGCAGAATCTTAAACGTACCTCACATATTCCAGCAGATAAAATATTCGCAACAAATAAATACTGATTTCTACTTGCTAATTTTCAACTGTCCTCTGGATAAGACAGTGGGTTAAAATGGGTTAATTAAAATCCACTTTTTACATAGTGTTAAATAATATCAGAAACAGTAAAATTAAGAAAATATCAAAGCAAAACATTAATAAGGTATACAGATAATAGTCTTCAAGCTAGTGGTACTTTTCAAAACAAAGTGCAAAGGAATACTGAATTGTTTACACCGCTAGGGAGTCTCACTTCTAATTTGATTCTTGTAACACACACGGCATTTCTTAGTAGGTTTTCTTTTATTCTGACTCATTAATTTGGCAATGACTTGTACCAAGTAAACAATATGCAATAGTGACTTGTGATTTTCACAAGTGATAAAAGTGTTGCCAAATTCAGTGCACTAGAAATTTTAAACTAAATTAATTATCATATTTAACAGTAACTTTAATCGCATGACGAGTGTAGCTCGTCATTGTGCGGTATGGAATGAAAAACTAATGACGAGCTAGATTCGTCATTTTACCGGAAGGGGTTAATATCTGGATTTGTCTTTCTGTTCTGCCTGCTCGTTTTGCTGTTGCACGAGTGTAAAGAATAATAATGTTACGTTAGCCTAGTGTTTGAGAAAGAAATTAAAACTCATTAAGAAACACATGAAAAATAGGTCTTGATTAAATTATTTAATAAATTTAGTTAAATGCCTAAGGAATACAAATAGTTGAATCAACTCATCATTAGTAGATGGAAGACTGCTCTCGAGTCGGCGTCAATCCTGAAAAAAATAATATGGCTATTCTTTCAAAGGGGGTCATCCACAAGCCACGGATGCCAGCCGTTCACCTTCGCCTCTTCTGGTAACAACCTTGTCCCTCAAAAAATTTCCGACTCTCTGCGGAGACAAAAAAAAAGAGTCCACTCCAGAACGGAGGGGGGAGAGGGTCAAAATTCCCCAAAACGAACGGACACCTCTATTGGCTGGGAGAAGTCCGAAGTCTCTTTGCATTCAAACCGGTCATTAATTTTTGCGTACCAGAAAGGGTAGAAGCGATTGGACTTGAATAAACAAAGAAAACTCGCGAATGAAAAAAAAATCTCGTATTTTCTATATTTCGTTTCTTTTAAGAAATATAGAGTTTCAGTAGTAATGTGATCTATACTTCTTTAAATGTATTCGCACGTGTCTTTTTCTCAGAATTCCACCGAAAATTCCCAGTTTCGAAAAAGATAAGGAGTCATTCCAAGCTCTTTTTAAACTCTGGAGTCATCATATGCCGTTGCTGATTATTTTCGCTTTTCTGGAAGGACCCCTGGTCGGATTACGATTCTCTCGAAATATAGCTATATCTCGCTGCATAGAAATGGATTTATTTTACATCCCGTCTTTTAAAAGGTATATTAAATTCCCCGCATGCCTTTCCTCGGTCACCCGATAGCGCGTATATTGATGTATATTGTGCTTCCAAATAATAAAATAAAATATAGTTTGAAAAAATTTTCCCCGTTTCCGTTCTTTTACATTTATGATCATATACAGACCTGTCTCGTCATAATACACCTACTAGAATTCGAGGTGGGTGAAGGAATAAGTATTTGACAGCTAAAGCCGCTTCGAATTTCGTCTAAGAGGATATTTAACTGGAAGTGTTGTATATCTGTAGAGGAGGCAGGAACGTTTTGTAGTTCGAAAAACGGAAGGAACGAGGGGAGAGGGGTTATACATTTAACACATTGTGTGTAGGTACATTTCGCAGCGGAATTGTACCGGGAGCGTGCGTTATGCTCGTAAATTTAGTTATTCCGTTAAATCTCAATAGATCGAAAATTATTTTTTTAACCCACTTTTCGTTTTTTTATATTGAAATATATAAACAAATATATAAATAGAAATATATAAATAACAACCGTAAGATTTTTGTAAACACAATATATTTTTTAGTGGATAAATTTATAATAGTATTGTAAATATGAAAAATCAAATAATAGCATAAAATAAGAGACATAAAGTGGTTGCAAATATATTTTTCTAGATACAACGCATGGTTTACGTTCAGCGTTTAAGCAACGTCTGGTAAATGCTGAAGCGTCATTTAAATGCGCTGTAGGCACATTTAAACCTGGTAACAAATTAGAGCGTTAAAAAAGCACAATATGGTTGCCAATATTTTTCAAGATACATCGGATTATTTACGTTCAGCGTTTAAGTAACGTCTGGTAAATGCTGGAGCCTCATTTAAATGCGCTGTAGGCACATTTAAACCTGGTAACAAATTAGAGCATATTAAAAAGCACAATGAAGTTGAAAATGTATTTTTCAAGATACAACGCATTATTTACGTTTAACGTATAAATAAGTCTGGTAAATGCTGAAGTGTCAATTAAATGCGCTGTAATCAAATTTAAACCAGGTAATAAATTAGAGCGTTAAAAACAGCACAATGTGGATGCAAATATATTTTTCAAGATACAACGCAGGATTTACGTTCAGTGTTGTTGATTAGTTTTATGATATATTTATATATGCATACAAAACTATGGATGAGTAACACTTATGCACGATGTATGTATGAAATATTATAACACGTCGATGTAAATTTTTGTCATGAATTCAGTCGGTGTTCCCACTAATAAAGAAAATTCCAGTTAGTGTCTTGAAAAATATTAAAATGTCATTTCAAAGAACGTAATTATAAATGATAAGTTACTTGAAAATTTGGGGGAATATTTATAGTATTGCTATCTATTTTTTATCAAAAGGAAAAATCCCCTCGCGAAAATATAAAAGTTCTAGAAATATTTTTTAACTGTTCTCAAATAAAGACTGTAAATATTAATGGGTTAGAATGAGTAATTATAAAATAATGACACCTTAATACGTTTGTTTACAGTGATGTGTTATATACTTGATGAGTGACTGAGACAAGAAATATTTCATTTAAATTGTAAACATAAAGGTTGTTTCAGAATATTTAAATTGTATAAAAGTGTGGCGTTGGTCTCCGT
>CM063509.1:52340725-52355725 GCA_032207245.1 Pardosa pseudoannulata
CTTACCAAACTTTTGACATATGTGTAACACTTTTACACTAGCATATAGCCTGTCATATGACTGGATCAGTAAAATTTTTAATTTTTTCGAATTGTAAAGTACTTTATAAGGCAGGTAAGAAAAGGATTTTTTTTGGCCGAAAATTATCTGGTATACGCTAAATAATTTGTTTATCTTTACTGACCGCATGTTAGTTTTCCAACTTTAATTTAACTTGTAATATTACTTGATAGGATGGACAGTATAGGTTTTAATATTGACAGCGATTATTTGGCGGTATATATGAATGATGGCCAAAATTGAGCGAATGGATCGCAAACCCTGTGGTTATGTATAAAAAAATACAAAAACGAGCAAACTTCTTAATTTTCAAAGATGTATAAACGATAGATATATATTAGTCCGTGAAATAGACTCCTAGTCTTTGTTGTTAATACCGGTGATAAAATTCTCATTGCAACAAAAAATAATCGATGATTAAATTTAAAATTATCAACTTATGTACCGAATCTAATATTTAAGCCAAATATAAAAGAAAATTATTTACGTCATATCTAAGTTCAATGATAAAACGTATGAAAATAAGGCATAATTTAAATAATTTAAAATAAGAAATGATTCAATAAGAGGAATTACGTCATAATGATAGAAAAATTTTATTTTTACCTATTTGATGTGTGATAAATTGATAAATTTAATCGCCTGCTCTTAACTTTTGAAAATATGAGTTAAAATAATGGCATTAAACGATCGAAAAGGAGGGGAAGTGGAGATTTAGAACGTATTAAAGACGGCAATATTTTTTGCTGTGATATAAAGTATATTTATACCAATTTATTTTAGAATCGGATCTATAGTTTAGGAGAAGATAAACATTACTCTCTTTGAATTTTGCTAACTATGGATGCCTCTATCCATTCCAGGTCCAACCGCTTCATAAAATTGAGGTCAGACGTACAGATAACTTAGGCTATTATTATATAGGAGATTCTGTATTAGGCTTGCTTGCACACACAGTGGACTTTTTACCGAGAGGAGAATTTACCATCGCGATCAACAAAATCAACTCTAACACAAAGGGCGGGAAAATTTCCCTCGCCGTAGTCTTATGCAGTGTAAAACTTTTGCTGCTACAGAGCAAGACCCACACTATAGGGGCGGACAACCCTTACATTTGTCCGGGGCTCGAAAATTCCGCCATTTTTTTGCTGCGAGTGTGAGAAAAATATTGATATGTCAAATACTCAACTAATCGAAATTTATTCATATCGATTTTTCTTTTGCTAAAAATTTACAATTCGTATTTATACTGTTTATGTTTAAATTCTAAAAATATTTACAATCCTTAATTCTATAGGAAACAGTTATGAAAAGCCGTATGTTTAATTAATAAGCAGAAATAAGAAAATTTTTATAGTCGAGCACTATTCTGCTGAATATTTTTACGAGACCCAACTTCCATTGTAGACTGTTAAAAAGTATTTGGCCACTGGGTGTATAGGTATATGAGAAAATATAGTTACCAAATTCATTTCTCTTTCTCTTCCAATTAGTCGGAATCGCTACGAAATCCGAGGCAAACTTCATGCCAAGCTTTACGAATAGCGTTTTTGTCTTTAAAAATTTCTTGAGTTTGATCTCATAAAACAGGTATCTCTTGTATTCATGAAATCGGAATTTCATTATCAGTAACGCTCGTGTTCATGGAACTATTCATATTCACAACGCAAGTCCAATGCAAATTGTAGAAAAAAACCGCTGTGTGTGTGCAAATGTTCACTGGGTTGCATAGACCTCTAGTTCGAGACAACGGATAAATTTCCGCTGAGCTCCAGTGGCACGAGACGGTTGCAGAGCTACTGTCAATGGCAAATTAACCGATCTTTTTTGTCTAATGTGCAAGTTCTAGTTTACTTCAATGGACTACTTTTTGAATGGTAGCGATGGTAAATTTTTCTCTCGGAAAAATCCGCCGTGTGTGTATCCAGCCTTAGGAATATGCCCCAAAACAATCAGGAAATTTGTCCAAAAGTAAGTCCTCAAATGTAAATCCATAACTTCTTATATATCAAAGCAGTTCTAGTTTCATTAATGAAGAAATGCAAATAGAAGCTATATAAGAACGTGATTTTAAGTAATATATGCAATTTTTGTCCGCCATTGTATTGGAAGAGCAGTTAGTATATGAAATTATGTACTAGTTAATTCATGATTAATTTAAATTTATATAAAAGAGATTTTTGCACGATAGTAGGAGGAGCCAGTCAGTATTAATTTGCAATTAGCTACCATTAAGTACTGGATAATTTAAAACAAATATGTAACAGCCGAACGATGAGCAAATGGTAGGGCATTGCTATTTAGGAGTTTGTACGCTTAATTTCAGCTGATGGAATGTATGTTTGTAGTCTTAAAGAGTAGATTCGGGCATAATTAATCCTCGTATAGCAAAGCAGTAGACCGTAGCAACAAACCATATCCAACCAACTGTGTAACAAGTGCTGTAAACATAATTATTCAATCAAATCAATTTTACAACACTAGAGTGTTTCTTCGCCACTTCGCGCTTCTTATTTTGCAGGCTTCAGAGCTTCGCGGTTTTTTCCAAAATATTCATAAAAAAATAAAAATGAAAATATACAACCATGTCGGCAGTCACATTAAGAAAAAGAGCGTTGTTTCATGTTGAGAGAAGAATCCCTGTATGTCAGACTCAGAGATGAGTTGATTCAGAGTACATACCACGGGCTCTTGAGATGACAAAGTCTGCAAGTGAGGAAGAAAATGAAGAAAAAGACGAAGAACAAACTGAAAAGCGTGGCCTTACCCTGGAAAATCTGCAACAATTGTGCAACATGACAAGAATTTGTACAAGACATTGACGACAATACGGTTCGAGCTGTCGAGTTCAGCAATCGCGTTGAAGGGGTTATATCCTTGTACAGGGGAATTTTGAAGGAAAAGGAAAAACAAAGACAACTACCCATCACCATGTTTTTCTCCAAGGTAAAGCCCACTGGCTCTATCGTCAGCGTCTCCATCAGAAGAGTCTCCGAGGGAACCTAAAATTTCTACGAGTCAAGCGAGAATTTCTTTTCATCCACCAACAAGACTCTTCGCCTCTCTCTGAAAGCGATGTTGATTAATGTTTATTACTCTTTAAGGTTTTGTAATTAACCTTATTAATTAGCACTGACACGTTTAAGTAAATCGGTATACTGTTGTAATTTTTGTCTTAAATATGTAAAGTATAAGTACTGTTTACATATTTAAAACATTCGTGTACCCGCATACACGAAAATTCCTAAGGGCAAATCCTACTTCGCGGGTTTTCAATTTTCGCGGAATGTTCTGTTCCCCATTAATCGCGAAATATGAGGGATCACTGTATTGAGTTATCCCGTTTACAGAAATACACACAAATAGTGTAATATCCCTTACGATTTAGCAGATTTAAACTTTATTTGCCAAAATTTCCATTAATATTTTATACGCAAAATTTAGCATCCGTTGGCTAAAGATACATCGTCCCAAATGAGAACATTAGGACAAAATAGGTTAAGCAGTTGCACTTAAAAATTGCCGTAGATTTTGATGCAAGTACAACGCATTTTTACAACAGGGGTAACAAACAGTATCTTTCTACCTTTTTTAGTTTCCTGTAATTTCGGCAATTTTTCGAGCCAGTCTAATATTTCACGCTCAGATAATTTTTGTCGCCGCATTCGGCCAAAGAAATCTATTGTCGTCTATTATTTTGTCAGGAATAACGTATAATTAAGAAAAACGTATAATTGAAATAAGACGCTAACCGCGTAAAAGAAAGTTTTTTTTTTGGAAGTTATTTTCAGGTATCTGCTACTAGAATTTTTTTTAAGACTTTTCATTTCGCAAAACATTTTTTTGTAGCAAAGACTTAAAGTTCAAAGTCAGCAAAAACTCTAAAATTCATTTTTGGGTATATTTACAGAAAAACATGCAAACACACCTATAAAAGGAAAACCAGTAAATTAGAATTGGAATTTTTGTTCTTTGATTTTTCTTTGTTCCTTTTTTCCTGTTGGAACGAGAGTTTTTCTTTTTTCATTTCATAATATTGTGACATTCTGAAACAGATTAATGTAGCATCCTTTTGATACATTTTTGCCATTCGTGATTGAAATGGTGCAAAAACAGTAAAATATCAAAAATAAATGAAATATTTATAATAAAACTAGCATATAGGCCGTCATATGTATTAATAGTAAAATTTTTAATTTTCCGGAATTGTAGAGCCTCTTATTAGGCAGGTAAAAAAAATGGTTTGCTTTTTGGCTGAGAATTATCTGGTACAAGATCAATAATTTGTTTATATTTACTGACCGCATGTTAGTTGCCAACTTTAATTTATCTTGTCATATTACGTGATAGAATGAATAACAGAGGTCTTAATATTGATAGTGATTATATGGCGGTATATATGAATGGTATCCAAAATTTAGTAAATCGAATGCAAACCGTGTAGTTATGTATAAAAAACAAACACACAAACGAACAAACTTCTTAATTTTTAAAGATATATAACTTAAACGCTAGATATTTATTAGTCCATGAAATAGACTCCTAGAATTTTATGAAAAGAATTTGTTGTTAATACCAGTGATAAAATTTTCATTACAATCAAAACTAATCGATGATTAAATTTAAAATTATCACATATGTACCTAATATTATATTTAAGCCAAATATAAAAGAAAATTATTTACGAAATATCTAAGTTCAGTGATGAAACGTATGAAAAGAATGCAGACGATATTTAAATAATTTAAAATAAGAAATGATTAAATGAGATGGTTAAAGGAATGAGTCATAATGCTAGAGAAAAAATGTTATTTTTACCTATTTATTATGGGATAAATTGATACATTTAATTACCTGTTCTCAACCGCGGAAGATAAGTCTCGAATCTCATTGTGTAGTGTATCCAATTATTAGATTATTAGAACAGACAGGTCAGCAGTGCAAAGGTTAAGCCATGTTTAATGACGCTTTTCAAGTAATGAGATAGTTTTCACTCCCTTCTTTATCTGCAGAAAATCACGAAGACTCAATACTGAATTTACTAAAGACACCTGCGCATTTATTTTCTTGATTAGTATAACTTTTCTTCACAATAAGAATGAAATAGATATTCGATTTGGATACGATTTCTTATTTACCGCGAATCATTCCTTTCAAAAAATTTCCGCGAAATCCTGCAAACATAAGAGTCATTCTCAAAATTCTCGAGAAAGTAGGACATTTTTTTTCAAATTAAAAAACTAATATTATGTGATAGGATGGAGAGCAGTGGTTTTAATATTGGCAATGATTATTTGGCGGTATTTATGAATGATGTCTAAAATTTAGTCAATCGATAGCAAACCGTGTGCTTAAGTATAAAAACAAAATACACAAACGAACAGTCTTCTTAATTTTCAAAGATATATATCTTAAACGCTAGATATTTATTAGTCCGTGAAATAGACTCCTAGACTTTTATGGAAAGAATTTGTTGTTAATACCGGTGATAAAATTTTTATTGCAACAAAAAATAATCGATGATTAAATTTAAAATTATCACATATGTACCTAATCTATTATTTAAGCCAAATATAAAAGAAAATTATTTACGTCATATCTAAGTTCAGTGATAAAA
Source organism: Pardosa pseudoannulata (assembly GCA_032207245.1). NCBI lineage: Eukaryota > Metazoa > Arthropoda > Arachnida > Araneae > Lycosidae > Pardosa > Pardosa pseudoannulata. Next base: position 52,346,403 of record CM063509.1, read on the forward strand.
CGTATGAAATAATGTAAACGATATTTAAATAATATAAAATAAGAAATGATTAAATGAGATGGTTAAAGGAATGACGTCATACTGCTAGAAAAAAAAAATTATTTTCATATACTTATAATGTGATAAATTGATGAATTTAATCACCTACTCTTAACCGAGGAAAACAGGGCTTGAAATATTGGCATCAAACGATCGTAAAGGGGGGAAGGGGAGAATTTGAAACGTTTCCAAACTCGCTTTAAATTTTGCTAACTGTAACTCATCAAGAATCCAATATGGATGTCTCTATCTATTCCAGATCCAACCGCTTCATAAAATCTAGGACGGATGGACGGACAGATAACTTAGGCTATTATTATATAGGGGAAAAGCATCGATCTCCTAATCGGAGTGTTGGGAGTTCTAGGCTCGATATGATGAAAGTTTCATAGAGTTCCTTAATGGCGGCTGGAGCCCGTAAAATTGGCTCGTAGTTGCAATGTTCTCTAAGTTCACAAACGATACCTCAGGATGTGATAAGCTAAGCCTAGAGTTCTACTCGGTTCCTTATTCTAAATCACTTTGCTAGCGTTGTCCTAAGGAGTAATGGTGCCTGCTCAATAAAAATGCCGATAAATATCTGCAGCTTGGTAGTGAAAATCCTGTAAGAAGTATGAATCCCCGTGTACTCATGTACTTTTCCCCCGATGGTCAGCACGTTCGTACAGAGCTGTGGAGAATTCTAAGAAGAATATAGACGCAGCTGTTGACTTTGAGTTTTAATGGGGACCCCTGCGGAGGAGTTGTAGCTGATGGAGTGGCACAAGTGAAGCGCACGCAGGAATGCAGCTGTGAAATAATTGGGCAGGGGCTAGGCAATAATATCAATTTTCACCAAAGGGACCATTTTAATGATCCCACCTTCACACACGAAGGGGGTGCAGATGTGGGAAAAATTCAGGAAAAGAGAAAAAAGGAGAGTTGAACTGAGGTGTAAAATTATGGAAATAAAGTTGGAAGAGTGGTAGAGTAGACGGGTGCATCCAGATCCCTTGAGCAAGCCAGAGAGCCTGGGCCAGCAATATTTTCCTGATCCCACATCCGACAAAGGGACGACCCTTACGCCAGCAGAGATGTACAGCAAAGTAACGACCTTTAAGCCAGCACCGATGTGCAGCCTGCCTACAGCCTCACCTGCTTCCCTTTAATTACTGGAGGTAAACGGACTTATTATTTATGATTGTTACCTGGGTCTCCTAACATTTTGATAAGGAATACCATTTTAAAAATATTGATGAATATAAAAACAAAATAATAATAATGAATGTCATGTCATTTATTAATCAAGTTATAAATTAATCTGCAAATAATGTATATAATAAATGTTTTAGTTTAAATATAAGGTATTTACTATTAATTCTATAGCGTATATTATACTATAAATGAGATGAGAATTTGAATAAGCTGTCCTTAAAAGGTAGAACAATTAACTGACTACTAAAAAACGGTAGTTTATAAATGACTAATTAAGCAATTCAGTTTTCGAATTTTGTTGTCATACAAAGTATGTATTTTTGTATTACAAAATTATTATAAAATAATATGTTATAATTTCTTTCCCAATAATTTTTCATTTTCTTATTTATTTATAAAATTGCTTTAGTTTAAATTCGTCTAGTAAATAGTAGAATTTAAATTAATCATTCCTGAACAAATCCCTCTTCTACCACATCCACCCTACAGTTCCGATCTGGCTCCCGGTGACTTTTTTTTCCATGGCTTTAAGGAGGACGTAAAACAACGTCATTTTTGACACAACCCGGGATGTCTAAAAGCCTTAGCAACAAGATGGAACATCACAAAGTGAGTTCTAACAACGCTACAGACACTGACAACAACACTGGATTCGTTGTATTGCTGCCCAAGGTGCATAGAGTCACGGTAGTACAGTCGCAAAGGTCACGATCTTGTAGCTGGAAGGGTGCTGATTCAGGGATCGAGCCGACCAAAGATCCACCGTATACGTTAAAGGTGACTGGAGCACATAAAATAGGTTCTTGGTCAAAATGTCCTCTAAGCTCTCAAACAATGCTTCTGGGAGTGGGACAAGCCTTTGGGTGTTCTGCATGGTTCTTGCTTCTAAAGGACGTAGACCCACTTGAGCAAAGTCGATCTGTCACCCAAGTGGTGTCTATTAAACGAAAGACTCACCCTTTGCCTTAACCCCTTAATGCACAGTTTTTTTTATAAAGGCCGGCCAAAAATCATTTTATTTAATATAAAAAAATAATTTAGAACATTGTCTTGCCAAGAAAATTACAAAAATACAAAATAATCAAAATTTTTATTGCAGTTTTGGATTTTGATATTATTGTAGAAAATAGTCGAAATTTAGATATATATATATATATATATATATATATATATATATATATATATATATATATATATATATATATATATATATTAGTATTTTATACTCGAATAAGGAAGTGTTATAGCTTACAATTCCATGTAAATGATAAATATCAATAAAACGATTGTTTGTTTTTTTCTCTCATTGTTATTTTCAATTCTGGATTGCATTAGAGTGTGAAAAATTATAGCAACATAAAGTACAACCCCGTTCAATTATCTCGAGTGTGCACAGTTTGGCCTGTTTAGCGTGCTCGAGTTAACACGAGCGTGCACGTTAAGGGGTTAACACTTGGCATGCAAATACACTTCATCGCCAACTTGCGCGTGCAGCGGGCGTTTTTTCGTGAATCTTGAGAAAGTTTAGTTATTCAGAAAAATCGCAGTAAATCGAAAACTACTTTGTTTTTATGAACGAAACTTTTTTTTTTGTTTTACACTTTAATATATACTGTATGATTATTTAACAAAAAAAGAAAAACAATATTTTTACGAAATCACAAAAATAAACGATTTTTAAAATTAAAGTCCGATAATCTGTCAGCGCATATTTCTTCATCACTATCTTTGTCACAAAGGCTCATTTTATCAATTTTGTATTCAACAATAAAAAAACCAAGCTTCAAATTGACAAAACACGACTTGTACGTTCTGGAGCCAGGAATTCGATTGAAGACGAAATAACGCAACAAAAGACCGAGTAACTCGACAATCATAACTTGTGGAAAGAAAAAATGCATAGCAACGCAAACAACACGCATATAATGTCACACATACATATAATTATACGTATTTAGTAGATTTGTGGTGGTTAGCGGGTATCCACCACAAATCTAAATAAGTATTTTTAAGTGACCTGCGCTCCAGTGACAGACTGCAAAAGAATAAATAAATAAATAAACGTAAAAATACGTTGCCATCACGTGAAGTGTTAATACGAGTAGCGTATGGTTCAATTCGTGCTTTGTTTGTCCAAGTGGCATTAGAAACAACAAGGCGCATATTTGGGAGAATATTAACTGTTTCTCTTTGTAAGTACAATTTTCTAATTTATGTAATTTTTTTATTACTCTTGGGACAAACATTGTATACAGGTCAAACATACAATTCGTGTGAAATATTTCCACTAAAACTATCGGTTAACCCTCACACTGCACATCCCGCGATTTCCACGGGCAACATAGAGGTAGCAAAATTTGCGCAACCCGCGATTTCCGCGGGCATGTATTTTAGCCGTCTATTTAACTGTGCAACCCGCTCTTTAACCGTTTATTATTTCATTTTGGCTTTACTGTGATTTTTAATTCTTTGGCTGCCATATTACAATCGACATATGTCACTGGGAACTTCTGTGTCATAATGACGTCATAAATCACCAGAAATAGGAATTTAGTACCATAAATTTCCCTCTCTGGCATCATTATGACGCAGAAGTCACCAGTGACATATGTCGACTGTAATATAGTATTAGCTGTAAACTAGCAGATGGCTTTAATTGTCCACATTTCTGCGAAATATAGAAGAATTTTTTGTAACATCTTGCGCGCTTTTCATAGCTGAAAGATGTCTGGCAGGAAGCGTTTCGCGAGTGATATAACCTATACTCCTGACGATATTTCCGACACTGAGAGCACTTCTGACTCTGATTTCAAGTATATTGAAGATAGTTATAGCGAAACTGATGAGAATTTCTCGGATTCCTCTGCGGATAGGGATGAATCTGAAAATTTATTTTCTATTCAAAATGTTCGACAATGGTGCAAAATTGATATGCAAAATATTCCACCAGCTCCTGCTTCATTTCCTTTCCTTGGAAATCCCGGACTAAATTTCACTATGGCAAATAATGCAACTGTTTTGGACTATTTTGAACTTTATTTTGACGATGTTATGTTGCAAATAATAGTAAAAGAGACCAACAGTTACAAGAGAGTAACAGACCCATGAGACTAACTGCTCGACACTTTGCTAGCCATATAACCCAAATCCCATCAAGAAATAGCCTCGTAGATAGTGTGCTGTCTGTTGTTAAAAAAACTGAAGGTGGAACAAAAACTTCGAAAAGAAACGCGAATTTGGTGCAAGGATTGCGAGGTAGGACTTTGCCTCGAGCCTTGTTTCGAAATTTATCATACAAGACTTCATTTCTAATAAATGTTTTGTAAGTCTTTTGCATTTTTTAATTAGTATATACTTTTTGCTTTTGTATTTTATAAAATAAATGATAATTTAACCAAGATTAATTTTCAAAATTTAGCTTTTATATCATTATTCTTCAATTTCATTATTCCGAACACTTTTATTTAGGACCTAATTCTATATTAACACCTTCCGGTAAAATGACGAGTCTAGCTCGTCATTAGTTTTTCATTCCATACCGCACAATGACGAGCTACACTCGTCATGCGATTAAAGTTACTGTTAAATATGATAATTAATTTAGTTTAAAATTTCTAGTGTACTGAATTTGGCAACACTTTTATCACTTGTGAAAATCACAAGTCACTATTGCATATTGTTTACTTGGTACAAGTCATTGCCAAATTAATGAGTCAGAATAAAAGAAAACCTACTAAGAAATGCCGTGTGTGTTACAAGAATCAAATTAAAAGTGAGACTACTTGGCGGTGTAAACAATTAAGAATTCTTTGCACTTTGTTTTGAAAAGTACCACTAGCTTGAAGACTATTATCTGTATACCTTATTAATGTTTTGCTTTGATATTTTCTTAATTTTACTGTTTCTGATATTATTTAACACTATGTAAACAGTGGATTTTAATTAAGAATATGTAAGAATTGTAAAATGAAACAAGTTTTTTAAATAAAAATTAAATGGTTATTTCATGCAGTTTTTCATTATTAAATCATACCGGAAGGGGTTAAAAAAAACTCTTTTACAAAAATTTTTTGTATATTTTAACTCTAAAATGCATATAGATATGAAATATGTAATAAAAAAATACTTAATTTTTGAACCTATTTTGATAAAATAAATAAGCAGCGAGAGGGTTAACTCGAATTTACGTATAAGGTACCCGAAAGTTATTCCGTACGAATGCTCTTCCAGTTATTTGTTTCTCACCAGCTCAAATTAAATAGCTATGACAGTTTTCGTTTTATTCTCACGAGTGTAATGGTATTTTTTGTTTACTAGTTTGGATTAGTGTACACCGTTACGGTCCAAAAGAAAAACCAGTACGCTCGAACGATACTCATGAAATGAAAAAAAGAAATTGTCATCTCTAATTAAATCATGAGGAGGCAGGGGAAAAAAAGGGAAATTTTCCGTCGCCGCGTCAAATGGTTCTCTTCAGAGGCTACCGACGCTTTCGAACTATGCGGAAAAAACGACGGCAACGACAAAAACCGAAGAGAAGTCGGGGAAAAAAAACCCCGGCCCAGTGTCTGGAGCGAAGTCATTTGAATCATGATCTCAGGTGTACAGAGGCCGATGACACGCGGGATTTCCCCCGACAAAGGTGTCTTCTTCTTTTATTATTTTTTCGAGCGAGCCTCGTTAGTTTGCGCGGGTGCTTATTTTTGTCGCAAAAAAGTTCGGAAGAGGGAGATCGCGCTTCGTTCCGCCTTTCGCGGTAAATGAAGCATCGGTCCGCGAACAGAGAGAAGCTGTTGTGCGTGCATTTGCGGTAATAACAAACGCCTCATGAAAATATCCCCGACAGTCGAAGTAAGCGTTTTGCTTCTGACCGTCTTTCGTCGAATTTTGTTCCGGGACTGCTGCAGTTCCGATGTGGAATTCGTAGATCAAACGGTCCGGCACCGTTTACTGGGATTGTTGGTGACATTCTTTCGCGCTGTTTCTAAATTTTAGCCGACGCTTAATGTAGTTTGCGTTTAAGAAAGATGTCTATACTGTCTCGGTAAATAAAGATAAGATCTGATTTAACTTAGTTCCACTCAGGGATTTCTTCGTTGGAGAACAAAGGTTCAAAAAGAATATTAACACATTGTGTGCTGGTACATTTCGCAGCGGAATTGTACCGGGAGCGGGTGTTTAGCGCGTAAATTTAGTTATTCAGTTAAATCTCAATAGATCGAAAATTATTTAATTTTTTTAACCAACTTTTCGTATTTTATATTGAAATATATAAACAAATATATAAATAGACAGATAAACAGATATATATGTAATCGTCCGGGGACCAACCAGCCCCGAGCTTCACTTGAGAACTTCTTTTTAAAATTGCCCCTATTATTTTCCTCAGCCCGGGCATACTGGGCTGCCAAGTGTCCCGCTAACCGTCTGTTCGAAATAAACACATAATTCATCGTGGCTGAACTTAATCTTTATTTCATCCGATCAAAATTGCACAATATCCAGAAACGTCTGAACTGGAGGGTGTCAGAACGCCTCTAATGTCGTGGGAAAATGCTGAGGCAACTGTTTTAATTGCTTATAGAAAGTAACTTTTGATTAGAGTCCTCTGCTAAAGTGTGGCGTTCCAGATGACTATTATTGCTGATAGTTACAAATTTTCCTGGGAGAGTTATTGCATCCTCATTATAAAATGCCAGCAATATCATTTTCTGTTTTGGGAATCATAGAAAGAATTTCGGGGTTCGGCTGAAGGAATGAAAACTTCCTCGTTCAATTTGCGTGGCTGGGAAAATATGATTAATATAAAGAGAAGAAATTAAGATATAAAGAGATATAAATATTAAGATTATATAAAATAATAAATGGGGAAAAGAGATAATTTTTTTATATATATATATACTATATAGGGCTTATATATATATATATATATATATATAAATATATATATATATATATAAATATACATATATATAATATCATTTTTGCAAGGATAAATAAAAAGTTAATTTTAAATCTAAATTGATTTTTTTAAATCAACCTTCCCGTTCTGTGGTTCCGCATCGACTGATGTAAAAACTAGTTTTTATTTGTCTAAATTTTTCCAGAATCTATGTAGTAGACAAGAACATTCGGCTTCGTTTTCCTGTATATACCGTTATTTTTGTACCCACAAACAAACCATGTTGTTACACTAACCCGTACTAGTACGTGTCCCTCTCTCAAGTATCAGTCATCAGAAAACGTACTAGTATATGTCCTGCGCTCAAGTATCAATCGTCAGAAAACGTACTAATACATCTCCTGCATACATTATGTGTTAACATTATACATGTCCTTTTGGCAGGTTTGGCCTTAGCTAGCTGGGTACCCCAGGTTTGGTATTTTTCAGCGCCCTTTATTTCTTATTGTTAACTTTTTGGAATGAGATTTATTCTTGGGTTATATCTGAAGTCCGATTTTCTGAAAACGTGGATACTAATGTCAAGAAATGATAATTATGGCAATGCCAGGGGCGCGCAAGGAATGCAAGAAAAGCTCTTTTTGCTGTAATTGCTGGAACATTAGTGTTTCTTTAGATATTCTAGGTGGGACATTCAAAACCCAGTAGTCTTCAAAACATTATTACATTTGTGGGACACATAGACTTGAAATTGTTAACTATCATTACATTTACGAGTTTCAGACAATATCAGTGTTTTGAGTAAAAAACAAAAAGGGATATTATAAGATTGAAAAGATGTCCGATATCAAGGCAAATTCAGGAGACGTTGACTACCACCGGTAGCTTCCTGAGAAATACTCGTTCCAATTCAGGGAAGAGAACTTGATTTGTTCTGAAAATAATCGAATGTTTTTTTTCGAAAAATATTTCTTAATGTTTTCGTAAACAGTGGACTTAACCACTTTATTTGATATTGATACGGCCAAAATGTAAACTCTTTAGAATCTTGGTTTATTTTTCGCCTGCTTGGGTTAATCTAATGTTCGATTTCATGCAAACGTGGGTACTAATATAAAAAATTATAGGAATACAGGATACGCACTTTTTACGCTAAAGGCCAGGACATAAGTTTTTTTTATTAGATATTGTAGGTGGAAATTCAAAACCATGTAGTCTTGAAAACATTATTACATGGATGGGACACATAGACTACAAAGGGTTAACTAACATTATATTTACGAGTTTCAGACAATATCAGCGTTTTGAGTTAAAAAAAAAAGTACTGTTATAAAACTATCATACAGCCCGTCATATGACGGGATCAGTAAAATTTTTAATTTTCCAGAATTGTAAAGTACCCTATGGGGTAAGAAAAAAATGGTTTGTTTTTTGGCTGAGAATTATCTGGAACACACTCAATAATTTGTTTATCTTTATTTTATACTCCTCTAAAGTCTCACGATACTGTGAATGCAGTTTAGAATCACGTTGAATCCATTAAGTCAAACTGTATGGTTTATGTATAAAAAACAAACACACAAAAAAACTTTTTAATTTTTAAAGATATATAATTTGAACGCTAGATATTTATTAGTCCGTGAAATAGACTCCTCGACTTTTATGAAAAGAATTTGTTTTTTAATACCGGTGATAAAAATTTTCTATGCATCAAAATAAATGATTAAATTTTAAATTATCACATATATACCTAATCTATTATTTAAGCAAAATATAAAAGAAAATTATTGACGAAAGTTGAATGATAAAACGTATGGAAATAATGCAGACGATATTTAAATAATTTAAAATAAGAAATGATTAAATGAGATGGTTAAAGGAATGACCACATAATGTTAGAATAAAAATGTTATTTTTACTAATTATTATCTGATAAATTGATAGGCCGAACGATGGCCAATTGGTTAGGGTGCTGGCCTTCGGAACCGGAGTTCGTGGGTTCGAATCCCACTATGGCATGGATGTTCGTAGCCGTTCGGAATCGGCTTTAAGCAGTAGGCCCTGGTCTCATTGACCCTCGTGTTGCAAAAAGTTAGACCGTAGCGCTCCAAACCAAACCTGATAAATTGATATTATTATACTGGGGATAGAAAATATGTAACACATCAAGGCAAATTTAGGGGTGGTT
>CM063509.1:52360725-52378225 GCA_032207245.1 Pardosa pseudoannulata
CAGGGTAGGATTATAACTTTAAAAAAAAAAAAAAAAAAAAAAAAAAAAAAAAAAAAAAAAAAAAAGAAAAAACTTTCTAGAATCTTGCCATAACAAATTTGACGCTACAAACTTTCAGCAAATCTTCTGCGAGTTGACGGATCATGAAGTGACCACACCTATGCAACGCTATTATGCTGCAAAACTGTGACAACCTTGTAGCAAGCGAAAATTCTTAAGAGTTGCTGCAGTCTTGATTCAAACTTGCAGATTTGTCATGCTGAACTTGCTGCAAGTTTGCAGGCTTGCAAAATAAGACTGCTGCAAGTGTGCTGCAAACTAAATTTGCTATCTGGGTGCTGCCTGTTGATTTATTTATACACTGATACACCCAGTGGCGTCCCAGATAGCATGCCTACTTTCAGCAAGTTTGATTTTTTCTGGATAATATCTTGTCATAACAAATTTGACGCCACAAACTTGCAGCAAAACTCCTGAAAGTTAGACGGAGCATAAAGCGACCACTCCTTTGCAACGCAATTTTGCTGCTAAACTGTGGCAATCTTGTCATGACAAACTTGGAGCAAGCGAAAATTCCCATCATTGCACGAGAGTTAAGGTAAAGAGCGCATGTGCAAAGGTTTCCCGGCCAAAGAAAAGAATGACAACATGGCAGACAGGCCATTCCGCAAGCTGCTATGGATCTTTTAAAAAGCATTTATTATTTTAATAATTCAAGTGTGGTTATTTTTTAAAGTAGCATTTCTCTATAATTTGCAACTATCTAAAATTTCTAATAAATTAAATAGATGTGTTAATTCTATTAATTCACTAAGCAATGTTTTCGTTTTCATGCACGTGTATTGGGCCATATTAAACCTATTTTGAAAATTTTAACTTTTAACTGAATTTTTTTCAACTTTTCTCAACTGTGGTTTGCAATGAACTTGCTGCAAGTTTGATATGACAAGTTTGCGGCAAACTTGCACGACAAGTGTACTGTAACTTGCATGACAAGTTTGCTGCTAGTTGGAGGTATGGTGACTTCGAAGTTTGCGTAGACTTGCTGCAGTCTTGTTTCACATTTGCAGACTTGTCATGCTGAACTTGCTGCAAGTTTGCAGGCTTGCAAAATAAGACTGCTGCAAGTTTGCTGCAAACTAAATTTGCTATCTGTGGTAGGAAGGTGGGTGTGGGCTGTATATCCCCGTATCAGTTACCATCCACTAAATACCTACCCCTCGCTTTCACTGTATCATTGCAGATTAAAAAAAATAGCACACGTTGCATGTAATTTTAGAATATGTGTAAATTGCCCTTTATTAAATTTATTTATTTTTGTTTTACTAATGCTACTACATATTTGAAACTTTGTTTCCGTTTTTCTTGATTTACGGACTTTAATATTATTCCCCATGTTATAAAAGTCTCAGAAAATTAGTAAAAATTATAAATTAACTTACTTACATCCATAACTATGAAACTAATCAAAATGCATGGATTGATTAGTCAAAATAGTATTGAAGGTTTTAAATTTAAAATTTCGGTTTACATACGCTTAACTTAGTTAAGGCATGAACAAATGGATATATAGGTTAACTTCTGAACACCGAAACTTTCGTGAACACCAATACTTCCTTGTCTTATTACTAGAATGTAAAACTGCAATTCATTCTTTAACCCCTTCCAGGTTCATTTTATTTCGGGATTATAGGTCAAAAAATGTCAATTTTTTAATGCTTATTTTTATACCTACATAGCTTTTTAAACATAATAGCATCATTTAAATATAAGCTTTCCTAAAAATTAATGTAAAAAAATCAATTTAAACAGATTAATTTACCTGTATAGTTGGCTTTCTGTACGGCAGAAATCATTACACTTTGAAGTCAATTCGCACAAACTATAAACATTAAGCTTAGAATACCTAGCTTTTATCTTGAATTAAATTTTATTTATATCCTATGCATTTACATTAACCCCTTCCGGTATGATTTAATAATGAAAAACTGTGCATGAAATAACCATTTAATTTTTATTTAAAAAACTTGTTTCATTTTACAATTCTTACATATTCTTAATTAAAATCCACTTTTTACATAGTGTTAAATAATATCAGAAACAGTAAAATTAAGAAAATATCAAAGCAAAACATTAATAAGGTATACAGATAATAGTCTTCAAACTAGTGGTACTTTTCAAAACAAAGTGCAAAGGAATTCTTAATTGTTTACACCGCCAAGTATTCTCACTTTTAATTTGATTCTTGTAACACACACGGCATTTCTTAGTAGGTTTTCTTTTATTCTGACTCATTAATTTGGCAATGACTTGTACCAAGTAAACAATATGCAATAGTGACTTGTGATTTTCACAAGTGATAAAAGTGTTGAAAAATTCAGTACACTAGAAATTTTAAACTAAATTAATTATCATATTTAACAGTAACTTTAATCGCATGACGAGTGTAGCTTGTCATTTTGTGGTATGGAATGAGAAACTAATGACGAGCTAGACTCGTCATTTTACCGGAAGGGGTTAACGATTATGAAATTATTAACCAAAATGTGGTCGTGTATGGTACAATCGAAAACACGGTACTGCACAGAGTCCAACATCGCAATCTGGACAGTAGAACCACGTTTCTCTCCTTACCTTCTTCCCTCTACTGTCTCTCTTTGAGCAGCAAATAATCTAGAAGCCAGAAAAGTAAACAAATGTATTCGAAACTATAAAAAACAGATGTGAAATAATTCGGGAAAAACTGATTGCACAGTGTAAAATTTCACAGTGCCCGAGCTACACTCGGGATGTGCCAGGAAGGTACATTTCGCTTGCCCGAGTTTAGCTCGGGAAAAACCGGGAATGGGTTAATAGGAGGACAAACTATTATTTATTTAACACTATTTTTCTCCTAATTTTCTTATAGAAAGTCGAGAATATTTTTCTCTACTTTCCGCAGACCCCAGGCATCCTTTCATGTGTTTCCGAGATGGATTTTCTTTAAACTCACCATAAATTTAATTCGCAGCCAGCGAAATGATACGATAATTATTACCTCCCCCCCACCCGCTGCTTTCACCTCGCGTCCGTTCACTGTCACCGTGACTGAAAGTGATCCCATTCGACTGCATGATTGTTCCCCATCCACCCCTTTTATGAATTTTTCCTCCCCCATCCGGAAGCGTATCAAACGGGCGGATTATTTGCCCATAAAACAATCCTTCACGGTAATCTGCTATCTCACTTAGGGCGCCATCTATCGTTTATCACGACAAGCTCCATTCTCTCCCCTTCCCTCTGTTACGCAACAATCACTCCCTCCCGCTGCGGGTCTCCGGGGACCGTTGAGTCAGTGGGGGTTATGAATATCCCTTGCAACTTTTATTGGGGTCGCGCCCTCCCCCATAAGTGGCTAATTATGTGCGACGACAGCTACTCTCTCTCCCTACCTTCCCCAACCTGTGTGTGTGTCTCTGGAGGTGTTAAAAACGGGGGTCGAAGGGGAGTTATGGAGTTATTAGGATGGAGATTCGAATTTCTCTCCCCCCCCTCTCTTCTTATGGAACGGGGGATTCAAGTTGAGCTGTTATTTGATTGAGAGATTGCGTTATGTCGGACCCGTTTCCATTTTTCCGTCGGGATTAGATTTTGCCTTCTGCCTCACGGAACACGAAGAGATTGTTTGACGCAATCATTTTTTTTCCTTCCGAGATTGTCACCGTGATTATGGTACTGGCGTTAAAATATTGCTTTCACAGAATTTCGTAGGCTCTCGTGTCCAGCTTTGAACCTCAAACTTTGTCAAAAAGAGTAAATATAACTATTTTCAACCACTCTACATGATGTAGAGCAGGGTTTTTTACACTACAAGTTGTGGAATCCCTAACAGTGGTTGCCAAACATTTTTAGCAATTTTGACATTTCTTTAATTTATTAGGATAACTTTACAATTACCAAATATTTTTATGACACCGACAGAAAAAATATAGAAGCCGTGGCAGGTTTTGAAAATAAAAAAAATAAGAAGTAATTTTTTTGGTGGTGGGTGGACGGTAGGATATCCAGATAAACTGTGTATGGACAAATATTTAACTATATAGAATTTATAAACATCCAGATCTAGTTAATTTCATCGGCATTCAAAGGTTAAGAGGGACTGGACACAGAATCGGAATGAACAGCTGCAGATCTTTAATAAAAAGTTTCCATGGTGTGAAGAATGATTCCCAATCCCTAAATGACTCCCGTGACAGACGAGAGATGACCTCTATATTTTGTTTAAATTAAGGAGAGACTGAACCGCGAAGGGAGAGAGAGTACGCTAAGGTTCGACGCCTGACGTAATTGTTCCAGATCCCTTAGCAATTTTACTGTTCATAAAACTTGGCTTATTTTTATTGTTTGTCTGCTTCTTTAATGTGTTTTTAAGCCAACCCAGCCTCTAAAGCCATACGGCAGCTACCTTTTGATGACCAGTCGCCACAATAGCTACCCATAACGGCTTCCAAGCCATTGCTGACTTACAAGAGGCCTGTTATGGTACGATTTTACTGTGGTCCAATCTGGTAAGGGGCAGACACCACAGAATTAAGCTCGTGACTACCAGGAAGAATGCTAAGAAGAGATCACTCCGGTACCCCGAATGAATGAATCCCGTACACACCTAAGAGAGGTGTGCCCTTGAGGGCTGTGTGTGTTGGCAAGTTATTTCTTGCGCCCGACCCAGCCGAAGCCATAAGGAAATGATAACTGATCACTGAAACAACAATCGAACCCAGTACCAAATACAATCAACAAACCTAACCAAAATTTAGAGAGAAAACCGAAGCCAGACCACCAAGCTGGATCTACTGAAACATCCCTTTACGGAGGAGCCATCAGCTCTTTATTACAATCAATTTTAATACATACAAAGTATAATTGACAATATTACAATCATAGATAACAAAAGTTAAACATTGATAGAAATATTGAAGAAAAACTCCATAATGACAAAAAGTCCAACTCTGGAGTTTCGAGAAATACATAAGTTTTTGATTGGAACATTATTAAAATTTTTTGGAAACCATTGTTTCCTTATATTATCAGCTTTCTTACATACATAGATCAAATGTTTAAGAAAACTATTCTGGTCTCCGCACCGTTAGTTTGGACACTTTCCAAAAAGTCTTGCTTCATATGCAGGAATGGCACTATGCCCCGTATAAATTTGGTTAATGAAGAAGTTACCTTCAAGTCTGCTAACATTCAAGGACGGGAAAATGTCATGTAGATAACGACCCTTGTCTTCCGTTGTCCATTCCTCTTGCCACTTATGAACAGCTGTGGTATAGCCATATTCTATTTAAAAGGGAATGCCAGGAATTGCCGGCCTCCTTACCCCTTATTTTATGGAATGGGGCTTGTCCATGTCCAAGTCGACTTGAATCTTCCCTCGCTGACCATCTGTGGGTTGCTGTTTTGCTTTCCCCATCTTTCACCATTTGTCCAGCTTGAGCGTTGCTTGGCGCCATAAGATTCTTAGGCTGTTCTTAATACTCACGCTACGTTTTGGCGATCGTCTTGGGTTCCTGCTGGCGGGATTTTTCCACTGACCTCGCCATGCGCGGTGTGGAGTGGGCATCATTTTGGCCGAAATTGGAGGAGAGATCACCCGCATCATTTAAGAAAAAAAAAGAGTATTTTTTTTAGCCATTTTTGATCCTTTTTGATTTTTGTGTCATGTCGAGGGACGTGTATTTTTCTGACAAGTCAGCAAGGAATAGTGAATAAAAAAAACTCCTTTCAGATATTCAATTAATAGAACTCTTTTCTTTTCGTCAATTTGCATTTTCCTTTGTTATAAAGTTCTGGAGCATTCCGTATGAAGACAGTGAGTTGTCTGCCGCCATATAGTTCCACCAAAGAACCGGTGAAAGGTTATTGCGGGCTAAGGGAAAAATGGAATATTCAACAACATCAATAATTCTACAACAACTATAATTATTCTACAACAGCATCATCAAATAATAGAGTCTTGATCTGCTTAACAAAGTATCCAACATAGTCCACAGTTTTCTTACGAGTAGCTTCTTTAGCCAAGACATCTACATACTCGTTATATTCTTCTCCAACATGTGCCTGCACCCAATTCAAATGAATGCTATGAGTACTTCTTCTCAATCTTCGCTTCATTTCCACAATCAACGGATAGCTACTATTTCCTGAAATCGCATGTAAAGCTGAAAGTGAATCCGTTCTAATAAATACATCTTTAAGATCATTCGCCAGAATGAAGTCAATAGCCTTGCAGATGGCTAGAACTTCACACTTGTACACGGTATTGTGTGTGTTCGTAAAATAAATGTTTGTTCTCGTAAAGATTGAAGTCAATTTCGATACCAACTTATACCAGAAAACCGAAATCCTCCACCTTCCAGATGACACATGCCTAAACCAGTAGACACCCGGAAAAAAGACATCGTCCAAAACCCGGATGGTTGGATTCAATTAAGAACGACTTGAAGACTTTAAAAATTATTAATTGAAAATCCAAATCTAAAGATAGGACTACTTAGTATCTAATTCTAGAGAAGGCTAAAGCCCAGGCATGCCACTGAAGAAGAAAATCTATATTGTTTATGAGTAATAAAATATTAAAATCCTGAATTGCAGCTATGTTATGTAAAAGGAACAAAAACTGTTAGTTTTTTCTGAAATTTCTTCACAAATTTTAAGGATGCTGCTTCATAGGATCTAATACAAAAATGGCTCATAAGAACCTTTTGATTGACAGAATTAAAATCGTCTATTAAGTCCTAAAGAACTAAGTTATGATAATTTTGATTTTATATAAAAATGAGGTAAATGGAAATTCAGGGCCGAATATCGGGCTGCCTCATATCGAATTCTAGAGAACGGTAAGACCCATCCAGGGTGATTCCAAATGGACAAGTTGTAGTTAAAGTTTGAATTTATTCAAGTAATTGAATTAATTTTTATATTGTATCATATCGAGTTTGTAAATCGTATAAGTCAAGAGTAGCATTGAATTTGTTGGGTTTGTATTCCATACATCCAAAATAAATCTGAGGGCATGGTTTTGAAAAGTTTTTGATTTCTCGACAAAATAGTAGCTATTGTTGTTAAGTGACAAATGGTAAAAGCAAAAGAAAATTCTTTTATTAATTAACAGTAGTTAATACGAGAACGTAAAAGTGTTGTGACGGAATATAACACAAAATACAAAGCTCACACTTAAGCCCAAATGGTAAGAGAAATTACAAGTTTTCTTTTACATTTACGCCTTGCATACGTTAGATTTATATTGTATGTTATAAGTGTAATAATACTGTAAACTGTAAGACACTCGTCGAATATTGGCAAGAATATTTGTATTTAGAAGGTCAAAGAAGATAAAGAGAGAAAAAAAACTACTTCAACTAAAATAGAACTCTTTGTGCGCGCAGTCCATTCCAAACATTCATAAATTAAATCCACCTAAATGAACAAACGGATGTATTCATAAAACTGAACAAAAAGGAAAAGAAAAAAAAAAGATAACTCAATTCATTCAAACTATAATGGTATTCGAGAAATCAATATTTTTCTCATTAAACACAAACGATTTTAAAAAAAAAACCGTCTGTGTGTAAAAAAAATAAAATAAAATAGAAAAAAAAATCTGTTTTTAAATTCCTGTTGCATTTTCGTCTGCGTGCTTTCTTTTGAATTGCGTTCTGTTCCCGGGTTGGAAAAAAAATTCTCAACATTGTGATTACAAAAGCTTGAGAAACAGTTATTTTTTCAGGCAATTATAACAAAAAGAGAATTTCGGGATCGGATAAAAAAAAGGAAAGAGAGAGAGCGGCAGAAGCGAAGAAAGAATGGGTGAAAAATTAGCAGAAAATTGCTAATCACTAAATACGAAAAGAGGATGATGAAAAAAAAACGGCAAACGCTCCACTGTTTTATGCTTCACTAACATCCATCAATTGTTTGCCCCGCCCACTTGTCAATGGGGGGCATGTTTTTACATCCACACACGAAAAAAAAACTTTTATGTAACTTTCCGGCTACATAAATATACATGTAACATATCGCTCATTAAATGTCGTCTCTGTCTTATATCGAAGCAAACTCTTTTTTTTTAAAAAATATTCGTAATTTTTTTGTACAAGATGCAGAATTTTTTTTCTGACTCCTCGATCATTTTTGATGAAATTATACAAAAACGGGTTTTCTCCTGACTTTTTGTCCCATGCTTATGACTCGAGTTAATCAACGATTTTTTAAAAAGAAATTTCGTCCGGTTTTCCACTTTCCCTTTTAATGGCCGCTTGGTGAAGACATAACGTCATTGTTTATAATGACAAAGAATCTCTCTTTTTGTGCGAAGTAGGGTGTATAACTCATATTGAGCAAAAAGTATGAATTTTTCATCAACATCTCTGGTTTCAAAAGGATTATAGATAGTTATGGTTCAAGTTAAGGCAGTTGGGTACGAGCCATGTTGAACCCCTAGGCATGTTGAACCCCTAGGCCATGTTGAACCCTTACTCTGGACGTTGTGGTTCTGTTCGAACCTTCGTTGTGATGTCACTTTGACGTTTGCTTGCGGACATTAAGTGAGCGAACGATCAAGCTGACGTCAAAGTGACATAACAAAAAACGTTCGAACCGACTCCCAACGTCCAGAGTAAGCCCCCTACAGCACAATCTTACCTATGGTAAAAATGGTTCTACTTTTGCAATATTCGAATTAAAAGATTTCATTGAACACATTTTATCATATGGAAAAGTGGAAAATATTACAGGATAATCCTTGACTCAATATTAAAAAAAAGTAGAAAACTTATTTAATTTTAAATTATTTGTGGTAAAATTTAACTTAGTTTTTTTCAACGCAAATAATGTCATTTTGCAACATAAATTTAAATAAAGATTCACTCACTACCTTCGAGAATTTTCCGTTCTAACGGGTGGGAATATAGGTTTAGAGAAATCTTTCAATGTGAGCCATTCAACAGTATTGAATGATATATAATATTGAAGTAGAACGCCGAACGATAGCCGGATGGTTAGAGTGCTGGCCTTCGGAACCGGAGTTCGTGGGTTCGAATCCCACTGTGACATGCATGTTCGTAGCCGTTCGGAATCGGCTTTAAGCAGTAGGTCCCGGTCTCATTAGCCCTCGTGTTGCAAAAAGTAGACCGTAGCACTCCAAAATCAAACCAAACTAAATCAACAGTAGAATACTTTTTCTCATAGATTAACACATTGTGTGCGGGTACATTTCGCAGCTGAATTGTACCAGGAGCGGGCGTTTTGCGAGTAAATTTAGTTATTCAGTTAAATCTCAATAGATCGAAAATTATTTCATTTTTTAACCAACTTTTCGTATTATATATTGAAATATAGAAACAAATATATAAATAGAAATATATAGATAACAACCATAAGATTTTTATAAACAAAAAATACGTTTTTTAGTGGATAAATTTATAATAGTATCGTAAATATTAAAAATCAAATAGAAATAGTAGTATATAGTTTTAATGTTTTCGAATTATGTTATATATGCACATTTTTACATTATAAATTAATGAAAAGAGCAATCATAAAACCAATAATGTAAAAGCTAGTTTTTATTTGTCTCAATTTTTCCAGAATCTATGTAGTAGACAAACATTCGGCTTTATTTTCTTGTATATACCGTTATTTTTGTACCCACAAACAAACCATGTTGTTACACTAACCTACTAGTACGTGTACTAGTACGTGACTCCCGCTCAAGTATCAATCGTCAGAAAATGTAGTAGTACGTGTCCCGCATACAATGTGTTAAAAGAAAGTAGAAATAGAAAATAAATTTAAATTAAAAAGAAAATATCGAAAACGTGCTACTTTTATAAATACAAATACTTATATATATATATGTAATATAATGTATATAATATATAAATACACACACACACATATATAAATATATATATATATATATATATATATATATATATATATATATATATATATATATATATAT
Source organism: Pardosa pseudoannulata (assembly GCA_032207245.1). NCBI lineage: Eukaryota > Metazoa > Arthropoda > Arachnida > Araneae > Lycosidae > Pardosa > Pardosa pseudoannulata. Next base: position 52,370,732 of record CM063509.1, read on the forward strand.
CCTTTTCGCAAGGATAAATAAAAAGCTAATTTTAAATCTAAATTTATTTTTTTTAATCAACCTTCCCGTTCTGTGGTTCCGCATCGACTGATGTAAAAACTAGTTTTTATTTGTCTTAAATTTTTCCAGAATCTATGTAGTAGATAAGAACATTCGGCTTCATTTTCCTGTATGTACTATTATTTTTGTACCCACAAACAAACCATGTTGTTACACTAACTCGTACTAGTACGTGACCCGCGCTAAAGTATCAATCTTCAAAAAACGTACTAGTACGTGACCCGCGCTGAAGTATCAATCGTCAGAAAACGTACTAGAACGTGACCCGCGCTGAAGTATCAATCGTCAGAAAACGTACCGCGCTTCAAGTATCAATCTTCAGAAAACGTACTAGAACGTGACCCGCGCTGAAGTATCAATCGTCAGAAAACGTACTAGAACGTGACCCGCGCTGAAGTATCAATCGTCAGAAAACGTACCGCGCTTCAAGTATCAATCTTCAGAAAACGTACTAGAACGTGACCCGCGCTGAAGTATCAATCTTCAAAAAACGTACTAGTACGTGACCCGCGCTGAAGTATCAATCGTCAGAAAACGTACCGCGCTTCAAGTATCAATCTTCAGAAAACGTACTAGTACGTGTCCCGCATACAATGTGTTAACATACAGATAGATGAGGTCAATATGGCCAGTATACAGCCTCTCTGTGGTTGTGTACCGGCATCATACGCTAAGGGTTGTCGGGATGTTTAGGGTTAGGAAGGATTGCATCCTCTTAAACCTTAACGTTTTGATACGTTTAGAAAAATATCAACCATCTCCGAGTGAAAAATTAAAGTGTTGTCACAATTCAACAACATATTCGACGTAATTACATCGTTCTATTGTATTCCATCCGTGGTAGAAACTCGCTTCTCTCATAATTTCGGGAACGAAAATGCATTTCTCAAATCCATGCAAATCTCGAAATCAACTTCAGGGATCTGCATTTTTATTCATTCATTCATTCACTCACTCACTCACTCAGCTCACTCTGCGGAGCGACAGAACGAAAGTGGATTACTCAATCTGCTTTAACTCTTTCCCCTTATTACTGATATTTAAGGCTCAGAAAATAACATTCGAAAGCAATTTCGAAACCCCCGAAAACTATGTCTGCTGTTATTGCCCCAGTTATTCGCGCCGTTATAATCGCTTAAAGCGAAAAATTATTCCCCCGTTCCCCTTGTAATCGGTTTATCATTTTTCTCGACGGAAAAGCATAATTCACTCCCCCTCAAATTCTGTTTGCTCTGCAGCCTGTTTTAAAACTTCTCTAATATTTCTCATCAAATTTATCGGCCGCCGCGATCTCGGGCAGCCCGTTTTCTGCGATTTAAACTCGCTCTCCGGGTCGTAATGAACACTCATTGCGCCGAGCCGGTAGTAACTCAATCCGGCGCTAAACTGCGAAGTTTATCTCCTCGCATTTGGCATCGGGCTCGGAATCTTTTGCAAATCGTCTGCCTTCTTGTTTCCGCTGCCAAATCAATAACTGCGGAGATCGTCCGCATTGGAAGTGGCGTGGGGTGGAGTAGAGCAGGGGGGGGGTGAGCACGAAAATCTCGGAAGTACGATAAAATACTATTTCGAATGAAGACAGGTGGTACATGCATATTTAACCGGAGCGCGCGTGCCACAGAAAAGAGCATCTCTCCCATATTTAGGGGGGAGGGGAAGGAAATAGAAGGGGGTTGGCTTATTAGATAATGTTCCCCCAAATAAAATTGGGAGATGGGAGAATATAATTCAGGGGAAAAGGGAAAATGCCGAGGAGGTAGGGAGTTCGACATCTGCGCGAGGAATAAGTAATGACCTCAGCCGGGGGACCGCGATGAGTGACAGTTATGACGTTGTGAAACACGAGGGGGGGAGGGCAGTGAAAGGGTAGTAGCGTGACACGAATCAATTGGAGACACGTCTATTTAATATCGTCGTGGTGGTGGTGCACGCAGATGTCCGGGCAGAGTCGCCATAAAATATGAAACATATGTAAATTCACGATTAACAGACCTATATGTATTGAACAGACGTTCTTCGTTGAGAAGCTCTAAGCTGTCTTAATGATTTACCTTTTTTTAACTAGTCTTGACAGTTGCTAAAGTACCAAAAGTTCTTTATGACAGGGTTGGCCCAGCTCCTTGATAATCCGAGCCATTTTTAAAAATTTAAAAATTTTAGCGAACAGCAATAAAATACGTATTTAAAAGGTATACAAAAAAGCTATTAAATTTTTTTTACAGAAATTATATTTAATGAATGACATTTGGAAGTTCTTCGTCCTTTAATTTTTCAAGGAATTTTTTGATTTGTCGATGAATTTTTCGTTTGGTGCGAATGTAATTTACAATGTGTTACACTGTTTTCATAACATCAGGATATTTTAAATATTATCTAACGAGATGTTCTCGGTGAATTATGCAGTGAATTGGTATGAATTGTGGAATTTGAGAATCATCTCTTAAAAGAACAATAAGACCAATTTTTTTACCCCTCATTACCGGAGTTGCCTCAGTTGTAATATTTCTTTAAATATAATAACACAAAAATGAAAAGGGAACTCGGGTACATTTATCGAGAGCCACAAATAATCTTTCAAAGAGCCGCATGTGGCTCGCGAGCGGCAGGTTAACCACCCCTGATGGATGAGATAGTAACGATAAGAAACGCAAGTAGTAATAAAAAATGCAATCAACGGCTATATAAGATAGAAATGGAAAAAATATCAATATATTACTCTTCGATATGCCATTCGCCGAACGATGGCCGAATGGTAGAGCGCTGCTCTTCGGAACCGGAGTTCGTGGGTTCGAATCCCGCTGATGGCATGGATGTTTGTAGCCGTTCGAAATCTGCTTCAAACTGTAGGTCCCGGTCTCATTAGCCCTCGTGTGAAAAACAGTAGACCATAGCGCTCCAAATCAAACCAAATCAATATGCCATTCACATTGAGATGTTTGTTCCAGCTCTAGATGATTTCGGTTTTATAGAGCTTCTTCGATTGCGAGTAGAGCCACTGTGGCACATCTTTTTTGATCGTTTTTCAAACTTTTAACCACCAATGAACTTATTTGTAGACCGAGAGAGATGAAATTACAGATGACAAGTAGATTGATTGCCTCAACTTTTTCATAGGTTTACATAAAGGAGACATTGGTCTTCCCATCTAGCATCTTTCGAACCGAACGATGGCCGAGGGGTTAAGGTATTGATCTTCGGTACCGGAGTTCGTGGGTTCGATTCCCACCATGGCATGGATGCTCGTAGTCATTCCGAATCGGTTTGAAGTTCTTAGCCTAAAACCGCACCGCAAGGAGCAAAGTACCCCTTCACTAATGGCCATCACATCTGCTCTTTGCTTCTGCTTAGACCCTGCTTCAAAATTATGATTACCCTCTTGAGCAAAGTTGTTCTTCCACCTTAACGATGCTTATTAAAACGAAAGGCGCACCCCTTCACCTTAATTAGAGTAGCCATCCGACTAGATCGTGCTTGGTTTGTCCAAGTGGCGTGAGAAACAACAACAACAACAATTGCCCTGTACTCCTATTGCTTCCCTCACCAACACCTGCTCTCATGCCAGAAAGTTCCAAGTAGTACATCTGGTCAACCGCGCTTTTAATCTGGACAGGACTCCTGCAAAGTATCCCTCGCACTTCTGGAAACTGCACTGGTTGTACTTATTTGTCTAGATTGTCTAATTTTTTTTTGTTATTTAAAATTATATGGTCGGAATGCTGACTTGGCCCCAGCGTAACGCATTGTTGCCGGCAGGTCAGACAGAAACTGCAATTCAACAACCTACACCCGACTTCGGCTGGTTACAAAGTAGTACACGGCTTTAAGCAGTAGGTCCCAGCAACTTTCGTGTTGCTAAAAGTAGACCGTAGTGCTCCAAACTAAACAAAATCTGGCTTCATTTACCATAGTTGTTCTTACGCCTTTAATCTTTCACGCCATCTACTTACATCGGTACGGTCAATACAACCTGTTTCGTATGTGTTCACATTTACAAAATGTTTTCTCTAGCATTCTTCCCTTTCTTTAAAAAACAAACTAATCATCGCTCGTTGCTCTTCCAAAGCTGACAATGTAATCGCGAACTTTATTTTAATGATGGTCAACATCCGCTACCGGTACTTAAAATTACCAAAATCTCCATAGCATTTAGTCCAAGAAGTTTGTTTTCTCTATTTTGGTTATTTACATTTTTTCCGTAGTATTTCAAAGTGCAAATAAAATTTCCATTTGCGTTACCTGTATGAACCTCGTCATTTAGAAGCCGAGACTAAGCAGAAGACCCTTGAAGTTTAAACTGCTACCGCCAGACGAATCATTTGTGAACTTGGATACTGCGACTACGAACCTATTTTACTTGACCTATCCGCCAGTAATGTGCACGGCAATTCTTAGACTGGATCGATAAACAACGGGTGCCTGTTGTATATTAGTAAACATGGACTTTTCATAACATCAGGATATTTTAAATAATTTGTAACGAGATGTTCTCGGTGAATTATGTAGTGTATCGTTATGAATTGTGGAATTTGAGAATCATCTCTTAAGAGGACAATAAGACCGATTTTTTGCCCAGCATTACCGGAGTTTCATCAGTTGTAGCAATCATCAGAAAAGATTCAAGTGGATTAATTTTGGTATTTTAATGTACGAGTTCCCTGGTATGATTCAACGAAGCCCTGAGAATAGACCGAAGTGTTTTTGTAATCCAATAGATTTGATTTTTCTTGATTTCTTGCTTTAGGGGGGGAGGTTCCCAATAAAGGTCAATGCAATATTTCTGCTCCAAGTGGATCCATTTTCGTATCTTAATGTACGAGTTCATTGGTATGGTACCAGGGAGCCCTGAGAATGTACCAAATGGTTTTCCTAATCCAATAGATTTGATTTTTCTTCATTTCTTGCTTTATGGAGGTTCCCAATACAGGTCAATGCAATATTCCTGATGACTGCTTCAAGTGAATCCACTTTGGTATCTTAATGTACGAGGTCATTGGTATGGTACCAGGAAGTCCTGAGTTTTTCCGTATCCAGTAGCTTTTTCTTCATTTCTTGCTTTATGGAGGTTCCCAATAAAGGTTAATGCGAGGTTCCTGATGACTGCTCGAAGTGGATTCACTTTGGTATCTTAATCCACTAGTTCACTGGTATGGTACCAGGAAGCCCTAAAAATGGACCGAAGTGTTTTCGAATCCAATAAATTGGATTTACCTTCAATTCTTGCTTTATGGAGGTTCCCAATATATGTCAATGCAATATTCCTGATGACTACTCCAAGTGGATCCACTTTAGTATCTTAATGTACGAGTTCATTGGTATGGTTCCATTCAGCCCTGAGAATGGACCGAAGGGTTTTCGTGATACAATAGATTTGATTTTTCTTCATTTCTTGCTTTATGGAGGTTCCCAATAAAGGTCAACGCAAGATTCCTGATGACTGTTCCAAGTGGATCCACTTTGGTATCTTAATGGAGGAGTTTCTTGGTATGGTACCAGGAAGCCTTGAGAATGGATCGAAGTGTTTTCATAATCGAATAGATTTGATTTTTCTTCATTTCTTGCTTTATGGATTTTCTCAATAAAGTTCAACGCAAGATTCCTGATGACTGTTCCAAGTGGATCCACTTTGGTATCTTAATGTACGAGTTCATTGGTATGGTTCCAGGGAGCCCTGAGAATGGACCAAAGTATTTTCGTAATGCAATAGATTTGATTTTTCTTCATTTCTTGCTTTATGGAGGTTCCCAATAAAGGTCAATGCAAGATTCCCGATGACTACTCCAAGTGGATCCACTTTGGTAAGTTAATGTACGAATTCATTGGTATGGTTCCACGGAGCATTGAGAATGGACCGAAGTGTTTTTGTATCCAATAAATTTGATTTTTCTTCATTTCTTGCTTTATGGAGGTTCCTAATAAATGCCAATGCAATATTCCTGATGACTACTTCAAGTGGATCCTCTTTGGTATGTTAATGTAGTGTTCATTGGTATGGTCCCAGGAAACCCTGAGAATAGGTCTATGTGTTCTGTTTTTTAAAACTTATAATTCTTGAATACGAGTGTTTTTTGCCCATCCGCAGACCGGGACTGCATATGCATTAAATATTTATCATCTGTTTATATATGAGTATATGTATATATGTACACACACTTACATATATACGTATACATAAATATTTATAACAAACTCTCATAATACAATGTAAAAAAGCGACTTTTGTGTGTCAGAGACAGTTCGAGGTTCATTTCACACGGAATGTATTTCTCTCCCTGCTCTTTGTAAGCATTAAGCGACTCGAGTGAAGTCGAAGTCAAAGTAATTATTTCCCCATTAGAAAATCCCGGCAATAATTGATCTTGCGATAACACCGATAATGAGTTATAACTAACCCAGCACCGCCTTTCCATATATATAATTCAGAACCCGGCATATAATATTCATTCCTCCGGATTGTGTTCCCGCAACTGATTTTTCGAATTAAATTCCAACACGCTTCCAATTCTGTATGTAACTGTCAGAAAGTTATGAATCTTCTTCCCTTTTTTTTTTTTTTAGTTTTCTCACTTATTCATTGACGCTTTAGAAAGGAATTAGCGCGCATCTTCCCACGGGGGTCTCGCCCTCTCCTTCCCACTTTCGAAAACGCGCGTTCGAAGCAGCAAATGGGTTTGAAAGCGACAATTTCAGCCATTTTCCTGTTTCAATTATCTTTCGATGCAGTAATACATACATTTTTAATCTGAGGAATCGATCCTTCGAAGCAGCCGTGAGAGGGAGGGATTGAAGAGGAGGGGGTATAATCTATTTAACCAATTTCCTAGAAAATTATAGTTTTAGATTGAGTCGTGATACTTAACGCTGCCAGCGTCGTTGCCTGCTTCACTCTCTCTCTGTCTCTCATTTGATTTAGACGAGAAAGCGTTTGTGTTTGGCTCTCCCTTTTGAAACGATGCCAAATTATAAAATTCCCGGCGAATCAATTTCCGAAAAAGGAAGAGTTTTTCGTTTAAATGGAACGTCTATATGCATACATATTAAAAAGAGCCGGCCGCCATATTTCGATCAAAGGTTCTGGGGATAATTTTATTTCAGATATTCTGCTCACGGAATGTATAATAAATGGCCACGGTTTAAAAATGCCATTAGCAGTTTCGGGATATTGATAGGTCCTTAACAAGAATCATTTTGTCGGCATCAAAGTGCATTCTGCGTGTTGCTTTGTGTTTTTTTCTTCCTGTAGAATGTTCTAAATAGAGGGTTGATATGTTACGCAATAGTCCTGGTTCACTTTACTTCAGTGCTAACCAGGTTGGAGATTAACTTACACGCCTATCATTGATGATTTCCTCAGAGAATATTTTCAGCTCTACAGATTTAGCTATCGCGTGTATTCAGTTCACCTTCTGGCATACTAAATTGACAAGTTTTGGTTTG
>CM063509.1:52393225-52418225 GCA_032207245.1 Pardosa pseudoannulata
AAGTCGAGAAATGTAAAAAGCGGCCCCCATGTTTTATTCATGGCTTCATCTGTGGCACGAAATGAAAACTGCGAATATTGGGGAAAGTGTTCGTTCTTTTTCTTCCTTTTTGGTACCTTCCTACCCCCCCAGCCCCGTTCTGCGGTCGAAAAGAGGCAGTGGAGAAGCGACGATGTAATGCCCTCGTTAAACGCTCATTAGAATATTTATTAGGGGAGAGCGAGCGACTGCCGCGGAAGAAATGTTTATAATTATCTTCTCCTTTTTAGATATGAAAATCGATGACTTTGTTCCGGAACCATCGAGGTAGGACGGAAAGGGTTGAGGCACTCGCTGTCTTGGGAGGGAAGTCGGAATAATCATTATCGTTCCCCTGTAGACGGCACAAAAACGGTCTAGAAATTACCGTCTTATTGTAGTACACCTCATAAATTTCATCTTATTTTCCAGTACAGTTTCCTTTACCCTCGGGACTTTGTTCTGAAGTTTGTAGCGTTTTAATTCTGCACTGCAATATGTATCCCAATTTTGTTAGCTGACGCTATCAACGTTGTTTTGTTTGAAATATTTTTAAACTAAAAAATAGGGAAATTTAAATAAATATTGGGTTGTTCGGAAAGTAATTTCACTTTTTTTCTGGAAATGAAAGACAGTTTTCGTATAATAAACAAATACTTTATTAAATTATATAATGGCCGTTCTGGTCCAACACCTTTTGCCATCTTTCTGGTAGTAGCATAATTCCACGCTCATAAAACTTTTGGTCTTTGGCAAAAAACTGACCGAGGTGGTTTTTGACCTCCTCATTTGAGGTGACGGTTTTACCGTCTAAAAAATTTTGCAGTGACCGGAACAAATAATAATCCGATGGTTCGAGGTCTGAAGAATATGGTGGTGGCATTGTATCACATTCAAGCTGTAAAAGCTTTTGACGAGTGACCAAACTTGTGTGAGATCTCGCGTTGTCTTGGTGAAACACTACACCTTTCCTGTTGATTAGTTTTGACCTTTTCTGTTGAAGTACATCACTCAGTTTGTCCAGCTGATGACAGTAGACTTCCGAATTAATCGTTGTGTTATCCGGTAAAAGCTTAAAAAAAATTACTTTTAAATTCCACCAAACAGATAGCATCACCTTTTTTTTTGGTGAATATCGGCTTTGGAAATGATTTGAGCCGGTTCATCTTTTTTGCTCCATGACCTCTTGCGTTTGACATTGTGGTATACAACCCATCTTTCGTCCCCAGTGATGATGCGCTTCAAAAACGGATCATTTTCCTGACGTTTGAGAAGAAAATCGCAGACGTCAATGCGGCGACACAGATTTCTCTCTGTGAGAACATGTGAACCCATACGTAGAGCTTCAAGGATAATCCCAGAACTTTCAAGTGGTCATAAACTGTTGAATTTGATAAATTTAACCTCAATCCAATTCGACGGTTCGCATCAACTAATGCCTTTATCACGTCTTTATCTGCTTCAACCGTTCTTCCCGAACGTGGTGCATTTTCGACATCAAAATTGCCGGATCGAAATTTAGCGAACCAGTTCTCTCACTGGCGTAATGTCAACACACCTTCTCCATACACATCGATCAATTTCTTCTGGCTTGAACAGCATATTTACCCTTTCTGTAGTAAAAGAGTAAGATATGTCGAAAATGCTGCTTATCGCTCTCCATATTGAAAAGGGCACCAACCAAAAACTACTGCGTAGAATTAATTGGAATTTTCCGTTCTCAAGTCTTGCTATATAAGCTCTCAAAGCATATAAAAATTATACGGCTTAAATGTGAAGTTGGGTGCAAAAAAAAAAATACAATTAAATCCTCTGTCGGGAAAAAATGAAATTACTTTCCAAACAACCCATATATTAACAAATTATATGCGAGACACGTACTAGTACGTTTTCTGACGATTCATACTTGAGCGCGGTTTTCTGACGATTCATGTCACGTTCTAGTACGGGTTAGTGCAGGGGTGCCCAACCCAAATCGGTTGGTGGTCCAAAAAACAATTTACTGAATTATGGTGGGTCGCACATATAAAAGTAAACCAACAAATTATTCAAAATATTTTATTATCGTGCAATATTCAAAATATGCATTTTTACAGTGCCAGCTGCGACTGTGCATAAAAGTTGTGTTATACAAATATCATAACTATAACGACAATAAACATTCACTATACTGTATTTATAATCGCCCCCAACACCTTACCTTCCTAATCACGAGGGTTAAAATATTATTAATATATTTATACTATAAATATATATTGTAGTTTATTCACAAGCACTACCACATGTATTATTTTAAAATTAATGTGAGATTTATTTTTGTATTTTACGAGAGATTATTGTTAATATCAACGGATAATGTAGTCGACCCTCATCGTAGCTGATTGGTTATGTTTTTATCAAGCAACCTGCTGTGACACTTTGTTTTCACCAGGTTTAATTTGGAAAAAAATGATTCGCAGCGATAAGTAGTTCCAAATGCTGATATAATGCACATTGTCAATCGTCAATTTATCTTTGGCGATATATTTTTGATAATAATCAATCTTTTTCCCTTCGTAGAGGCATTTTAACTCAATGTTTGATTGAAATTCTATTAGCTCCATTTGTAAATTTTTATGTGCTGATTCAACCTCTACATTAAATAGAGCTAAGAATATTTTAAAGATTTCCTCAAACTTTTGCTTCTATTAGAATCTAGTATTGGATTCTTTAAGTAATTTTGCGATTTCAGTAGAATATTTAATAAAGAAGTTTTTATGGTCACTTTTATCGTCCTTTAATAATGGGAAATGGATCAAATTATTTGACCGTAATTGATTTTCATAAAGCTGCAGCTTTGTTACAAACAACTAAAATACTATGTTTCAACTGTATATAGTTAAAATGACTAAAACTATATAGACAGATGAAAACTTCAATTGAGCCACAAAGAGTTTTTAAATGTTCCGCGGGTTGGGCATGCCTCGGTTAGTGAAACAACATGGTTTGTTTGTAGGTACAAAAATAACGGTATGTAAGGAAAACTGTGGGATCTTGTGTTTTGTCATTGCTTCTATATGACGAAGCGCCACTTTATTTTCCCCCAAGAAGTAGTGTTAGAAGCCTATATAGAGTTGTTGCTCTCATAACAAAAGAGTTGAAATTTTTTTTCGGTGTTGTATTGGCAAATGTGTAATAAGTGAATTTGTGTTATTAATATGCATATATATATCATTTCAGGATGTTTTTTATACTTTTATTTTTTATTAAGGATAGAAATGCTCCAATTTTACAAATAGTATTGTGTGATATAAATAAGTTAAATAATTTATTCTTTAAATTACATCGTGATTCTAACAGGAAATTAGTTTATATTATCAAATTCTTCCTTTTAATTTTTCCATTATTTACGTTTTTAATGTTTTTCATTTGTCTTAACACTTTGTATGCGGAACACGTACTAGTACGTTTATGGACGATTGACACTTGAGCACGGAACACGTACTAGTACCGGTTAATGTAATAACATGGTTTGATTGTGGGTACAAAAATAACGGTATGTAAGGAAAACTGTGGGATCTTGTGTTTTGTCATTGCTTCTATATGACGAAGCGCCACTTTATTTTCCCCCAAGAAGTAGTGTTAGCAGCCTATATAGGGTGCTTGTTATCATAAGAAAATGGTTTAAAAAATTCGCGGTGTTGTATCAGCGTATGTGTAATAAATAAGTGACTTTGTGGTATTAATATGCATATACATTATATCCTTTCAGAATGTTTTTTATACTTCTATTTTTAAGAATGGAAATGCTCCAATTTTACAAATAGTATTGTGTGATATAAATAAGTTAAATAATTTCTTCTTTAAATTACATCGTGATTCTAACATGAAATTAGTTTATACTACCAAATTCTTCCCTTTAGTTTTTCCAGTATTTACGTTTTTAATGTTTTTCATTTCTCTTAACACTTTGTATGCGGAACACGTACTAGTGCGTTTATGGACGATTGATACTTGAGCACGAGACACGTACTAATACGTTTTCTGATGATTGATACTTGAGCGCGGGTAACGTACTAGTACGGGTTAGTGTAACATCATGGTTTGTTTGTGGGTACAAAAATAACGGTATATAGAGGAAAGCTGTGGGGTCTTGTGTTTGGTCATTGCTTCTAAAGGACGAAGTACCACTTTGTTTTGCTTCAAAAAGTAGTGTTAGCAGCCTATATAGGGTATTTGCTCTCATAACAAAATGGTTGAAAAAATTCGCGGTGTTGTATCGGCGAATGTGTAATAGGTAAGTGACTGTGTTATTAATATATATATATATATATATATATATATCCTTTCAAGATGTTTTTTATACTTCTATTTTTTTATTAAGGATAGAAATGCTCCAATTTTACAAGAAGTATTGTGTGATATAAATAAGTTACTATTAAGATAAATAATTTATTCTTTAAATTACATCGTGATTCTAACATGAAATTAGTTTATATTATCAAATTCTTTCGTTTAATTTTTCCATTATTTACGTTTTTAATGTTTTTTCATTTATGTCTTAACACATTGTATGCGGAACACGTACTAGTACGGTTATGGACGACTGACACTTGATATCGGGTCACGTACTAATACGTTTTCTGACGATTCATACTTGAGCGCGGATCACGGACTAGTACGGGTTAATGTAACATCATGGTTTGTTAGTGGGTACAAAAATAACGGTATATAGAGGAAAGCTGTGGGGTCTTGTGTTTGGTCATTGCTTCTAAAGGACGAAGTACCACTTTGTTTTGCTTCAAAAAGTAGTGTTAGCAGCCTATATAGGGTATTTGCTCTCATAACAAAATGGTTGAAAAAATTCGCGGTGTTGTATCGGCGAATGTGTATTAGGTAAGTGACTTTGTGTTATTAATATGCATATATATATTATATCCTTTCAGGATGTTTTTTATGCTTCTATTTTTTGTTAAGGATGGACTTGCTCCAATGTTACAAATAGTATTGTGTGATGTAAATAAGTTGGGATTAAGATAAATAATTGATTCTTTAAATTACATCGTGATTCTAACATGAAATTAATTTATATTATCAAATTCTTCCTTTTAATTTTTCCATTATTTACGTTTTTAATGCTTTTCATTTGTCTTAACACTTTGTATGCGGAACACTTACTAGTACGTTTTCCGACGATTGATACTTGAGCGCGGGTAACGTACTAATACGTTTTCTGACGATTGATAGTTGAGATCGGGTCACGTATTAGCACGGGTTAGTGTCACATCATGGTTTGTTTTTGGGTACAAAAATAACGGTATATAGATGTGGGGTCTTGTGTTTGATCATTGCTTCCAAATGACAAAGCGTCACTTCGTTTTGCACTAAGAAGTAGTGTTAGCAGCCTTTAAAGAGTACTTGCTCCCTGTTCCGTCCAACATCCATGATGCGACGGCAATTACTTAGTATTTTTTGTAAACTGTGTTTATATTGTAACCGTGAGGCGTAACGCCATCTGTAAATAGATGTAATAAAAAAGTGTTCGCTGTGAGAGAGGGGATAAAATTTACTATATATTCTGTTGTGTGCTGGTTTTATTAAAAGTGATATTTGGACGACGTTAGAAGTGAGAATAGTCAAAGTCTTTGTAAGTAAATGCTTTATTCTTTTGAATCATAAATCTTATTGGGTTGTCATTTTCCCAACGTTTGATCCAATTCATATTCATTCAATTCTATTTCATTGAGTTTAAATATTTTGGTATCCCCCTCATTCACATTATTCTAAATTTATTATACAGTCCACTAAGTCTTAAAATCTCACACTCCCTTAACAAAATGGTTGGAAAAATGTTTCGGTGTTGCATCAGCGAATGTGTAATAGGTAAGTGACTTTGTGTTATCAATATTCATATATATTATTTATATTTTTTCAGGATGTGTTTTATACTTCTATTTTTTATTAAGGATAGAAATGCTCCAATTTTACAAATAGTATTGTGTGATGTAAATAAGTCATGATTAAGATAAATAATTTATTCTTTAAATTACATCGTGATTCTAACATGAAATTAGTTTATATTATCAAATTCTTCAGTTTAATTTTTCCATTATTTACGTTTTTAATGTTTTTCATTTATGTGTCTTAACACGTCGTATGCTGGACACTTACTAATACGTTTTCTGACGATTGATAGTTGAGCGCGGGTCACGTACTAGTACGGGTTAGTGTAACATCATGGTTTGTTTGTGGGTACAAAAATAACGGTATATAGTGAAAAACTGTGGGGTCTTGTGTTTGGTCATTGCTTCTAAATGACGAAGCGCCACTTTATTTTGCCCAAATTAGTAGTATTAGCAGCCTATATAGAGTGCTTGCTCTCAGAACAAAATGGTTGAAAAAATTTGCGGTATTGTATCGGATAATGTGTAATAGATGACTTTGTGTTATTAATATGCATATATATTATATCCTTTCATGATGTTTTTTATACTTCTATTTTTTTATTAAGGATAGAAATGCTCCAATTTTACAAATAGTACTGTGTGGTATAAATAAGGTACGATTAAAATAAATAATTTATTGGTTAAATTGTATCGTGATTCTAACATGAAATTAGTTTATATTATCTAATTATTCCGTTTAATTTTTCCATTATTTAGTTTTTTAATGTTTTTCATTTATATGTCTTAACACATTGTATGCGGGATACGTACTAGTCCGTTTTCTGACGATTGATACTTGAGCGCGGGTAACGTACTAATACGTTTTCTGGCGATTGATACTTTAACGCGGGACACCTACTAGTACGTCTTCTGACGATTGATACTTGAGCGCGGTTTACGTACTAGTACCGGTTAGTGTAACAACATGGTTTGTTTGTGGGCACAAAAATAACGGTATATAGAGGAAAACTGTGGGGTCTTGTGTTTGGTCATTGCTTCTAAATGACGAAGCGTCACTTTGTTTTGAACCAAGAAGTAGTGTTAGCAGCCTATGTAGAATGCTTACTCTCATAACAAAATGGTTGAAAAAATTCGCGGCTTTGTATCGACGAATGTGTAATAGGTAAGTGACTGTGTTATTAATATGCATATATATATCCTTTCAGGATGTTTTTTATACTTCTATTTTTTATTAAGGATAGAAATGTTCCAATTTTACAAATTGTATTGTGTGATATAAATAAGTTATGATTAAGATAAATAATTTATTCTTTAAATTACATCGTGATTCTAACATGAAATTAGTTTATATTATCAAATTCTTTCGTTTAATTTTTCCATTATTTAGTTTTTTAATGTTTTTCATTTATATGTCTTAACACATTGTATGCGGGATACGTACTAGTCCGTTTTCTGACGATTGATACTTGAGCGCGGGTAACGTACTAATACGTTTTCTGGCGATTGATACTTTAACGCGGGACACCTACTAGTACGTCTTCTGACGATTGATACTTGAGCGCGGTTTACGTACTAGTACCGGTTAATGTAACAATATGGTTTGATTGTGGGTACAAAAATAACGGTATATACAGGAAAACTTCGGGGTCTTGTGTTTCGTCATTGCGTCTAAATGACGAAGCGCCACTTTGTTTTGTCCCAAGAAGTAGTGTTAGCAGCCTATATAGGGTACTTGCTCCCATAACAAAATGGTTGGAAAAAATTTTCGGTGTTGCATCGGCGAATGTGTAATAGGTAAGTGACTTTGTGTTATTAATATTCATATATATTATTTATATTTTTTCAGGATGTGTTTTATACTTCTATTTTTTATTAAGGATGGAAATGCTCCAATTTGTGTGATGTAAATAAGTTACGACTAAGATAAATAATTTATTCTTTAAATTACATCGTGATTCTAACATGAAATTAATTTATATTATCAAATTCTTCCTTTTAATTTTTCCATTATTTACATTTTTAATGTTTTTCCTTTATGTATATTAACCTTTTAGCGGACAGTGGTTTCGCAATGAGACCACATATAGATATCTTAATTTTTTCTTTAGTTTTTTAGACATATGAATGATTTTTTCAATTCTTTATGTTTTGACAATTTAAACCTTAATATATGACAGCACTATATTTAAATTATTTTTTTTCTTTTGAAGTATATGTAATTAAACTCTCCGCACCTGGAAAGTCAGTAATTCGATTTTACTGACTTATAACTTCAAATAAAAGTATCTACCAAACAACACTTATAAATTGTTAAGTTATTTATTTATTAAACTATTTTTAATCTATTTATTTTTTATGCTATTTGTTAAGCTATTTATTTATTAAGCTATTTTTAATCTATTTAATTTTTATGCTATTTGTTAAGCTATTTATTTATTATACTATTTGTTTAGCTATTTATTTATTATACTGTTTGTTAAGCTATTTATTTATTGTACTATTTGTTAAACTTTTTATTTATTGCACTATTTTAACGATACTTATTTATTGTTATTACAATATAATTAACATTTTTAAAAGTATTAAATTCACGCTGTGCAAGGGGAAGGTTTTATCAATTTAACTACCCCTTAAACCCTCCTAAAGGTATATCCCTCTAAGAAATGTTAAGAAAAAATTTTATATATTTTACATTCATAAGGTTCATAGATAACATTTATAAACTAATTTCATTAAATCCTAAAGAATTTATGTTGGTGAGCTTCAAAAGGTTAACACATTGCATGTGGGACACGTAAAAAAATGCTATCCTTAAATTTGTTTTAGTAATATGGTTTTATTATGTTTTAAGTTCAAAATTAATGGATACCTATGATTCAGCTTTACCTTTATATTTTAGCAAACAATATTTTCCGAAAACAGGTCTATAACCTGAATCGCGTTAAAACCACCTGAATAAGAGAGTAAAAAATTGTTTTTCATAAAACTGTATTAGTGTTATTGTTTTAACACATTATATGCCACACAAGTACAAGTACGTTTAGTATTCACGTTTGCACGAAATCGAACATCAGATTAACACAAATAGGCGAAAAATAAATCAAAACTCCAAAGAGTTTACAATTAGAAATAAAGGGAGCTGAAAATTACCTAACCTAGGGTACCTAGATAGCTAAGGCCAGACCTTCCAAAAGGAAATGTATAATGTAAACACATTGTATGCGGGACAGTTACTAGTTCGTTTTCTGACAATTGGCACTTCTGCGTGGAACACTTACTAGTACGTTTTCTGATGACTGATACTTGAGCGCGGGACACGTACTAGTAAGGGTTAGTGTAACAAAATGTTAGTTTGCGGGTACAAAAATAACGGTATATACAGGAAAACGTAGCCGAATGTTCTTGTCTACTACATAGATTCTGGAAAAAATTAAACAAATAAATACTAGCTTTTACATCAGTCGATGCTCAACCACATAACGGGAAGTTTGATTAAAAAACAATTTAGATTCTAAATTAACTTTTTATTTATTCTTGCGAAAATATTATATATATATATATTTGTATATTATATATGTATATTTATATATGTATATTTGTATATATATATATATATATATATATATATATTTGTATTTATTTGTATTTATATATATTGGTTTATTTGTCTTTTAGACAAATTATTTAGACAAATAAAAACTACTTTTTACATTAGTTTTATTATTGCTCTCTTTATTTTTTTATACTGTAAAAATGTTTACGTATAACATAATTCGAAAAAATTAAAACTATATACTACTATTTCTATTTGATTTTCCATATTTGTGATACTATTATAAACTTATCCCCTAAAAAAATTAAATTTTTTGTTTAAAAAAATCTTATGGTTGTTATTTATATATTTCTGTTTATATATTTTATATATTTAAAATACGAAAATTTGGTTAAAAGATTAAATAATTTTCGGTCGATTGAAATTTAAGTGAATAACTAAATTTACGCTCTAAAGGACCGCTCCCGGTACAATTCCGCTGCGAAATGTACCCGCACACAATGTGTTAAGGTTTTCATTAATGTATATTTCGCAAAAATAACTCGGTCATTAATGGGTGAAATAAGAATGATATAACGTAATTTTCAGTTTTTAACCAAGTGGTTATTCTTTACTAAAGCAACTAATTCGTTCAGGTTGCGAAGAGATGCGTGATATGCAACCCCAAAAATTAATTTCAGGGTTGACCACTGTTTGCGTGGATATAGTGATATGCGATCGGCGCAATGTCTATTACTTGCATTTGGTCTGACCGAATTTCCATCTACCTCCAGACTGAATATTTGACTAGGGCGCAGTCGAGGGAGGCTTTTGCAGTTAATGAGATAATTCCGCGTCCCGAATGTCCGTCATTCCGGGCGCCTGCTCTTTATGGCTCGCTCCAAGTGCGATATGAGGCCGAAAGACGAGGTATTAATGCAGTCACACGCGGAGGGTTGCATCCGGGTCATGACAAATTGCGAAACCTCCGCTCTTCATCACTTTGCTGGCGATACTGAAGAGGCTGATGATCCCACGGCTGTTATTGGTGAAGGCAATTCTCATACTTCGACAAAATTTGAGTTGCTCGTCACTTAACGCTCATGCTTCTCTTCACCCTGCATGGTTTGTATCTATGTATACTCTGAATAGTAATGAAGATTTTAATCGAATATATCATTTCAAATAAAAGTAACTGTTAGACCCCATGGTTAAATCTTATTTCTTGCAGTATTTCTTCCCCGAAGCGTTATACCGGAACATTGCTAGTTTATTTAACCCTTTCGTGGGCCGTGGGAAGATTACTTCCCACCTACACGATCTTACAAAATACACCTGTGGGAAGGGCAAAACCTATTATAATATATTGGTCTTGTCATTGAAACGACAGGAAGACTGATTCCCGCTTCGGTTTTGCGCTGTCATCCATTTTTCGATCGATTGAATAAAATTAGCAGATCTGTTTTGAAATTATGGAAACGTGGAGTGAGAAATAAATGGCCCACGAAAGGGTTAAATACAGTGTTTTGTTAGCTTAGAGGGGTGGGTGGCTTGTTCGTTTGTCTATGGTGGAGGTAGTATTACTTTTGTCTCATGACTGGTTCATTGTTTTTAAGTTGATTTAAGTTTTTTTTTACCATTAAATACGCTAATTGTTTCATTTCTTTATACTTATGTTTGCTAAATTTAATATCTCAGTTTATATCTTATGTTAGTAATAATTAAATTGAGTTGTACCTTTTTAGACCGTGGTTGTTTTTTGTTGTCATCTCGAGCCATTTTTATTTTCCATTGCATTTGAGTTAACATATTAGAGTTACTATCTCCAGAAAGTAACAATAACACTGTAAAGTATTGGAAGTTGATACAAATGGTTGTTTATTTTGTGACCACCAGAGTGATTCCACTGAAAATAAAGTTTTGCAATGACTTAAGCTCATTTTTTATCCCCGATGTTGAATATATTTTAGATATTGATGGTCTAATTTCCTTTCTAGCTTGAAATATTGATATTGGTCATATTTTTTATGGAGCAATGGTAAAGCTAAAGGATTTAAATCCGTAAAATCTCTTAAGCAACATATGCTAGATGCATAAATGCATAATGTGTGCATGCATGCATGCATGCATGAATGTATAATGTGTTAATGACAGAATCATAAATGTATATTGTCATTTTAGTCGAAACATTTGGTGAATTTCTAGTTTTATTTTTTTATATTTGTTTAACATTCTCTGTGATTATACCTATTCTAAGATTTCCTAGAACTTTCTTGGTATTCTGCAAATATCTTTATATTTAAAGTTTTTCTGTCCATGTGTTTGCATTAGAACTCTTTCTAAATGGTTGGACTGATTTTGATGAAATTTTGTGTATGTAATCAATTTGTTTCGAGAATGGTTTAGATTCAAAATTTGATCCGAAACAAAATGCTTTTTTAATAAAAAATCCAGAATTGTGCGCGTATTGAGATTGTTATAATGCCGCTCGAAACGTATCTGTGACGCAGTGGTCGGCGCAACGGGATTCAGTACGAGAAGTCGCAGGATCGAATCGCCGTATAGCCGATGTGGGAATTTTAATTTAAACTATTTACGTTTGTGATGACTGTAAATGTGGTGGGGTCAAATATTTTTTAAAAAGATTTTGTCCTTACCTTTTCACGAAAACGGTCCAATTTATAATTTATTTTAAAACATTTTACAATTTTTTGGTTTACAGCATTAAAACAGAACAACCTCGTCGGGTCGTCTAATACATATATGCTTTTATCACTTGTGAAAATCGCAAGTCACTATTGCATATTGTTTACTTGGTACAAGTCATTGCCAAATTAATGAGTCAGAATAAAAGAAAACCTACTAAGAAATGCCGTGTGTGTTACAAGAATCAAATTAAAAGTGAGACTACTTGGCGGTGTAAACAATTCAGAATTCCTTTGCACTTTGTTTTGAAAAGTACCACTAGCTTGAAGACTATTATCTGTATACCTTATTAATGTTTTGCTTTGATATTTTCTTAATTTTACTGTTTCTGATATTATTTAACACTATGTAAAAAGGGGATTTTAATTAAGAATATGTAAGAATTGTAAAATGAAACAAGTTTTTTAAATAAAAATTAAATGGTTATTTCATGCACAGTTTTTCATTATTAAATCATACCGGAAGGGGTTAATAACGCGCCACCCACTTCTTGACAAACGACTCCACTTTTTCATGTACCGGGTTTCAACTGCACAAGACATTTTGGGTCCTTTTGGATGGTTACACAGAAACACTTCCTCAAAACGGCTCGCATACGCGGCACTTATTTTGGATTATTGATTAAACACAGCAAAACAAATCGAATAAAGAATATAACCAAAAACCATTCTTCTCTAATGTTTGAAGAACACTTGCAATTAAGCCGGTAATTGCGCGCTATGTATTGACGAAGTTATGAACGACACACTCTTATGGAACAAACTGTATACTCTGAATGGGAAAGAGAATTCTAATAAAATATGTCATTTTAAATAAAAGTAAAACTATAAAGGTAATGGAAGAAATTTAATTGCATAAATGTATAACGTCATTTTCGTCAAACCAATTGATGACTTTATCTCTTTTTAATTTTAATATTTTTTTAAATTTTCTGTAACTATACCTACTCCAGATTTTTCTAGAACTTTCTTGGCATTCCACGAATAAATCTTTATATATAAAATTCTTCTATCCGTGTGTTTGTAATAGAACTTCTCCTAAACGGTTTGATTGATTTTGATTAAATTTTTTGTATGTAATGAAGTTGATTCGAGAATGGTTTAGATTCCCAATTTGATACGAAAGAAAATGTTTTTTTAATTAAAAATCCAAAATTGTTCGCTTATTGAGATTATTGTAATGCCTCTAGAAACCCCCCCCCCCCACTGCCAACGTATCTATGGCACAGTGGTCGGCACAAGGGATTTCAGCACGAGAAGTCCCAGGATCGAATCCCCGTACAGGGCGAATTTTAATTTAATATAACTACGTTTGTCATGACTGTACGCATGGTGGCTTCAAGTATTTTTAAAATAATTTTTTTTCTTAGTATTCTATCAAAACGGACCAATTTATAATTTATTTAAAAACATTTTACAGTTTTTGGATTTACAGCGTTAAAACAGCACAATATATACAGTCTGGTCGTCTAGTGTATATATATATTACACAAACACACACACACACACACACTAACACATATATATATATATATATATATATATATATATATAGATAGATAGATAGTTAGATAGTTAGTTAGTTAGTTAGTTAGTTAGTTAGTTAGTTAGTTAGTTAGTTAGTTAGTTAGTTAGTTAGATAGATAGATAGATAGATAGATAGATAGATAGATAGATAGATAGATAGATAGATAGATAGATAGATAGATAGATAGATAGATAGTAGATAGATAGATAGATAGATAGATAGATAGATAGATAGATAGATAGATAGATAGATAATAGATAATAGATAGCATTTCTATAATTAAATTTCCTTACTTTAAGATCTAAATAAAATTTGAACAAATTTTGGCATTTCTGTATACCCCACCACACACACACCCACACCCACACACACACACACACACACACACACACATATATATATATATATATATATATATATATATATATATATATATATATAATATATATAATTCTTCTGTAAGTGTCTTTGCAGTAGAACTCTACCTAAACGGCTGGATTGATTTTGATGAAATTTTGTGTACGCAATTAAGTTCATTCGAGATTGGTTTAGATTCACAATTTAATGCGATAGGAAATATTTTTTATTAAAAAGCCAGAACTACGTACTAGTTGAGACTATTATAATGCCTCTCGAAATCCTTCACTGCCAACGTATCTGTGACGTAGTGGTGAGTGCGACGAGCTTCAGTTCGAGAAGTCCCAGGATCGAATCAACTTACAGGCGATGTGAAAATTTTAATTTAATCTAATAACGTTTGTGACTACTGTACACGTGGTGACATCAAGTATTTTTTAAAAAAAAATTGTCTTTAATTTTCCACGAAAACGTTCCAATTTATAATTTATTTACAAATCTTTTATAATTTTTGGGTTTTTCCGCGTTAAAGCAGGACAACGTACGTCGGGTCGTCTAGTAAAATAATATTTTAGATGGATATATTATATTTCATCCTTAATGTGTATCCATTTAAACATGCAGTAAATCCAGAAGGTACAAAAATAATCGAATTTGTTCGCGGCCATGAAGTTTTTATTTTTATGGAAGCAAAAACTAGGGATTTTACTTTAAAATGCGCTAGACACGTCGCTTCTAAACCTTAACCATGTACGAGTAAAAATGGAGTTGCCTCAAATGCTAAAATAAACTTCCTATAAGTAATTATCCAATGTTATAAATCTACAATAAACGTGTGCATATGCCTGGATGCAAAATTTAGTATTCTGCACTTTATCTGTTGACCTGATTAAATGTCTATACCGAATTGCGATGATAAATGAGAGTTTAGTAATTTATTGCTCTAGCTTTTATCATTACACACACGTATGTATATTTAAATTAATAGCCTTATAATATGATATAATTCTCCTATATATTCCCTTATCATATGATATATACCCCTATATAATTCTCCTTTTCATTGTTTTAAGCTTGATTTCGAAGGCATAAAATGTTAGTTAAAATGTGTTTTCTCCGACTTGAATTCTTTTTAACCGTCTGTTCCTAACATTAGGATAGGTGTTCATTTTCTGACCAATGGCCACATTTTTCAGCTGCCCCATTAAAATGGTATTGTGTATTGAATTATTGAATTGATGTCTGTGTAGTTTCGAGCTAACTTAAATAACAAAGGTTCATTTTTGGCTCCCGAAATATGCTGAACAATCTTTAGTGTTATGAGAACAAAATTACGCGAATCAGTATCAAATATTAATAAGAAATGTGTATATTCGGGCATTCGATGCAAAGCTGTTGCACTGTAAAGACGGACCGATGCTTTTCAATCTGCACTAAACTTAAAATTCCAATTCGTTCGAATTTTACGATGCCAAAAAAATTGCAAATTAGAGTTCTTTTTGTCCTATAAGACCGGAAAAATCAAATAATAGAAGCTTATTCCTGTGTAATTGGCGAGAAATACTTTCACTGGTTGCACACACATACATATAATCACATTTACAACAGAGTGTGCTGTGTTTAGTCTAGAATATTTATATAATTGGAAAACATGATTGTTTGTTCAGTGTCCTACAATATCTAAATGATACCCCTTATTATTATTACTGTTGAAATGAGAAATATATTTATGCTATTTAAATCTCTGCAATTTGTTTACAAAAGCAGTTTGTGGGATATTTACTTTATTCTGTTTATATCTTCTTTTTTTTATATTTTTTTTTCAACCTTGTAAAATTCGACTACAACTTTAACTTTTACCCAGTGTCCCAATGTCAATATCTAAATGAAACCCACTCGACATTATCACTGTTGAAATGAGTAATGTATTTATGCGATTTAAATCTCTGCAATTTGTTTAGAAAAATAGTTTGTGGGATATTTACTTTATTCTGTTTATACCCCCTTTTTTAATCGTAGTAAAATTACACTACAACTTCAACTTTTACTGAGTATTCTAAAATATCTAAATGAAACCATACTCGACATTATCACTGTTGAAATGAGTAATGTATTTATGCGATTTAAATCTCTGCAATTTGTTTAGAAAAATAGTTTGTGGGATATTTACTTTATTCTGTTTATACCCCCTTTTTTAATCGTAGTAAAATTACACTACAACTTCAACTTTTACTCAGTGTTCTACAATATCTAAATGAAACTTACTTGGCATTATTACTGTTGCAATGAGAAATATATTTATGCGATTTAAATCTCTGCAATTTGTTTAGCAAGCAATTTGTGGGATATTTACATTATTCTATTTATTTTTTTATCCTAGTAAAATTATACTACAACATCAACTTTTACTCAGTGTTCTACAATATCTAAAGGAAACCTACTCAGCATTATTACTGTTGAAATGAGAAATATATTTATGTGATTTAAATCTCTGCAATTTGTTTTGAAAAGCAGTTTGTGGGATATTTACTTTATTCTATTTATACCCCCTTTTTTTTAATCGTAGTAAAATTATACTACATCTTCAACTTTTACTCAGTGTTCTACAATAAATGAAACCCCCTTGACATTATTACTGTTGAAATGAGAAATATATTTATGCTATTTAAATCTCTGCAATTTGTTTAGAAAAGCAGTTTGTGGGATATTCACTTTATTCTGTTTATATCTTTTTTTTAATCGTAGTAAATTTCTACTACAACTTCAACTTTTACTCAGTGTTCTATAGTATCTAAATGAAACCCACTCGGCATTATTACTGTTGAAATGAGAAATATATTTATGCTATTTAAAATCTCTGCAATTTGTTTAGAAAATCAGTTTGTGGGATATTTACTTTATTCTGTTTATTTTTATATTTTTTTTTTTAACCTCGTAAAATTCTACTACAACTTCAACTTTTACTCAGTGTAATACAATATCTAAATGAAACCCACTCGGCATTATTACTGTTGAAATGAGAAATATATTTATGCTATTTAAAATCTCTGCAATTTGTTTAGAAAATCAGTTTGTGGGATATTTACTTTATTCTGTTTATATCTTCTTTTTTTATATTTTTTTTCAACCTCGTAAAATTCGACTACAACTTCAACTTTTACCCAGTGTTCTCCCAGTGTCCCAGTGTCAATATCTAAATGAAACCCACTCGACATTATCACTGTTAAAATGAGAAATATATTTATGCGATTTAAATCTCTGCAATTTGTTTAGAAAAGCAGTTTGTGGGATATTTACTTTATTCTGTTTATATCTTCTTTCTTCAGTTTTTTAACTCGTAGTAAAATTCTACTACAACTTCAACTTTTACTCAGTGTTCTACAATATCTAAATGACCCAGTCGACATTATTACTGTTTTAATGAGAAATATATTTATGTGATTTAAATCTCTGCAATTTGTTTAGAAAATCAGTTTGTGGGATATTTACTTTATTCTGTTTATACCTTTTTCTTTCTTTTTTTTAATCGTAGTAAAATTATACTACAACTTGAACTTTTACTCAGTGTTCTACAAAATCTAAATGAAACCCACTCGGCATTATTACTGTTGAAATGAGAAATATATTTATGCTATTTAAATCTCTGCAATTTGTTTACAAAAGCAGTTTGTGGGATATTTACTTTATTCTGTTTATATCTTCTTTTTTTATTTTTTAATCTCGTAAAATTATACTACAACTTGAACTTTTACTCAGTGTTCTACAAAATCTAAATGAAACCCACTCGGCATTATTACTGTTGAAATGAGAAATATATTTATGCTATTTAAAATCTCTGCAATTTGTTTAGAAAATCAGTTTGTGGGATATTTACTTTATTCTGTTTATATCTTTTTTTTTAAATCGTAGTAAAATTATACTACAACTTCAACTTTTACTCAGTGTTTCTTCAATATCTAAATGAAACCCACTCGACATTATCACTGTTAAAATGAGAAATATATTTATGCGATTTAAATCTCTGCAATTTGTTTAGAAAAGCAGTTTGTGGGATATTTACTTTATTTTGTTTATACCTTTTTCTTTTTTTTAATCGTAGTAAAATTATACTACAACTTCAACTTTTACGCAGTGTTCTACAATATCTAAATGAAACCCACTCGACATTATTACTGTTGAAATGAGAAATATATTTATGTGATTTAAATCTCTGCAATTTGTTTAGAAAATCAGTTTGTGGGATATTTACTTTATTCTGTTTATACCTTCTTTCTTTATTTTTTAATCGTAGTAAAATTATACTACAACTTCAACTTTTACTCAGTGTTCTACAAAATCTAAATGAAACCCACTCGACATTATTACTGTTGAAATGAGAAATATATTTATGGGATTTAAATCTCTGCAATTTGTTTAGAAAAGCAGTTTGTGAGATATTTACTTTATTCTGTTTACACCTTTTTTTTTAATCCTAGTAAAATTATACTACAACTTCAACTTTTACTCAGTGTTGTACAATATCTAAATGAATCCTCTCGACATTATTACTGTTGAAATGAGAAATATATTTATGCTATTTAAATCTCGGCAATTTGCTTAGAAAAGCAGTTTGTGGGATATTTACTTTATTCTGTTTATATCTTCTTTTTTTATATTTTTTTTCAACCTCGTAAAATTCTACTACAACTTCAACTTTTACTCAGTGTTCTTCAATATCTAAATGAAACCCACTCGACATTATTACTCTTGAAATGAGAAATATATTTATACGGTTTAAATCTCTGCAATTTGTTTAGAAAAGCAGTTTGTGGGATATTTACTTTATTCTGTTTATACCTTTTTCTTTTTTTTAATCGTAGTAAAATTATACTACAACTTCAACTTTTACTCAGTGTTCTATAGTATCTAAATGAAACCTACTCGACATTATTACTGTTGAAATGAGAAATATATTTATACGGTTTAAATCTCTGCAATTTGTTTAGAAAAGCAGTTTGTGGGATATTTACATTATTCTATTTATTTTTTTATCCTAGTAAAATTATACTACAACATCAACTTTTACTCAGTGTTCTACAATATCTAAAGGAAACCTACTCAGCATTATTACTGTTGAAATGAGAAATATATCTATGCTATTTAAATCTCTGCAATTTGTTTAGAAAAGCAGTTTGTGGGATATTGACTTTATTCTGTTTATACCTTTTTTTTTAAATCGTAGTAAAATTATACTACAACTTCATCTTTTACTCGGTGTTCTATAATATCTAAATGAAAACTACTCGGTATTATTACGGTTGAAATGAGAAATATATTTATGTGATTTAAATCTCTGCAATTTGTTTAAAAAATCAGTTTCTGGGATATTTACGTTAGTCTGTTTATATCTTCTTTCTTTATTTTTTTTTCAAACTCGTAGTAAACTTACACTACAACTTCAACTTTTACTCAGTGTTCTACAATATCTAAATGAAACCCACTCGACATTATTACTGTTTAAATGAGAAATATATTTATGTGATTTAAATCTCTGCAATTTGTTTAGAAAAGCAGTTTGTGGAATATTTACTTTATTCTGTTTATACCCTTTTCTTTCTTTTTTTTTAATCGTAGTAAAATTATACTACAACTTCAACTTTACTTGTGTTCTACAATATCTAAATGAAACTCGACATTATTACTGTTGAAATGAGAAATATATTTATAATTTATTTGCAATTTTTAATAGAAAAGCAGTTTGTGGGATATTTACTTTATTCTGTTTATATCTTTTTTAAGTAGTAAAATTACTACAACTTCAACTTTACTCCGTGTTCTACAATAAAAATGAAACCCACTCGACATTATTACTGTTGAAATGAGAAATATATTTATGTGATTTAAATCTCTGCAATTTGTTTAGAAAATCAGTTTGTGGGATATTTACTTTATTCTGTTTATACCTTTTTCTTTCTTTTTTTTAATCGTAGTAAAATTATACTACAACTTCAACTTTTACGCTAGTATATTTAAGTGGTGAAAGAAAACTAGTCCCTGGAAAGTGTTAACAGTCCTAATGAATGTTAATTTAATTGCCTTATTAATATTCATCCCGGCATCTTTATTCATTCTTTTAATGCATAATGCATCATAATGCGGGCCCCGACTTTCTTTTGTCAAATGTCTTTCTGCGTGTGTACGAACCATTATACATTCCCCCTTCCCGGTTTGGAGAGAGAGAAAAGTTAATTTGGGATTCCACAAATCAAATCATTAAACAGAAACCAGGGGAGGAATTTTCCCTATTCAAAAATATCTGCGCCAAACTTCTGCGGGAATTAGCGCAGCGCATCATCTTCGCTTATATCTCCCCCCGAAAAAGAACAAAAATTTCCCCAAAGAGGACACAAAGAGTTAATCCCGGGGAAGACAATGGAGCGGGGGGTGGCTCACTTACCGCACACAATAAAATAAATACCGTTTCATCTTTTTTGGGAGTGCGTGTGCCCATTAGCTTATGCTAATAGTTCCCCTAAACAAAGGCAATTTACCAGCGCCCACCTTTCTAATGTCTTCCAGATTTTATAATTTTCTTCGGGCGGAGGGGTTTAATTGTTTTCCGACAAGTATGCGGCTCATTAATGGAGCCCACCTATTACTAGTACCGTCAGCAAAGAAAACTTTTAACGGCCGATTCTTTTGTTTTAATTGCTGAAAAGAGTCGATACCAGTTGATACTCCTCTCTATCTTTTCATCCGAATATATGCAGACCCCCCTTTTTTTTCTACTTTTCCGGGAACCGCTTATTTCGTTCCCTTTCTTCCTTTCTGTAATTTTTTTTTCTATTTTATTTTTCCGGTGAATTGCTTTCAATTCGTGGCGCTAAGTGCTGCAAGAGCTATACAATTCGATTTTCCCCCGATTTAATAAGTATTAGTTTTAAGTATTCGGGATGGATTTTTTTTTTCCGCCTTTCCCTTATTTCTTTTTCCCACGGAATAATTGTTTTTTGTGTGTGTTGCAAATGAAACCCCATTTTGAGCCGGATTAAACCGAACTCGTTTTAAGTTCAATTAAGGCAAAGACACAAAATGGTTCGAAGGGGAGGGGGTTGAGGGAATGAGGTACGCCGTTGGTCAGAGTCCGTGGATTACTAATCATTTTCTAGGTAACTACGGAAAACAATGAATTTGTATCTGTGCCTGTTTTACGGCATTTATCAAAACTAGGAAAAACAAAACAAAAACCTTGAGTATTAGTTGTAATAAATATTTTTAAGTACTCGGAATGGAAATTTTTTGTTTCTTTCCAGTATTTTTATTATTTGGCATAACTATTTTACTTTTTGTATATGCGTCTGCCATAAATAAAACCTATTTAAAGCCGAATTAACGTAGTATGAGATAAGTTAGTTAAAAGATTTAAAGCTTATATATTTCAAACATCTGAAGTCTATACTTTTTGTAAATAGTTAAAAGCAGTATATTTCGAAAACCAAAAGTCTATACTTTTTGAAACAAATTAAAAGTAATATACTTCGAACATCAAAAGTCTACAGTTCTTGATATTAATAAAAAGTAATAAATGTTTCAAATGGCAGAAGTCTTTACTTTTTGAAATTAGATAAAAGTAATATATTTCGGACAGAAAAAGTCTATGCTTTTTTAAATTAGTTATAAACTTTTGGAATTATTTGAAATTAATTAAAAGTAATATATTTCGAACTGCTAAAGTCTATACGTTTTGAAATTAGTTAAAAGTAATATATTTCGAGCATCAAAAGTCTACACTTTTTGAAATTAATTAAAAAATTTTGAAATTGTTTTAAATTAAAAGTAATATATTTTGAATACTAAAAAATTATATTTTTTGAAATTAGTTAAAAGTAATATATTTCTTTCAGAAAAAGCCTATACTTTTTAAAATTAGTTAAAATATTTTACTTTGAATCCAGAAAATATACAATATTTGAAACTAATTAAAAATTTTTGAAATTATTTGAAATTAGTTAAAATTATTTGAAATTATTTGAAATTAATCAAAAGTGATAAATATATTACGAACAGCAAAATCTATACTTTTTGAAATTAATTAAAAGCAATATTTCGAAAACCAAAAGTCTACCTTTTTTGAAACAAATTAAAAGTAATATACTTAAAACAACAAAAGTCTACACTTCTTGAAATTAATAAAAAGTAATATATTTCAAGCGGCAGATGTCTATACTTTTTGAAATTAGTTAAATGTAATATATTTCAAACACCAAAATTCTATACTTTTTGAAATTAGTTATAAGTAATATATTTCGAAACAGATAAAGTGTATACTTTTTAAAATAGTTAAAAGTAATATATTTTGAGCTCCAAAAGCCTATACTTTTATAAATTAGTTAAAAGTAACGTACTTTCAACACCAAAAGTCCACAATTTTTTAAATTAATTAAAAAATTTTGAAATTGTTTGAAATTAATTAAAAGTAATATATTTCGAACATCAAAAGTCTATACTTCTTTAAATTAGTTAAAAGTAACATATTTCGAGCATAAAATGTCTACAACTTTTGAAATTAATTAAAAAATTTTGAAATTGTTTTAAATTAAAAGTAATATATTTTGAACCCCAAAAGTCTACAATTTTTGAAATTAATTAAAAAAATTTGAAATTATTTGAAATTAATTAAAAGTGATAAATATATTACGAACAGCAAAAGTTTATACTTTTTGAAATTAATTAAAAGTAATATATTTCGAACAGCAAAAGTCTACACTTTTTGAAATTAATTTAAAGTGATATATTTCGAACAGCAAAAGAGTCCGTGGATTACTAATCATTTTC
This sequence comes from Pardosa pseudoannulata, assembly GCA_032207245.1. NCBI lineage: Eukaryota > Metazoa > Arthropoda > Arachnida > Araneae > Lycosidae > Pardosa > Pardosa pseudoannulata. The sequence continues at coordinate 52,416,065 of CM063509.1, forward strand.
CGTCAGCACCAGTGGCATCTACGGAAAACAATGAATTTGTATCTGTGCCTGTATTACTTCATTTATCAAAACCAGAATACACAGAACAAAACAAAAACCTTGAGTATTAGTTGTAATAAATATTTCTTTTAAGTACTCGGAATGGAAATATTTTGTTTCTTTCCTGTATTTTTTTTATCTTGCGTAATAACTATTTTACTTTTTATATATGCGTCTGCCATAAATAAAACCTGTTTAGAGCCGAATTAACCCTAGTATGAAATAAGTTAAAGGTTTTAGAGGTTATATATTTCGAAAACCAAAAGTCTATACTTTTTGAAACAAATTAAAAGTAATATACTTAAAACAGCAAAAGTCTACACTTCTTGAAATTAATAAAAAGTAATATATTTCAAACGGCAGAAGTCTTTACTTTTTGTTAAGTTATGTATTTCGAACATCAAAAGTCTACACTTTTTGAAATTAATTAAAAAATTTTGGAATTATTTGAAATTAATTAAAAGTAATATATTTCGAACTGCTAAAGTCTATACTTTTTGAAATTAGTTAAAAGTAACATATTTCGAGCATAAAAAGTCTACACTTTTTGAAATTAATTAAAAAATTTTGAAATTGTTTTAAATTAAAAGTAATATATTTTGAATACTAAAAGACTATACTTTTTGAAATTAGTCAAAAGTAATATATATCGGACAGCAAAAGTCTATACTTTTTTAAATTAGTTAAAAGTATTATACTTTGAACCCCAAAAGTCTACAATTTTTGAAATTAATTTAAAGCAATATATTTCAAACACCAAAAGTCTATAATTTTTAAAATTAGTTAAAAGTAATATACTTCAAACACCAAAAGTCTACACTATTTTAAAAAATAATTAAAAAATTTTGAAATTATTTGAGATTAATTAAAAGTAATATATTTCGAATACTAAAAGTCTACACTTTTTGAAATTAATTAAATGTAATATATTTCTAACATCAAAAGTCTATACTTTTTGAAATTAATTAAAAGTAACGTCTTTCAAACACCAAATGTCTATACTTTTTGAAATTAATTAAAATAAATTGAAATTACTTTAAAGTAATTTATTTCGAACAGCAAAATTTTCACTTTTTAAAATTAGTTAAAAGCAATATATTTAGAACATCCAAAGTCTATATTTTTTTAATTAAAAGAATTATTATTTACTTTATGAATTGGGAAAACGGGTATGTTAAGGTGGATTTGTACTTACAAAATTGGATTCCTCTATACTCCATGTTAACCTATGGAAAAAATAAAATGCCCTCTACCCAGCTCGTACTTAAAAAATGCTTTAAATACACACACACACACACACACATATATATATACATATATAATATATATATACATATATAAATATATACATACATATATATATATATATATATATATATATATATATATATATATATACCACGTGATAAAACAAGAAATTCTCTAAGGTCTTATTCTTTTCCTTTTTTTTTTAAATTCATGCCTGTTTAATGATCTTATTTTCGTATGAAAAAAATATGCCAATAATTTAAAACTAAATACAATTTTCTCATTTTTTTAAAGGAGAAAGAATTTACTACTTTATGGGGCTTACTCTGGACGTTGCGAGTTGGCTTGCACGTTCCTTGTGACGTCACTTTGACGTTAGCTTGCAGTTATTATGTGAGTAAATGATCAAGTTGGCTTCAAAGTGACGTCACAACGAACGTGTGAACCAAGTCGCAACGTCCAGAGTAAGCCTCTATTACGAGGTATGTATAAATATATTCAGAAACCTCCAATCATTGAATAATTTTTTTAATTTGGCAAGGAGTGGAAAAACTTTAAAAATCCAGCTGTCAGATGGTTTCATGAGCTGTTGTGACACTTCCGTAAAAAAGGAAATCATGGGGCTTACTCTGGACGTTGCGAGTCGGCTGACACGTTCCTTTTGACGTCACTTTGAGGTTAGCCTGATCGTTACCTTGCATAATGTCCGAAAGCTGACGTTAAAGTGACGTCACAACGTGCGAACGACTAACAACTTATAGAGTAAGCCTGTATTCTAGGTATAAAGATATTAACGATATATAAGATAATATATTAAAGACAATAAAGTCCAGTCATCGTATAATTTTTCTAATTTTGGGAAGGAGTAAAAAAA
>CM063509.1:52425725-52440725 GCA_032207245.1 Pardosa pseudoannulata
AAGTTTCTTGAGCACAAAAGACAGGTATTTCTGAATTTGTACTATCTATTTTTTTTTTCATTTCATAGTCGTTCTCGTCAGAGAAATATATCAAAAAGAAAAAAAATTCAATTCGAAAAGGAGAAAAGAAATCCAGTAAAAACCTGCATTAAATTTGAGGAAAAAAAAGAGTTCTGCGAATGAAACTGCTTACACTAAACAAACTTGCAACATTAAGTATGTTTACTCCGGCACATCAACAGAAATTTAAAATGCATTTTTTTCTTTTTCTTTTAATTACGAAAGAAAGGAAAAGAAAAAAAATGCAATCACTGCAACATTGCGAAAACATAAGAACATTTCTTTGTTTCCACTGTACAGATATGCAGTTCTGGGAAAAATTTTGTAGGAGATTGTTTATTGTTTAAACCTCTTAAAGACTAAAAAAATTACAGTTTTAGTAAATTTTTCTCGAATACTTTTTTTTCTGAATGTAGGAAAGGAGTTAAAACTTTGTATGGGATTTTGTAATGGATATCTATTGCAGTTATAAGATAATATTGATATGCTGTCAGTTTTCTAAAGGATGGTAGAATGGGTAGGATGCTATTTATCAGTAGTAGAGTTCAAATCAGTGGGTTCAAATCCCATTACTGTCATGGATGTCCATGGCCATTCAAAATAGACATAAAGCAGTAGGTCCTGGTCTCATTAGCTTCCGTGTAGCAAAACTGTAGGACTCAGGGCTCCATACTAACTCAACTGCTATCAGCTACCAATACTGACGCCAAATGTTTTAACTCCTTTTCTCACCCATTACTGTTTTTTATCCTTTATAAGGCTCATAATATTGTTTTAACTCCTTTTCTAACCTATTACTGTTTTTTCTCCCATATAAAGCTCATTTTGCTTTAACCCATTTTCTCACTTATTATTGTTTTTTTCTCCTTTATAAAGCTCATCCTTTTTGAACTCCTTTTCTCACATATTACTATGTTTACTTATATAAAACTCACCCCTTTCTTTACAAAAAGGAATAAATACGATACATACGATAAGTACGATAAAGTGTATTTCGTTCTTCAGACCCACAATTACTCATTTGAAAAGCAAGTACTTTGCAGACTGACAACCAACTGATAATCGAACAAAACAATTCAGCTATCAATTTTTTTAGAGTTATTCCTATCCCGAAGAAAAATTTATTAATACTAAGTATATGTTTTTCTAATGTACAGATGTATTTAATATCACATATTCAAAAATAAAGAAGATAGGCTTTACCTTTCATGATTTCATGCGGTGTTAAAAATAAATATAGGGTAAATTACATTACTCAGGCACATCAACAGAAATTTAAAATGAATTTTTTTCTTTTCCTTTAATTACGAAAGAAAGGAAAAGAAAAAAAAATGCAATCATTGCAACATTGCGAAAACGTGGGAAAATTTCTTTGTTTCCACCTTACTGATATGCATGTTCTGGAAAATGTTTTTGTAGGAGATTATTTATCGTTTAAGCCTCTTAAAGATTAAAAAAATTGCATTTTTATTAAATTTTTCTCGAATACTTTTTTTCTGAATGTAGGAATGAGTTACAACTTTGTATGGGATTTTGTAATGGATATTTATTGCATTTATAAGGTAATATTGGTATGCTGTCATTTTCTAAACGATGGAAGAATGGGTAGGATGAGCCAAGGTAGCCTAGTTGGCAAAGGCAGTGATCTCGTAACAGAGAGGTTGCGGATTCGGCAAGCGAGCCGACGTAAGATCCGCCGTGTTCGCCAAAGGTGACTAGGGCACGTACAATATGTTCGTGGTCACAATGTCCTCCCTGTTCTGTCAATCAATACTTCTGGGGTTGGCAGGCCAAGTGTATGGGTATTCGGCTGGGTCCCTGCTTCAAAATTACAAGGATCCACTTGAGCAAAGTCGTTCTTTCACCTTAACGGTTCTCATTAAAACAAAAGGTGCACTCCTTCGCCTTAATGGAGTACCCATCCGGCTCAATCGTGCTTGGTTTGTCCAAGTGGCACGAGAAACAACAACAACATGGGTAGGATGCTACTCATCGGTACCGAGTCCGTGGGTACAAATCCCATTACTAGCAAAGATGTTCATAGCCATTCGATATCGAAATAAGGCAGTAGGTCCTGGTCTCATTAGCTTTCGTGTAGCAAACCTGTAGAACTCAGAGCTTCATACTAACCCAACGGCTGTCAGCTACCAATACTGACGCCAAAAGTTTTAACTCCTTTTATCACATATTGCCGTTTTTTATCCTTTATAAAGCTCGTCTTGTTTTAACTCATTTTCTCACATATTATTGTTTTTTCTCCTTTATAAATCTCATCTTGTTTTAACTCCTTTTCTCACATATTACTGTTTTTTCTTCTTTATAAAGCTCATCTCGTTCTTTACAAAAAAGAATAAATACGATAACTACGATAAAGTGTATCTCGTACTTCAGGCCCACAATTAATCATTTCAAATTCGAATGTTTTGCAGACTTAAAACCAAATGATAATGGGACAATACAAATCAGCCTTTAATTTTTTAGAGTTATTCCTATCCTAATAAGTAAAATTTATTAATACTAAGTATATGTTTTCTTAATGTATACATGCATTTAATATTTCAGTGTATTCAATAATAATGAAAAACGCTTTACCTTTCATGACTTCATTCAGTGTTAAAAATAGACATAGGGTTCAATACATTAAGTATGTTTACTCCGGCACACCAACAGAAATTTAAAAAGCATTTTTTTTTCTTTTTCCTTTAATTATGAAAGAAAGGAAAAGAAAAAAAAATGTAATCATTGCAACATTGCGAAAACATAGGAACATTTCTTTGTTTCGACCGTACATATATGCAGGTTCCGGGAAATTTGTTTGTAAGAGATTGTTTATTGTTTAAGCCTCTTAAAGACTAAAAAAATTACATTTTTAATAAATATTTTCTCGCATACTTCTTTTTAATGCAGGAAATGAGTTAAAACTTTGTATGGGATCTTGTAATGGATATTTATAGCAGTTATAAGATAATATTGATATGCTGTCATTTTCCAAACGATGGAAGAATGAGCATGATGTTACTCATCAGCACCCGAGTTCGTGGGTTCAAATCAAATTACTGGCATGGATGTTTGTAGTCATTTGATATCGACATAAAGCAATAGGTCCTGGTCTCATTAGCCTTCGTGTAGCAAAACTGTAGATCTCAGAGCTCTATACTAACCCAACTGCTGTCAGCTACCATGTGAGAAAAGGAGTTAAAACATACTGACTCGAAATGTTTTAACTCCTTTTCTCACATATTACATTTTTTTCCTCCTTTATATAGCTCATCTTCTTTTAACTCATTTTCTCACATATTATTGTTTTTTCTGCTTTATAAAGCTCATCTTGTTTTAACCCCTTTTCTCACATATTACTGTTTTTCTCCTTTATAAAGCTCATCTTGTTTTAACTCATTTTCTCACATATTACTGTCTTTTCCCCTATATAAAGCTCACCCCGTTTTTTAGAAAAAGAATAAATACGATATATACGATAAGTACGATAAATTGTATTTCGTACTTTAGGCCCACAATTAATCATTTGAAATGCAAGTGCTTTGCCAGAGTGAAAACCACCTGATAATGGGACAGTACAAATCAGCTGTCAATTTTTTATCAATTATCAATCAGCGAGTTCTTCCTATCCCGAAGTAAAATTTATTAATAATAAGTATGTTTTCTTAATTTATACATGCATTTAATAACTCAGTGTATTCAATAATAAAGAAGAAACGCTTTACCTTTTAATGACTTCATTCAGTGTTAAAAATAAACGTAGGGTACAATACATTAAGTATATTTACTCCGGCAGAAATTCAAAATACATTTTCTTTTTCTTTTTCCTTTAATTATGAAAGAAAGGAAAAGAAAAAAAATGCAATCATTGCAACATTGCGAAAACACAAGAACATTTCTTTGTTTCCACTGTACTGATATGCAAGTTCTGGGAAAAATTTTGTAGGAGATTGTTTATTGTTTAAGCCTCTTAAAGACTAAAAAAATTGCAGTTTTAGTAAATTTTTCTCGAATACTTTTTTCTGAATGTAGGAAATGAGTTAAAACTTTTTATGGGATCTTGTAATCGATATTTATTGCAGTTATAAGATAATATTGATATGCTGTCAGTTTTCTAAAATATGGAAGAATGGGTAGGCTATTTATCAGTACTAGAGTTCAAATCAGTGGGTACAAATCCCATTACTGGCATGGATGTTCGTAGCCATTCGATATCGATATAAGGCAGTAGGTCCTGGTCTCATTAGCTTTCGTGTAGCAAAACTGTAGAACTCAGGAATCCATAAAAACCCAACTGCTGTCAGCTACCAAGACTGACGCCAAATGTTTTAACTCCGTTTTTCACATATTGCTGTTTTTCTCCTTTATAAGGCTCATCTTGTTTTAACTCTTTTTGTCATAGATTATTGTTATTTCTCGTTTATACAGCTCATCTTGTTTTAACTCCTTTTCTCACATATTAATGTTTTTTCTCCTTTATAAAGCTCATCTTCTTTTAACTCCTTTTCTCACATATTACTGTTTTTTCTCCTATAAAAAGCTCATCTTGTTGTAACTCCTTTTCTCACATGTTACTATTTTTTCTGCTTTATAAAGCTCTTTTTGTTTTAACTCCTTTTCTCACATACTACTCTTTTTTATCCATTATAAAACTCATCTTGTTTTAATTCCTCACATATTAATGATTTTTCTCCTTTATAAAGCTCATCTTGTTTTAACTCCTTTTCTCACATATTAGTCTTTTCTCCTATATAAAGCTCCCCCCGTTCTTCAGAAAATGAATAAATACGATACATACGATAAGTACGATAAAGTGTATGTCGTACTTCAGGCCCACAATTAATCATTTCAAGACTACTTTGCAAACTGAAAACCAACTGATAATGGGACAATACAAATTAGCTATCAATATTTTAGAGTTATTCCTATCCTAAAGTAAAATTTATTAATACTAAGTATATGTTTTCTTAATGTATACATGCATTTAATATTTCAGTGTATTCAATAATAAAGAAAAAACGCTTTACCTTTCATGACTTCATTCAGTGTTAAAAATAGACGTTGGGTACAATACATTAAGTATGTTTACTCCGGCACACCAACAGAAATTTAAAATGCATTTTTTTCTTTTTCCTTTAATTACGAAAGAAAGGAAAAGAAAAAAATGCAATCATTGCAACATTGCGAAATTATAAGAACATTTCTTTGTTTCCGCCGTACTGATATGCAAGTTCTGGGAAAAATTTTGTAGGAGATTGTTTATTGTTTAAGCCTCTTAGAGACTAAACAAATTGCAGTTTTAGTAAATTTTTCTCGAATACTATTATTTTGAATGTAGGAAATGAGTTAAAACTTTATATGGGATCTTGTAATTTATATTTATTGTAGTCATAAGATAATATTTATATTCTGTCATTTCCCAAACGATGGAAGAATGGTTAGGATGCTACTCATCATTACCAAAGTTTACGGGTTTATATCCCTTTATTGGCAGGGATGTTTGTAGCCATTCCATATCAACATAAGGCAGTAGATCCTGGTCTCATTAGCCTTCGTGTAGCAAAACTGTAGATCGTAGGCTCTATACTAACCCAACTGCTGTCAGCTACCAATACTGACACCAAATGTTTTAACTCCTTTTCTCACATATTACTGTTTTTACTCCTTTATAAAGCTCATCTTGTTTTAACTCCTTTTCTCACATATTGCTGTTTTTCTCCTTTATAAGGCTCATCTTGTTTTAACTCCTTTTCTCACATATTAGTGTTTTTTGTCTTTTATAAGGCTCATCTTGTTTTAACTTCTTTTCTCACATATTACTGTTTTTTTCTCTTATATAAAGATCATCTTGTTTCAACTCCTTTTTTCACATATTACTGTTTTTTTTCCTTTATAATGCTCATCTTGTTTTAACTCTTTTCTTCACATATTATTGTTTTTTCTCCTTTATAAAGCTCATCTTGTTTTAACTCCTTTTCTCCTATATAAAGCTCACCCCGTTTTTTAGAAAAAGAATAAATAGGATACATACGATAAGTACAATAAAGTGTATCTCGTACTTCAGGCCCACAATTAATCATTTGAAATGCAAGTGCTTTGCAAACTGAAAACCAACTGATAAGGGGACAGTACAAATCAGCTACCAATTTTTATCAATTATCAATCAACGAGTTATTTCTATCCCGAAGTAAAATTTATTAATACTAAGTATATGTTTTCTTAATGTATACATGCATTTAATAACTCAGTGTATTCAATAATAAAGAAGAAACGCTTTACCTTTCAAGACTTCATTCAGTGTTAAAAATAGACGTAGGGTACAATACATTATGTATGTTTACTCCGACAGAAATTCAAAATACATTTTTTTCTTTTTCCTTTAATTACGAAAGAAAGGAAAATAAAAAAAATGCAATCATTGCAACATTGAGAAAACATAAGAACATTTCTTTGTTTCGACCGTACACATGTGGGGAAAATTTTTTAGGAGATTGTTTATTGTTTAAGCCTTTTAAAGACTAAAAAAATTACATTTTTATACAATTTTTCTAGAATACTTTTTTTTAATGTAGGAAATGAGTTAAAACTTTGTATCGTATCTTGTAATGGATATTTATTGCAGTTATAAAATAATATTGATATGTTATAACTTCCCAACGGTTGAAGAAAGGGTATTATGCTACTCTTCAGTACTAGAATTCCTGGGTTCAAATCCGATTACTGGCATAAATATTCGTAGCCATTTGATATCGACATGCAGCAGTTGGTCCTGGTCTCATTAGCTTTCGTGTAGCAAAACTGTAGAACTCAGGGCTCCATACTAATCCAACTGCTGTCAGCTACCAATACTGACGCCAAATGTTTTCACTCCTTTTTTTAAATATTACTGTTTTTTCTCCTTTATAGAGCTCATCTTGTTTTAACTCCTTTTCTCAGATATTACTATTTTTTCTCCTTTATAAAGCTCATATTATTTTAATTCCTTTTCTCACATATTACTGTATTTTGTCTTTTATAAAGCTCATCTTGTTTTAAATTCTTTTCTCACGCATAACTGTATTTTCTCCTATATAAAGCTCATCTTCTGTTAACTCGTGTTCTCACATACTACTGTTTTTTCCCATTACAGCTCATTTTGTTTTAACTCATTTTCTCACATATTGCTGTTTTTTCCTCTATAAAGCTCATCTTGTTTTAACTCCTTTTTCTCACATAATACTGTTTTTTCTCCTTTTTAAATCTCATCTCGTTCTTTACAAAAGAATAATAAATACTATACACACGATACGTATGATAAAGTGTATCTCGTACTTCTAGTGCACAATTAATCATTTGAAATGCAACTTTTTTTGCAGACTGAAAATAAACTGGTAATGGAACAAAACAAACCAGCGATAATGTTTTTAAGATTATTCCTATCCCGAAGTAAATTTTATCAAAACTAAGTGTATGTTTTCTTAATGTATACATGCATTTTATCTTTCAGTGTTTTCAGTAATAAAGAAGTAATGTTTGCCTACCAGGACTTCATTCAGTGTTAAAAATAGATATAGAATACAATACAATAATCTGCTATAATGATATCGATACAGATAATGACGATAGTTCTGGAATCGATTGTTTCCCCTATATAATAATAACCTAAGTTATCTGTCCGTCTGTCCTCTTATTTATGAAGCGGTTGGGCCTGGAATGGATAGAGGCATAAATATTGGATTCTTGATGAGTTAGGTTTAGCAAAATTCAATACGAGTAAAGTTTATCTTCTCCCAAACTATCAATCCAATTCTAAAATAAATTGGTAAGAATAAACTTCGTATCACAGCAAAAAATACTGTTATCTTTAAAACTTTCGAAACCCAACTCATTCCCCCTTTTCGAGCGGTTAATGCCATTATTTCAAGCCTGTATTTCCCAGGTTAAGAGAAGGTGATTAAGTTTATCAATTTGTCCCATAATGAATAGGTAAAAATAGCATTTTTTCTAGCATTATGACGTCATTCCTTTAACGATCTCATTTAATCATTTCTTATTTTAAATAACTTAAATACCGTCTGTATCATTTTCATATGTTTTATCAATGAACATAGATATTACGTCAATAATTTTCTTTTATATTTGTCTTGAATAATAGATTAGGTCCATATAAGATAATTTTAAAATTATTCATCGATTATTTTTGTTGTAGTGGCAATTTTACTTCCGGTAATAACATCAAATTCAAACTACTTCCCGGGTGTAGTGGAAATGATATTTTCATTCCTTTACTTCCATTAATGACAAAATTGGGAAGAATTTAATGATAATTTTGACGTAGCTAAGAAAACTTTGAATTATCTTTATAAATGAATTCAACGTGATTTTAAACTGCATTCACAGTATCGGGAGGTTTTATAGGTGTATGAAGATAAACAAATTATTGATCGTGTACCAGATAAATCTCAGCAAAACCACAACCCCCTTTCCCCCTACTATTTTTGGTGATTTATCCCTTGACTTTGTATATTTGGTGATTTATCCCTTGACTTTGATATTCGTAGCCATTTGATATCTACATAAAACAGTAGGTCCTGGTCTCATTAGCCTTCGTGTAACAGAACTGTAGATCGCAGGGCCCTATACTAACCCAACAGCTGTCAGCTACCAAATATGACGCCAAATGTTTTAACTCCTTTTCTCACATATTACTCTTTTTTTTCTCCTTTATAAAGCTCATCTCGTTCTTTACAAAAGAATAATAAATACTATACACATGATACGTATGATAAAGTGTATTTCGTACTTCTAGCTATCCCTTGACTGTACCCCTTGACCTTGACTAGCTACTCCTTGACCTTCTCGTATCCCTTGACTTTGTATATTTGGTGATTTATCCCTTGACTTTGATATTCGTAGCCATTTGATATCTACATAAAACAGTAGGTCCTGGTCTCATTAGCCTTCGTGTAACAGAACTGTAGATCGCAGGGCCCTATACTAACCCAACAGCTGTCAGCTACCAAATATGACGCCAAATGTTTTAACTCCTTTTCTCACATATTACTCTTTTTTTTCTCCTTAAAAGTTATTAACATTTATTACATTTAAAGTTATTACATTTTTTCGGAATTAATTTGGATGGAATTCATAAAAATATAAATATTAAGGCCAGATCTCAGCAAAACATGTTAAATATATATGACGCAATGGACAGCGTTTCCATCTTTTCTAAGAAATATCTCCCCTGGACTGCTACAATATCTCTCTCCGATTCGCTTATCCAAGCAGAATTGGGAAGTGAAAGGGTAGAACTGACCGGGAGCATATCACATTCAGGAGTTGTGGACGTAACAAATTTCGTAGTCTGAACGAAATGTCGGATGGAGGGAGAAGATGGGGAGGGGGCATCGAGAAGGATGAGAAGAGCGCGCGGTGACAAATCCAGCGACCCAATCAACAAGCCATTCATCTCTGGCAGGGACGTGACCATCGCAAATCCCCCAGAAATGGACGCTAATCAAGGTTCGTCGCCGGCGCGGCCATTTATCTATCCAGAAAGAGATAAGGGGGAAGGGGGGCAGCCGAAGGATTAGGGTGGCCGAGCGGTCCAAACACGATTCATTATAAGCGTCGGGGAAAAGGGTTCGCCAACGGCTAGGTCACTTCTTGATTATCCTTCGTTTGCGTTATGGCCACGCAACATAGAGCCCTGAAGTTCGGGCATAGCTTGGCTGGTAGAAATTTACCAAAAGTTACCCAGAACAGATCAGGAAATTTGTCTATAATGATACGTTATTATTTAAAAATATACAGGTTTTATTTAAACGTTTAATTGTAGCTCAAATTGTAGCCAGTAAACATAAAACACTATCTTTTTGAATATTACCTCTCTAAATTTTTACAATTAAAACAACCCGTATTCTGGAGGAGAGGAAACGTGGGTTACTATTAAAATCTCATTAAAGGTAACTTTACAACCGTATTACTTTTAATGCACTTTTAATAGTTACTCCATTGTTGATGTTTCTGGTCAAGAGGTCTAATCCAACCACATCTGTCTTCTTTTTTGGATATTCAAAGATGTGGCACCTGTAGTGCTCATATTTGCCTACGTATTGCGTAGTAGCTGTTGCGGTGACCTGTTTCCGCCTTGAGACTGGACACGAGTTTCTTCAGGCCCATCTGCACAAAGTTGGTCTTGCTGTTTCACCGAACTGTGTTCTTTGTGCTTCAGCCCCAGTGCATGGATATTACCTTCCTTCTTGTTTTGCCCTACAGGATGTTATTTCTTCAGGTTCCTTTTCGACTCTCCCATCTAATGGAGCAATTTCTTGTATTGGATTGCAAGGTGTCGTATGCTTGAAAGAGTTTAGATGGGCGTAATATAAAAAAAAATCAACTACATCAATTCCGTATGTCCATAGCCATGAAGAAAGTCTAACAGCAGAAGAGGTTTAGAAAAATCCTCTCCCAGCCTTAACTGAATACTGTTTAAAATATACTCGGACAATGTCTGAGCAGTCCTACATTTTGTAGAAGTCTAAAAGTCTTCTGCTCGTGTATGGGAGACATATCTGTCCACTGGCAAAGAGTGATATGCAAGTCTGTTAACCTCAATTCCTTCTAAAAGCAGGGCAACAAAGACGTGTTTCCTAAAGTACCAATCGCGTATAGGATGGTCTTGCTAGAGATCCATATGCGTTTTTTTTTTTTACATTTTCCAAATACCTCATTGAAAGTGGAAGGTATATCTAGATGTGAGGGTTCTAAAGAACAAGATTACTCCGCTCTCTCATTATCGCTAATTCCTACTTGAGACGGAATTCTCTGTAAATGAATCCGGAAATTGTCTGAGAGTCTTCCCTAACAATCAAATAACTTTTAAAATTTCCACTTATTTATCTTATCTGTAACATCCTTGTTACGCCGAGCTATAATGGACAAATGGCTGTGGAGGATCTTGGACAACCTTGCCCATGCTTTCTCTCGCTGGACCGCTATCCTAGAACAGTTTCCATAAGTTGTACAAGACACTAGACATTAACTCACTAGAAATTTGTACTTGAGACTTGCCTGTTTTTAGCCTCCCCATAATTTGTCAACTCATTACATCATCTAACCACTGGTCGTTACTCATTTTTGCTGTTAGAGTTTGAACGCAGGCGGCTAATAACCCAGAACCAGTGCTGTATACATACACACATCTATGTATATATAAGCTAGACAAGGCACCGTTATGGTATGAAGACTATTTTTATGGCCTTCGTTTGGTTTACCGATTGTTGTGGAAATCACAAAGTATCAACGGAAGTATGTATCTATCTTTGCAGACTATGCATTGTCTTTCATGAGCATTTGGTATTTACCAGCAGCACTGTGTCATGCATCTTGTAGTGGACGCCCGGACTTATACTATTTGAAGAAGGCAGCATTATCATTGTTTCTCTCTCATAGGTATATATCCACTTTTCGGGCCACTTATGGTGGCTATTCGAATGAATTTACCTTTAGAGCAACTCTTAGAGGGAGGAGAGTTTCCCAAGAGCAATAGTTACGACTTGACTACCACAACCCAGAAAACACGTAGATGGGTCAACGAAGAAAAGGGCCTGGATAGGTGCATGAATGAATGAATGTATGTGTGTATATATATATATATATATATATATATATATATATATATATATATATATATATATATATATATATATATATATGCATTAGATATGGATGTACATCTGTATATATATATATATATATATATATATATAATATGACATGTCGTGATCCATAGTTAAGGCGAATGGAAAACAGTCTTCTTGATAATAAGTTTTATTAACTCATCCTTCTTAAGAAAAACAACCATTTTCATTAATCGACGCGGAGCTATGCGTGGTAAAGGTGTTGACCACTCCATGTCCACGCGTTGACTTATCTTATATGTTTGCAATCTCATCAAATTCTTCCAAAATGATTCCGCCTGTCCGGATTATCCTGAAAGCTTACGTGAACGTGGGTCTTTTTCATTTATTTTATTATTATAAAAGAGCTCTTTTTTTAAAATCACTTTTAACTCACGTAATTTACAACTACCCCCTTTTTAGACCTGACATATATATATTATTTCACATAACTTTTTACTAAACTTTAAGTTTTCTTAGTTAAAAAATGAAGAAGAAATTTATGATTGTCTGAGTCCAGATTGATCCCCTCCTTCCTCCGAAACTAAATCTTGGCTAAAATTCTGATCTCATAAATTATATTTATACCAATATCTGAATGGCTTCCTTTTCGCAAGCTTTGGTTAAGAAAAAGGAAGAACTGTGAAAAACCTTTCATACCGTATGACTTTTTTTTCTGTAGGTATTTGAATTGTATAAAACAAAAGACAACTCTAGAGTGCTTTCAAAAGCGCTCAAACCCATCACTTTGGTAGGCTACACTCTGTGGGTCACTTTGCAAGGCTTCCCTATAATGCGCTTAACTCAATGAGACGTTTCAACTGCTGTTATTAAGACGAATGCTGCAATCCCGCGTTTAAGATATCTCTACCTTTCCATATTTATCTTGTTCGGTGGTTATTCCCCAGCCCTCCAAGAAATTGTCAGGGTGCGTATTATTTGGGGACAGACGGATGAAGGAAGCCCCGGGATTAGATCCTCGTCGATTCATTACCGGAAAAGGGTTGACGCCAAATCCTTCGACGTCGCGATGGGGATATTTTCCTCCCACGAATTCTTGATTGCTCGCTCAAGGTGTCCATCTTGTGGTGGGGGAGGGGGGCTTAGAGAAAGATGCTCCGAGGGGAAGATCAGTGTCGTTAGGAGAGAATATGTTTTGATCCGCGTCCCACCATCTTTACCTCTTTTGTTACCATTAATAGAGGAGCTTCCTGAAAGGGAAAAGTCCATTTTAATGCGCCTCTGGTCTCATAAAGCCTTCCAAATGTGGAACATAGCATCGAATTCTGAGCAGTGCGGTATAGGGGGTTTAAAATCCCAGATAGCGTAACGAGAAAATAACTTGGTTTTGCACAGTCTAGATATTTATTTAGAATGAAAGAACATTTCATCAAGCAATAACCTTCTTGGGTTCTTAACGTAGCATTCCGCTAAGATTTCCAGGTAAAAAATAATCCTTTTTTGTGTTTTTCATTGTTATTCAACTTTATGAGCATTAGTAATATCTTTTATTTAGTAATATCTTTTATTTAGTCTAGGCAAAAAGTGATCCAAACAAAAATTTAATACACTCCAGCTCAGAAGGAAGCTAGGAGGTGAGGACGTTCTCATAAAAAATTGTGAGTAAACAACGCGTTGTCTAATTAGGGGATAATTAGACTGGAACCTTGACAATGACCATTCGGTATAGTTAACTGTTAGAAATTGCAGACGAATCGGCACCTTCCCTAACTTCCGGTGAATCCAGGCAATTTGTTTAAGTTAACCGAGGCATCTTAACACCTTCCTGTTTTGCCCGCACCCCGTACGGGCACAGCTTTCCTGCCTTTACTGATTTGCCCGTACGGCGTACGGGCAATCTGATTTCTATTTCACTAGCGCTGTTTCGGCCGTGTTTTTTCCAGTTTTAGTAACAAATTATTCGTATAGTAATTTATTCATCCAGTAAATGATTGTTTGCAGTTTATTGTATTTTCTACTGTGATTGGTTCAAAATCACAGGTTTTTTCACATGTTTTGTATCAGAAGACGAATTGTTATCTTTCAGTGTATAGCTTTCTGGTTATATTTTACTAACCGCCTGATAATTTTATTGATGTAAGAGTTGAATAATATATTTTTACTTTTAAATAATGGATAATTCAGAGCGTATGGAGCTAATTTCTTGTGATTCGAACTGTGACTCGGAATCAGAAACTGAATTATCTGTAAATGATAGTAGCGAAAGTTTACTAGATGACCTGGATAGTAGTGACTCTGATAGTAGTACAGATGGAATCAGTCAAGCAAGACAATTTTTTAAAATTAATTGTGATAATCCTTCGGATCCGCCTCCTAGATTTGCTTTCACTGGAATTCCAAAAATTAACTTGGATATCGATGAGACTAAAGGTAAACTTCAGTTCTATGATGCTTTCATAGAAAGAAAAAAAAGTTGTAATAAATGCTTAAAAATATTAGAAATGTTAATTTTAATAACATATCTTTACTTAAAAATGTAAAATGAACAAAAAAAAATGCAATGTGACATTTTTTTGACTGAATTCTGGAAAAAAAATGAAATTGTCAAAGGGTTAATCGCCATTTGTAAAGCTGACTCTCGCTGTATGTTTGATTTGCGACTTCAACTCTCACTCGGCAGCTACGAACTGTGTAATTTTGTGATTGGCTGAGTGGGAGAAGAAGTTGCATGAATATGTAAATAGCATGCGATGTATGCTACTGGATATATAAGAGGATTGTTGGATTATTTTTATGTGCTTGTGCATTTTTCCCGGCACGTAGGCGGACATCGGAGAATATGTTTTATTTTAAGATTTAAAATAAATGTATTTTTTTTTGTTTTTTAAATAGTTTGTCATTTTTTATAATCACTACCAGAACCTTGCTCTGCTCAAGTACCGGTGTGATGCCTTCAATATTCTCAAATGAGAGGTAAAGTGAATAATGGGTCACAGTCAAGATAAAACTTTTAAATTTACTTTAATTCTGGATTAAATACGGCTATTTACAAAGGAATGTTAATTTCTGAATCATGTAGAACTGCAAAGGCATGCTAAATGACGACGATTATCGAAGAAAAAAGAGATTTAATAATCTCTTACAATAGTTGTGCATTTTGTTCGTAAAGATTCTGACTTTTTGAGATTTGAAATATAGCATGCTTTCTTATGGAGTTCATGACAAAAAATCTGCCGTTTTATGAGCGGACATTAATATCTGTTAAAGTTTGTAAAAAACGAAATAAGGTCAACACATAAAAAAATTATGTTATATGACGCTT
>CM063509.1:52445725-52450725 GCA_032207245.1 Pardosa pseudoannulata
TGTTGCTTAGATAAAATAGTATCATATTTTAGTAAATTGTTATTGTCCCCTTAAAATTGTCTTTTATGAGTGCACTATGTCAGGGGAACTGTTGTAGAGGATCCTTCATGCGTTCCCTTTCTTTGTTGTGTTTTCATTTTTAATAACTTAGTATCTCGAAGGAATACCAAAAAGCCTTACACCAACAATGTTCCTTCTGATTCGGTTTGATTTTGCAGTCTACAGTCAAATTTTGCTATACGATAAGAGATCTAAAGAGAACGGCGCCTGTTACTTCACAGTAATTCCGAATGACTACCAACACCCATGCTATTATACATCCACCGATGTGAGATTCAATTCCACGAACTTCTGTATCGAAGAGTTACACCTTATACATTCGGCTATCGGTCGACCTTTTCCTTTTGAGTAATAGGGTTACAAAAAAATTTAACACAAAATTTACTGCAATGTTACTACAATGTTACTGCAATGTTACACTTTTGAACCAGAAAACAATGGATCTTCACAGACGATAGTCCAACAACATAGAGTGCTTCCAAAATTCAAGGGATTCCTAGAACATGGATCATCGTTCCTAGTTGTTTTTTTAAGTACGTCAAGGGGTGGGTTGTATAGATCATTCCCTCTCCTGATCCGCGGTAGCTCAGTGGGCAAAGGCAACGATCTCATAACTGAGAGGTTGTGGGTTAGAAACCGAGGCGGCCTAAGATACACCGTGTTCGTTAAAGGTGACTAGGGCACGTAAATTACGTTCGTGGTCAGAATGTCCTCCACGTTCTCAATCAATACCTCTGGGGGTGGCAGACCAAGTCTATGGGTTTTCTGCTTGGTCCCTGCTTCAAAATTACGAGGACCTACTTGAGCAAAGTCGTTCTTTTACCATAACGCGCTCATTAAAGCGAAAGGCTCAACCCTTGGCCTTAATACGAGAGCTTGCAGGCTCAATCGTGCTGGTTTGTCCAAGCGGCATCAGAAATAACAACAACATTCCCTTTCTTGCTGCCCAATACAAATTAGCTCTGAAGAGAGACTTTTCAGGATTAGGAAGATTAAAATTGCTAGCCAAACACGTCAGCAAGTTTTTAAAATCCATAAATTCACCAGAAGGATACAATTGGAAGCCAGGTGAATCATTGACTCCAGTACCTGATCGATAGTACTGTTCAGATAAAATTCTAAAATTTGTTGCAAGAACTTGTTTCGTAAGTTCATAGGAATAGTGGTGAGCATCAGGCTCTCTTATCTCTATCTCTCGAAGTTTTTCTTTTGTTCTTTGAGCATTTTATCCTTTATTGTCTTTTAATGGTAATGGTAATTTTTAATGGTATTAAGAAGCTTCGCCATATGGTAACTCAAAACAAGGCTGTGGTTAGCAACAGCCCCATTTAGTAATTAGATTAGCCCCTTATTTCCGAAGATGGCCCAATAAATGAGGATTCACTGTCCTCTAGGTGTAAGAATCTGAATCTTATAGATAAAGTCACGGTACTGGCCTTCGGTACTGGAGTTCGTGGGTTCGGATCCCACTGTGGCATGGATGTTCGTAGCCGTTCGGAATCAGCTTTAAGCTGTAGGTCCCGGTCTCATTAGCCATCGTGTTGCAAAAGAGTAGACCGTAGTACTCCACACCAAACCAAACCAAATTTGTAGATAAAGAGTAATCATGACATATAAGATGAGATGTACACACCTATATAAAATATGTTTGTGCCAGGTTTTAAAGAGATAAGACACTTTTCAGAATGGAGAGGGGGTTATAAATACTTAAATAGGGACTACATTTCTATCCCGTAATCAGTATAAGTCATACAGTTTGTTAAGCAACCAGAGAAAGAAACGATCGGATTTCTAACAAAGAATGTAGACTCAAACCAAGATATCAATCTCTAGATCTAACTTCCGAAAATATTTTGCTTATATTTAAAATATAAATTTACATAAAGAGATATTTTTGTCTGTGAGAGAAATGTGATTGACGGACGATCAAATGATAGATGATAAATAATTAGACAACGATCTAAGAGAACAATAATTTCCAGGTTATATATCATCAATGAAGATTTTCTGATCTCTAAATAGTCACAAAACTGCAATTAGATTCACAAGCTCATATTTATAGAAGAAAAACAAAGATCCTACTCTCCTTGCGCCAAACCTCACCATTGGCGTGTTATTTGGCCCGATATTTTTTTGGTGAGGGCACCCTTTCGGCAAACCCTTATCGGTGCAAGGGAATGCCTGCAGGAGTTATATCTGGGAACAATCAACGCGTGCCAATTTGATGCCACCTCTCAAAATCATCCGGCGAGTCTTGTCGGGGATTTAGCCGCCAAATCGCTGCACGTCACGTGCTCCGGACGTGCTCCGCTTTTATGACGCCGGAGTTCATATATCAGGATTGGGCGCTTATTGCTGACTGCAGCAGGTAGCCCTGGACGCGTGTGTATGCTGCACTAGGATTTTCTCTCTCTGCTTCCGTGAAGGAATCACGCCCGCATACAATCAGTTTCTTATTCCCACCCCCTTTTATTTATTTATTTATTGAGCCATTGGGTTCCTTTGACGAAAGATGGAGATTGCCTAGTTGTCGTTTTTATTTATTTATTTGTGAAAGTAGGATTGGAGTTGACGAAGAAATACGCCGTGATAACATTCTACTCTTCCGGTTATGATAGCGACGAGGTTGCTTTCTTAAATTTATTTTGTAAGGAGATTTATCTAAAAAAAAAAACTAACCCATTAACCAGTGGCGTGCGGTAGGTTTTCATGCAGGGTGTGCAGAGAACATGGATTTTCCAATAAATCTTTGATTATTGAGACATCTGAGTTCTCCATTCTGAAACGGGTTATTTATTATGAATATAAATTTAAAGAATACAATAAATAAAATATTTACCTACGAATAGTCGAGTTATAGCTATAAAAACAGCTACACTTATGAGAATTCTACTAGCACTGAAGCAAAAATCATATCTTTTGTTGTATGGTGTCATATCAAAAAGCAATGCTTCGGGCCTCCAAGAAAAACTTAAATGTTCAGCAAACGTAGCACCATATGGCGCCCGCCGCTGCGGTGCCTCATCCGGATGTTCATTGGTGCCGACAAACCGAACGTCTATTCCACGTGCAGAGGATTTTACTGCATGAAGTACAATAGAGCGAACTGTTTCTTGTTCGGTCAGTGGATGAAATTATATTTATTAATTGTTTTTAACATTTGGAAGTCATATATTCTGAGAAAAACATCTTGACAATCTTTAAAAACGAAACCACGTATATGGTGTTACATATATAACTTATATACTGTCTGTAAGACACAATCAATTGCAAAATTTGGATTGTTCTGTGAAAATTCGTTTCTTTAAAACAAAACAACATTGTTTTTCAGCTAATTATTTCAATAAATAGAATACATCACCGAAATTAATTTACTACACTAAAACATTTCCCTTTATATTGGTGAAATACTTCTTTTATATTTCCATGAAAAAAAATCTTATATATAAATTTAAACATTAACCGTCTGCAAAATCGTATGGCCAGTTAATCGGTAAAAAAACCAGAATCGCTTCAGCACGTAAGTCCCCGCTCTAATACAACGCTTAATAAACCTTACCTTCGGATGATTCTGAATGCCAAGTGAAGGAAAAACAGCTGCACTTTCCTCAGTGCTAGAGTATGCTGTTCTTCTCCAGTAGCCCATACATATAAAAAAGCGTGATTTTCAATTTAGTGCGCAGTGCGTACACATCAGAACTTCTACGTGCTACGTGGTGCAGCATCTAGTACCGCACGCACTGCTGGAATACAAGCAAGCAAATCAACATAATATTTGAATATATTATAAATAATATATATTATATACCATATAAAGATAGGTAGACATAGGTGCAGAAAATTCCTGTCCCTCATAATTTTGCCAGGGTGTGCAGTGCACACCCTGCACATATGGACCGAACGCCACTGCCATTAACCTTAGACTGCTATCGTCAAGTCTCAAACACGTTTTCTAATACACACAACAGATTACTTACCTTTTGGCTGTCCTCATACGAGAGAATAATTATATGTCCATATTAGATATAAAGCTTTAAATTTCATCCGTCAAACTTAACTATATTTAAAAAACTCCACCCAATAAACTTAACTTGAGATAATGTTTATTGTGTATCCCGTTCATATATAAAACATTAGATGTATAGGAAAGGCAAAGAGTTATAAGTTCAAAATCAATTTAATATGCAATAAACTTTTTTTGTATATTAATTTAATTTTCAACCAATGAACTTAATTTGTTCACTGTGTAACCCGTTGATATAAAGAATTAGATGTATAGGACAGGCAAAGAGTTAAAAGTTGAAAATTAATTTAATATGCTTAGCCCTCGTGTGCAAAACAGTAGACCGTAGCGCTCCGAACCAAAACCAAACCAAAACCTAATTTAATATGCAATAAATTATTTTTTGCATATTAATTTTCAACCAATGAACTTAACTTGTTCACTGTGTACCCCGTTGATATAAAGCATTAGATGTATAGGACAGGCAAAAAGTTAAAAGATGAAAATTAATTTAATGTGCAATAAATTATTTTTTGCATATTAAATTAATTTTCAACCAATGAGCTTAACTTAAAATAGTGTTCATTGTGTATCCCGTTAATATAAAGCATAAGATGTATAGCACAGGCAAAAAAAAAGTTGAAAATTAATTTAATATGCAACAAATTATTTTTTGCATATTAAATTAATTTTTAACCAATGAGCTTAACTTAAAATAGTGTTCATTGTGTATTTCGTTAATATAAAGGATAAGATGTACAGGACACGTAAAGAATTAAGAGTTGAAAATTAATTTAATATGCAACAAATTATATTTTCCATACTAAATTAATTTTTAATCAATGAGCTTAACTTTACACATTGGGTGTGGGCACATTTCGCAACGGAATTGTACCTGCAGCTGCTATTTTGCACATAAATTTAGTTATTCAGTTAA
>CM063509.1:52455725-52483225 GCA_032207245.1 Pardosa pseudoannulata
TGGAAGAGAGGAGGTTTCAAAGGAGATAGCTTAAGTATAACTATTTTGATATATTACATATATATGTATATGTATGTATATATATGTATATATAAATACAGTACAATCTTGATCTATCATTCCCGTATTACTTTAAGCCGTTAATGCTCAGTTTTTTTTAAAAGGCCGGCCAAAAAAATCCCATGTAAAGGATAAATATCAATAAAACGACTGTTTTTTTTCTTTCACATTGTTATTTTCAATTCTCCATTGCATTCGAATGCGAAAAATTACGCCGATCCAATTCTCTCTAGTGTGCACCGTTTGGCCAGTTTAGCGTTCTCGAGTTAACTCGAGCGTGCACGTTAAGGGGTTAAATATTGATTGTAATATACATTAAAGTGACAGTCATTAATACATATATCTGAAATGAAAACTTCGTAAAATATTATCCTTAATAAGAGATGTTGGTCAATTTAAATGTTATATTTAAATTGAAATAATATATATACTATATTTATCAACTGGTTCCTTTTTAATTTGAAGTTTTATAGTTTCTGCTTTTAGTTTTCTTTATTTCTATTACTTGGTGTAAAATAAAACCTGTATAATGGATACCTCTGAATAGGAGGTATACATCCATTTATTCTGCCATTTATAGCGATAGACCTTTTGTTCCGATTTAAGCCAGAGCCCGTGATTCTGAAAGCATGTGACTTGGCACCGTAAAAAGTTTTGATTTATTTTTCAAGTAAAATATTGTATAAATTTGTTTTAAAAATTAACATCTGTAACATGTTGACGCACACTTGCGTCTATAGCCATCAAATCGAAGTTCACTATTTGGCATGACGGCAATAGTCGTCCAAAACGAAACGGTCATTTTTAGACACTACGGCTATAGCAGCACAAATGGGCATTTACTGAAGTACAAGCAGAAGCCTAGTGTCACGTTGTGAAAACAATTTTTTAGGTTGAATTTTGTTTTCCACCTGTTACACGACTTGCAGCTTCAGTATGCACATGGTTATAAAGGGGTTCGTGGTTTTTCTTGAAATTATTTTTTTCATTTATTTATATTTGTTTGATTATAAACTAACATTTCGTGTAAAATTGCCAAAAATACTTTGTTGCACACAAAAATTGCTTATTTGAGTCATTAAACCTGTCTTTTCCTTTTTTTAATGTTTGCTGTTATTGCCGCCATCGTCCCATTACTTAGTGTCTAGAGTCCGCTGGCGCCATGACGGTTAAAGCTGCAACATAATTAACCTTCTAAGCGGTTCACACGTACAATTCCGCCAAACCGATGATGACTCCAAAACGTACAATTTTCGACCTCCAAAAACGCTCCGAAAATGGATGTAATGTACATTTTTGCTAGTGCTTTCTTCCATGGAGTTTTGAGGTAGGAGGGTCAGGTCTACTGTTTAGGAACTGCACCACTCTTTCATGACATTTCTTGAGGGATGCAACCATACCCCCTGAGGCACAAAGACGCTGATAGCATTTCATGGCTTTGTAAATCTCTATTTCGAAGTATTTCGTTTCCGGTAACAGATATATCTTTAATTGCACCCCTTAAATATCTTAAATAACTTTCGTAAAAAATATAAATAAGTCTCTCAAAGAATATTTTTATTTGTACTTTTAAAATCCATTATTTTTTATGGGATAATATTCCAGACCTGAAGAGCTTTATGTCTATTAAAATTTAACAATTCATAATATCTATTTATATATCTATATATAACCGGAAGTAAAGGGAGAATAACGAGGATGGGTTTTCCATATTCCATTCTAGTCGACAAAGGGTGAAGGTTAAAATCATAGAACTCTTTGGCCACTGACATCAGCGTATTTTGGAGAATTTTTTTCTAGATGTGTTCCACTCGGAGGGTTAAAAGTGCTTAATGAATCAAAATTAAGTTTATTTAGGCAAAAAGAGTGAAACTATACTTCCAATATTCAGTATCCAGTAAAACTATACCAATTCCAATATACTTCCAATAATGTTAATTTTCGAACTGCACGTGTTCCTACTGTCCCTCAATGTGTTAAAAAATCAACCGCAGTTAAATTAAAAGATTTTTTATATATAGTGGAAACAAACATTTGTGACACTTGTTTTTAAATCTGAGAATCAATCTATGTAAAATAATGACATGAAATGTATATAACCATGTTCCCTCTTAATTTGTATGTACAGCAATTAAATATCTATCTATATAGATCTCTTTTTTACTATGTTTATTTTAATAATTTCTTTTGGGAGTTAGTCTCTAAATAGAAGACATCTCTAAATAGTGGACAAATTTGTTATTTCCGAGGTGTCATCTATCTGAAAGTTTAATGTGCACAAACAAAAACATATATTTATTGCTTGCTCTCCATTTCCCTAATTTTATACTCCTGCCACTGCTAATTCTTACATTCCCTTACTTTAAAGAAGGCCGATTGGTTAAGATGGTGGATTTCGGTATCGGAGTTCATGGGTTCAAATCTCATTGTGGCATGGATGTTCGTAGCCGTTCGGATTAGGCTTTAAACTGTAGGTCCCGGTCTCAATAGTACTCCTTTTGTTAAAAAGTAGACCGTAGCGTTCAAAACCAAGCTAAACCAAACATTACTTTAAAGCCTAGCCCCCAGAGGCACACCTCCATTAGGTGTGTGCGGGATTCATTCATCCTGGGTACCTGGGTGATCTTTTCTTAGAGTTCTGCCTGTTAGTCAGGAGCTTACCTCTGTAGTGTTTATTCCTTACCGGGTTGGACCACATTCAAATCGGACCACGACGGGCCTCTCGTAGGTCAGCATCGGCTTGGTAGCCGTTATGGGTCGCTGTTCTGGTGACTGGTCATCAAAAGGTGGCTGCCCTATGACCTTAGAAGCTGGGTTTGCATAAAAGCAAACTTACTTTTAACCCATAGCGATATAACTTTTTCATAGAGACAATACTGATAAATCTCCATATATTACATTTCTACACGCCATATTTAAGCTTCTTCCTTATTGTTATTTTCATTGCGGAGGGTGAACCGCTGTAACTCATTAATCAAAGACAACTATCTCGTAATCGGAGGGTTGCGGCTTTGGAGCTTGAGTGAGCCTAAGAACCGTCATGTTTATTAAGGGTGACTGGGGCATTTAAATAGATTCGTGGTCACAATGTCCCCAAAGTTCTGAAATGATACCACTGAGGTTACCAGGTTAAGACTGGATGTCTTCTGCTGGGTTCCTGCTTCTAAATTATGAGAACCCACAGAGCAAAATCGTTTTTCCATTCTAGAGGTGCTCGTGAAACGATAGGACGCCATTTTGACTTAATTTACGAGGTCTCTAGCCCACGTGCTTGACTCGTTCAAGTGGCATTAGAAACAACAACAACAGCAACCAGAGCCTTAAGTATGTTAGGCGACTATATGTAGAGACGAAATTTGAGCTCGGAAAAACACTTGAATAAAAGCGTAAAAAATTGTTTTCCTTAAATTTGTTTTAGTAATATAGTTTTAGTTATGTTTTAAGCACAAAATTAACAGATATC
This sequence comes from Pardosa pseudoannulata, assembly GCA_032207245.1. Taxonomy (NCBI): domain Eukaryota; kingdom Metazoa; phylum Arthropoda; class Arachnida; order Araneae; family Lycosidae; genus Pardosa; species Pardosa pseudoannulata. The sequence goes on from CM063509.1 coordinate 52,459,249, forward strand.
TATGATTCAACTGTACTTTTAAGTCTTAGCAAATAATATTTTCCAAAGCCATTTACATAACCTGAATCACGTAAAAACCACCAGAATAAGAGCGTAATAACTGTTTTACATAAATCTGTATTAATACTAGTTTTTAATTATGTTTTACTTGCATAATTAATAGATAACTACGATCTAGCCTTACCGTTTAGTCTAACAAAGAATATTTTCCTAAACCAGATGTATAACCTGAATCGCGTAAAAATCACCTGAATAAGAGCGTAATAACTGTTTTCCATAAATCTGTATTAATACTAGTTTTTAGTTATGTTTTACTTGCAGAATTAATAGATAACTACGATCTGGCCTTACCGTTTAGTCTAGCAAAGAATATTTTCCTAAACCATTTACATAATCTGAATCATGTAAAAACCACCAGAATAAGAGCGTAATAACTGTTTTACATAAATCTGTATTAATACTTGTTTTTAATTATGTTTTACTTGCAGAATTAATAGATAACTACGATCTAGCCTTACCGTTTAGTCTAGCAAAGAATATTTTCCTAAACCAGATGTATAACCTGGATCGCGTAAAAACCACCTGAATAAGAGCGTAATAACTGTTTTCCATAAATCTGTATTAATACTAGTTTTTAATTATGTTTTACTTGCAGAATTAATAGATAACTACGATCTAGCCTTACCGTTTAGTCTAACAAAGAATATTTTCCTAAACCAGATGTATAACCTGAATCGCGTAAAAACCACCTGAATAAGAGCGTAATAACTGTTTTCCATAAATCTGTATCAATACTAGTTTTTAATTATGTTTTACTTGCAGAATTAATAGATAACTACGATCTGGCCTTACCGTTTAATCTAGCAAAGAATATTTTCCAAAACCAGATGTATAACCTGAATCGCGTAAAAAACCACCTGAATAAGAGCGTAATAACTGTTTTCCATAAATCTGTATTAATACTAGTTTTTAATTATGTTTTACTTGCAGAATTAATAGATAACTACGAATCTAGCCTTACCGTTTAGTCTAGCAAAGAATATTTTCCTAAACCAGATGTATAACCTGAATCGTAAAAACCACCAGAATAAGAGCGTAATAACTGTTTTACATAAATCTGTATTAATACTTGTTTTTAATTATGTTTTACTTGCAGAATTAATAGATAACTACGATCTAGCCTTACCGTTTAGTCTAACAAAGAATATTTTCCTAAACCAGATGTATAACCTGAATCGCGTAAAAATCACCTGAATAAGAGCGTAATAACTGTTTTCCATAAATCTGTATTAATACTAGTTTTTAGTTATGTTTTACTTGCAGAATTAATAGATAACTACGATCTTACCGTTTAGCAAAGAATATTTTCCTAAACCAGATGTATAACCTGGATCGCGTAAAAACCACCTGAATAAGAGCGTAATAACTGTTTTCCATAAATCTGTATTAATACTTGTTTTTAATTATGTTTTACTTGCAGAATTAATAGATAACTACGATCTAGCCTTACCGTTTAGTCTAACAAAGAATATTTTCCTAAACCAGATGTATAACCTGAATCGCGTAAAAACCACCTGAATAAGAGCGTAAAAAAACTGTTTTCCATAAATCTGTATTAATATTAGTGTTATAATTATATTTTACATGCAGAATGAATAGACAACTATGGTCCAGCTTTAGCAACAATATTTTCCGAAACCAGATTTATAACCTGAATCACCCGAGAAATATATATCCTTTCTGGAATGGATTGGGGCTCTCTCTCTCTCCCCCAAGACGTCATCAGTGGGGTTTAAGACGGCCTGACGGGGGAGAAACTGGAAATGACTGCAGCAATTCCCTCAGAAGATAGTTCCACCCATTTCTGTACTGGAAGAGGGGAATTAACCCTAGATTGACATCGTGTGAGAGGGGGCTATTAAGGAAAATCTAGGGAACCAGAGCTATATATTTTTTCAAGATTATGGCTTCGACACCTCACGCTCGAAGAATCGAACGTGAACCAGATAGGGCTGACATCTGTGAACTTTGCAGGACTGGAGTTACTTTTCTCTTTAGTTTGTGTGTTTTTTAGTTGTTGACTTTATTTCTATTGTTTCTAAAGCCGGACATTAGTCGAATGGTAGGTTACCTGGAGATTCAAATATGACTGTTAGAATGGTTAATTACAGCCGTTTGGAATCAATTTTAAGCATTATGTCTGAATTTTATTGGTTCTTGGGAAATATAAGAATAACCCGTAATGCTTCAAACCTAATCAGAACTATTTTTTTTATTTCTATGTTACATTCACTAGAAGCCACTGGACTGCTTGTTGTGACTTAACACATTGTGTTCGGGTACATTTCGCTGCGGAATTGTACCGGGAGAGGCCGTTTTGCGCGTCAATTTAGTTATTCATTTAAATCTCAATAGATCGAAAATTATTTAATTTTTTAACCAACTTTTCGTATTTTATATTGACATATATAAATAAATATATAAATAACAACCATAAGATTTTTGTCATGAGAACTTGTTTCAGAACTGGTACTAATAGCTCTGTGATTGATAATTCGAGGGCGTAAAATAAGCTCTTCATCATCGGTCTCTTCGAAATCTTTCCTTTCGATGTCACTATTACACGAAACATCTGATAATGCGTCGAAGATTCTCTTTTTTGACGTCATTCCTTTAACCATCTCATATAATTATTTCTTATTTTACATTATTTAAGCATCCTCTGCATTATTTTCATACGTGTTATCACTGAACTTAGATATTACGTAAATAATTTTCTTTTGTATTCGGCTTAAATAATAGATAAGGTACATATGTGATAATTTTAAATTTAATCATCGATTATTTTTCGTTGCAATGAAAATTTTAGCACCGGTATTAACAACAAATTCTATCTACCTCCAGGGTGTAGTGAAAAGGATATTTTCATTCCTTTACTTCCATTAATTAATGTGACAAAAAAATTTTGGGAAGAAATAAACGATAATTTAGACGTAGCTAATAAAACTTTGAATTATCTTTCTAAATGAATTCAACGTGATTTTAAACTGCATTCACAGTATCGGGAGACTTTAAAGGAATATGAAGATAAAGAAATTATTGAGCTTGTACCAGAAAATGCTCAGCCAAAAAGTAAACCAATCTTTTATCTGCCTTATAGGGTACTTTACAATTATGGTAAATTGAAAATTTTACTGATCCCGTCATATGACGGGCTATATACTAGTTTAAAAATAAATACCATTAAAGATTGCCTAGAAGGACTTGTGAAGGGAGACACTAGTTTCCGTTATATTCTACTAAAGCCGCTTACATAAGTGCCGATAAAGCTACCTTTATTTTACTAGATAAGTCGAATTGTTAAATTGCCCCGTCCGAAGCCATACAACCGCCGATAACCGTCGTCGCGACAGTTCTTCCACCGTCGCAGACTAGTTCTGCAGTTCGAGTTCAGATAACTATCCGATAGGTAAAAATATCATTTTGTTCTAGAATTATGATGTCATTCCTTTAACCTTCTCATTTACCTAAAGAGTGTAGTTGAAATGATAGTTTCATTCTTTTACTTCCATTAATTACTGTGGGAAAAAAAATTGGGGAAGAACTTAACGACAATTTCGACGTAGCTAAGAAAACTTTGAATTATCTTCCTAAATGAATTCAACGTGATTCTAAACTGCATTCACAATATCGAGAGACTGCAGAGGAGTATGAAAATAAACAAATTGTTCAGCGTGTACCAGATAATTCTCAGCCAAAAAACAAACCAATTTTTTATATGCCTTATAGGGTTCTTTACAATTCTAGAAAATTAAAAATTTTACTAATCCCGTCATATGATGGTCTAAATGCAAGTCCCTATTTATTCAATATTCAACAAAAATAATTTGAGCATTAATGGGTTAAAAAAATAATATGGACTTCGGGCTAAGGAGGCAAATGGAATTTGGTCTTGGTCGTTGCATAGTGCGGTTCATTAACGCATTCTTTGAGCCCGTAACTTGATTGAGTCTATGAATGTTCGAGATAGTTCGGGGGTTGAAGGGTTGTTGTGACCATCGACGGGAGGAATTCTTTCAGTCACTTCTGTTCACCCGGGAGCTGCGCTTTATTTCCCCAATGACGAATGCTAAAACTGCAGGAAAGAGAAATAACTGAGTAGTACTACAGAGGCTAATGAAATCGTTTCCACCAAGAACCTCACAATGCTAGCGGTATAAAAGCAAATAGTTTTAAGAAATGCGCGCCAATTACAAGAAGTGGGGGATTAAAACCTTTTCTATAAAGCCTGATGTGGATACAAAATGATATTTTTGACACCTATTACATTATACATATTTTTAATACTTTGATTTTATGATGGGTCACAGAATAAAGAAATGACTAATAAAATTGTTGGTAGCCGTAGAATTATAATGACAAAAACTTAACAGCCATTATAATCAGAACTTATATATATTTTAAAATTTAGATTGTATGATGAGATATCAGAATCAGAACGGCAAATGAAATCGTTAATGCATTCGTTGACAGAATTAGAATGACTAGCATCCCCTATATAATAATATCCAAGTTATCTGTCCTTCTGTTCTCGAATTTATGAAGCGGTTGGACCTGGAATGAATAGAGGCATCCATATTGGATTCTTGATGAGTCAGGGGTAGCAACGTTCGAAATCCACCCCTTCTTCCCTTTTATTACATTTAATGACATTATTTCAATCCCTATTTTCCCCGACTTAGAGCAGACGATTAAATTTATCATTTTGTCACATAATAAATAGATAAAAATAACATTTTTTCTAGCATTATGACGTCATTCCTTTAACCATCTCATTTAATCATTTCTTATTTTAAATTATTTAAATATCGTCTGCATTATTTTCATACGTTTTATCACTGAGCTTAGATGTTACGTACATAATTTTCTTTTATATTTGGCTTAAATAATGGATTAGGTACGTATGTGATCATTTTAAATTTAATCGTTGATTATCTTTTGTTGCAGTAAAACTTTTTCATAAAAGTCAAAGAGTCTATTTCAAACAACAAATTCTGTCTACCTCTAGGATGTAGTGGAAATCATGGATTTTTTTCAAGCATTATGACGTCATTCCTTTAACCCTCTCAATTAATTATTCTTATTTTAAATTATTTAATTTATCGTCTGCATTATTTTCATATGCTTTATCACGGAACTTACATATTACGTAAATAACTTTCTTTTATATTTGGCTTAAATGATAGATTAGGTACATATGTGATAATTTTAAAATTAATCATCGATTATTTTGTTGCGATGAAAATTCTATCACCGATATTAACAACAAATTCTATCTACCTCCAGGGTATAGTGGAAAGGATAGTTTCATTCCTTTACTTCCATTAATTACTGTGGCAAAAACAATTGGGAAGAACTTAACGATAATTTCGACGTATCTAAGAAAATTTTGAATTATCTTTCTAAATGAATACAACGGGATTCTAAACTACATTCACAGTTTTGGGAGATTTTAAAGGAGTATGAAGATAAATAAATTATTGGAGCGTGTACCAGATAATTCTCAGCCAAAAAAACAAACCAATTTTTTATCTGCCTTATAGGGTTCTTTACAATTCTGGTAAATTAAAAATTTTACTGATCCCGACATATGTCGAGTGTATACGGTAGTCCGTATATATTCAACAAAAATAATTTGTGCATTAACGGGTTTTTATTTTTTTTTTTTTTTTTTTATTTTTTTTTTTTAGATTTTATTTATATTTTTTTATTTTAATTTTTTTTTTTTTTTTTTATATGTTTTTATTTTTTTTTTCTTAGTTTTTTTTTTTTATTTTTTTTTTTTTTTAAAAAAATAATAGGGACTTCGCGGCTATAGGAGGCAAATCGAATTTTGTCTTGGTCGCTGCATAGTGCGGTTCATTAACGCATTCTTTGAGCCCGTAACTTGATTGAGTCTATGAATGTTCGAGATAGTTCGGGGGTTGAAGGGTTGTTGTGACCATCGACGGGAGGAATTCTTTCAGCCACTTCTGTTCACCCGGGAGCTGCGCTTTATTTCCCCAATGACGAATGCTAAAAATGCTCCGAGCAGGAAAGAGAAATAACTGAGTAGTACTACAAAGGCTAATGAAATCGTTTCCACCAAGAAGATCACAATGCTAGTAGAAAAGCAAATAGTTTTAAGAAATGCGCGCCAATTACAGCAATGGCGGATTAAAACCTTTTCTATAAAGCCTGATGTGGATGCAAAATGATATTTTTGACACCTATTGCATTATACACATTTTTAATACTTTGATTTTATGTATCACAGAATAATGGAATGGATAATAAAATTTTTAGTGGACTTAGAATTAGAATGACAAAAATATAAGAGTCATTTTAATCAAAATGGCTGGAATGGCTAATGAAAATGAAATCTAATGTGGATAGAACATAGCGTGTTTTTCTACACCTATTAACTCATACGGCTAATAAAATCGACATTGACACATCTAGAATGGCTATTCGAATGGCATAATGACGAACGATGGCCGATTGGTTAGAGTGCTGGCCTTCGGTACCGGAGTTCGTGGGTTCGAATCCCACTGTGGCATGGATGTTCGTAGCCGTTCGGAATTGGCTTTAAGCTGTAGGTCCCGGTCTCATTAACCCTCGTGTTGCAAAAAGTAGACCGTAGCACTCCAAACCAAACCAAACCAAACCACACCGAATGGCAGAATTAGAATGATAGAATGCGTAATAAAAATGAAATTCGGAATATGGCGATACCTTACTATTTTATTATTGTAGAGTTCAAACTCTACCCAGTAGAGTTAATGCCCATTATATAGTTTTTATATAGAGATTTAGATTGCAGATTCTAATCTAATAGGGAAAAGTAAAAAACTAGATGTTAAAATAATCATAAATATAAAATTTCAACAATTTTCGGATAATCACTTCTGACTTGGGCGATATACGTAGATAAATATTACGTACTATGTACAGACATCTAGACGGAACTAGTCAAAATTTCATTACGGGTTGTCAAAATGGATATTTATTGTTTTGGAATTAAATTTTCCATCTAAGTACATACTATAATACTAGAACCAGAGAAAATGTATTCAGGCATTGTTAAAGTGAGTATTTCCACTTAAATCTGAACACGGAAGTTTCTCGTGATTACAATATTTCCTCTACATTGAAGAAGGAAGTAAAAAAAGAACACTAGAGGGTATTTACTACGCAATGGGTCATCCCCTATATAATAATAGCCTAAGTTATCTGTCCGCGTATTCTCGAATTTATGAAGCGATTGGACCTGGAATGGATAGGGGTATCCATATTGGATTCTTGAGGAGTTAGGGTTAGCAAAATTCAAAGCAAGTAAAGTTTATCTTCTCCTAAACTATTAATCCGATTCTAAAATAAATTGGTATAAATATGCTTCATATTACAGCTGGAAATACTGTCGTCTTTAAAAAGTTTAAAATTCACCCCTTTGCTCCTTTTCGAGCCCTTATATCAAGCCCTGTTTTAAACGGTTGAGAGCAGTCGATTAAATTTATCCTTTTATCACATAGGCCCTTACTCTGGACATTACGGTTCGTTTCGAACCTTTGTTGTGACATCATTTTGACGTCAGCGTTGGGACATTATGTGAGCAAATGATCAAGCTGACGTCAAAGTGACGAACATGCGACACCATTCGCAACGTCCAGAGTAAGCCCCTTAATAAATAGGTAAAAATAACATTTTTTTTCTATCATTATGACGTCATTCCTTTAACCATCTCATATAATCATTTCTTATTTTCAATTATTTAAATATCGTCTGCATTACTTTTATAAGTTTTATCACTGAATTGAGATATTACGTAAATAATTTTCTTTCATATTTGGCTTAAATAACAGATTAGGTACAAATGTGATAATTTTAAATTTAATCGTCGATTATTTTTTTTCAAGTTAATTCTCAACCAAAAAACAAACTATTTTTCTTATCTGCCTTTTAGGGCACTTTACAATTTTACTGATTCCGTCATGTGATGTGCTATATGCTAGTTTAGAGAATGGCCAGATCGGAGAAAGACAGGACAACTTGGTTTTGCAGGTAGTAAGCTAAAAGAGAAGTCACTACCACGGGTTAAAATTTCTTTGTGTGTACTTACGAAAGGCACGTGATACTAATCGAAACGAATTCAGGCATTGTCAAAATATATGGTTCGGTTGAAGTCTGAAGACCCAAATTTTTCGCTAGTACAATTCATCCCTTAAGTCATACAAGGAGGTAAAATAAGCTAAATCTGAGCTGGAACCTGTGAAGCTGTTTTTCTTACAAGTCTCTCTAAGACCAGCTAGTGCTTGCATTATCTCGACGGAGACTTACCTCCTTGACGTTTGTATATTATTCTTTGATACAGGGGTGGAAGCAACCACTATAGGCCCCCAAATCCATCATTTGCAAAGAAGGCGAAGTTCGGCGCCGGAATGAAAACAAATTGCGCGCCGCTTCAGGAAACCATTTATATAAAGTGTCTTGGGCCGCGAAAAACCGCCTCTTCCCGGTCGCGTTTCTTTGCCGCCCCCTCGCGACGAAAAGAAGAACCCCGAAGACATAATGAGCGACGATCGAACTATAAATGGAAAGACACCGAAACTTTAATTCGCATAAACTCTCTAAAAACCGTTAACGCTACTCGGGCTCTCCTAATCCCCGTAAAAGACATGACATTCGCTGCGGGATCTCGACACTCCCCACCCCCGTTCGAGGGAACAATCTATGAGTTGAAAAATCCCCCTTAATTTGCTAATGACCAAAAGAGTGCTAATCAGGGAAAAGTGGAAAAGGGGGGCCAGGAGAAGAGACAGACAGGGGAAGGGGAAAAAAATTCATCCCTTTTCGAATGGAGAGGCCAACTCCGCCGGTGTGCGCACTTGCTGGAGCTTCAGTGGAAGACTGGGCCAAGCGCTAATGAGATGTGCCTCGCTCTCTTCCATATTATGGAAGCGCGCGCGGGAAGAGAACCCGAAATCTTAAATTAGATGAACTTTCTCTCTCCGCCAAAATTTCCAACCCCGCTTGTAAAGCGAAAAGAAAAGCTGACGGGGGGAGAAGAGCGGACGGGCAAAGTGGAAGATACACGTCCGGCACACTCGCATTTATTCGAGGGATGGGGGAAGGCAGGTACAGTTTAATTACATTCTTTTACTGTGTTGTCATACGGCCCGATGCTTGATTAGGAGCTGTTGTTAATGATTTTTCATTAGCGCGATCATTAAGGCACCGGGCCGAAAAAGAAAACGCGGGATTGTCTTTTTGAGACGCGGAGGGGGTGTTCCGGCCAAATGAATGACATAAATATATGCGACGCTCTCGCTCTCTCCGAATATGGAACGCTCTGTGTTTAGGATATTTTTATTTGGTCGGGCTGGAGAAAGAGGTCTGGATCGAATGCTTGCTCGGATTCGAAAGGATGAAAAAATTTTCCATTTTTCTGGGCCTACATGGAAACCCTAATTGTGTTCGCGTTCTTGATACTTAATAAATCTTTTTGGGCGAAAAGAAAAACGCGGATCGTCACAATAAGCACGCGTACACGGAGCTATAAAACGAAGAACTTCGAACTAATTAATTTCGATCTACTTCAGTGCAAAGAACGTTGGGGGTGATTTTCTCCACAGCATTGGTATTTTATTGAAAGTATTTCTTTCTATGGTGTACAATGAAAGCTCTGTATAACTATACTGTCTGTAACTATTTGTCCATAACAAAATATTTTAGTCACGTGGAATTCCTTGTTTATTCTTTTTTACTTATTCAAAGTAAAGGAATTGTCATCGTGAAAAATTTCGGGGTTCATATTTCAACGAAAATTTTCATTTTGATAATACAGTGAGACCTCGTTTTTTCGCGATTAATGGAAATCAGAAACTTCCGGGAAAGCTGAAAAACCGCGAAGTACGATTTGCCCCGAGGAATCTTTGTGAACACGGGTACACGAATGTTTTAAATATGTAAACAGTATTTATAATTTACGCATTTAAGACAAAAATTACAACAGTATACGTATTTACTTAACCCTCTAAGCGGTTCGCACGTACAATTCCACCAAACCGATGACGTCTTCGAAACGTACAATTTTTTACCTTTAAAAACGCTGCGAAAATGGATATAATGTAAATTTTTACCAGTGCTTTCCCCCGTGGAGTTTTTCGGTATGGGAACTTCACCCCTCTTTGACTGATATTTATTGAGAGATGCACCCCTACCCCCTGAGGCACAAAGACGCTGATAGCTTTTCATGGCTTTGTAAATCTCTATTTCGAAGTATTTCGTTTGAGGTAACAGATTTATTTCTAATTGCATCACTTAAACATCTTCGATGACTTTCGTAACAAAATATAAATAAGTTTCTCAAAGAATATTTTATTTGAACTTTTAGAATCCATTATTTCTTGTGGGATAATCTTCGAAACTTGACGAGCTTTATGTGTATTAAAAATTAACAATTTATAACATCTATTTATATATCTATTTATAACTTGCAGTAAAGGGATAATAACGAGGGTGGGTTTCCCGTATTCCATTCTAGTCGACAAAGGGTGAAGGAAAAATCATAGAACGTTTTGGCCACTGACACAATAAACCTTTAGCGTACTTTTGGAGACTTTTTTTCCTCGATGTGTTCCACTCGGAGGGTTAAACGTGTCAGTGCTAACTAATAAGGTTAATTACAAAACCTTATAGAGTAATAAACATTAATCAACATTGCTTTCTAAGAGAGGCAAAGAGTCTTGTGTTGGTGGCAGAGGAGAGGCTCTCACTTGACTCGTAGAAATTTTAGGCTCACTCGAAGATTCTTCTGCTGGAGGAGTTGACGGTAGAGCCAAGGGGCTTTACCTTGGAGAGAAACACGGAGATGGGTAGTTGTCTTTTTCTTTCATCTTCCTTCAAAATTCCCCTGTACAAGGACATAACACCGTCAACGGGATTGCTGAATTCGACAGCTCGAACCATATTGTCGTCAATGTCTTTTGCAAATCCTTGCTATGTAGCACAATTGTTGCAGATTATCCAGGGTGAGGCCCGTTTTTCAGTTCGTTCTTCGTCTTCCTCTTCATTTTCTTCTTCCCTTGCAGACTTTGTTATCTCAAGAGCCCATGATATGTACTCTGAATCAACTCCTCTTTTTGTTTGACAGGCAGGGATCCTTCTCTCTTGATCATCAACTTGAAACAACTCTTCTTTCAACAATGTGGCTGCCGACATGGTTGTATTTTTTCATTTTTATTTTTTGATGAATAATTTGTGGAAACTCGCGAAGTACTGAAGCCACAAAACATGAAGCGCGAAGTGGCGAGGGAACACTGTAATGTCTAAACTTTAATTTCGAAACTTTATATATTCCTATTGATCATTCCTGAAAGTATTTTGACCCATTTCATCATAACGTCTGTATGTAGGCATGTAATTATGCATATATATTGCATAACTCAAAAACGATTCGCCAAGAAGGTAGAAATTTTGTAATTTGGGCTGTTATAATATTTAGTTATCCACCTTCCTTTGAACCCATTTTGAAATCTAAGCAAAGAAAAATTTCTATATAACGAATATTAACGCTACAAGGCTTCGATTACAATAACACAGCAAGACAACCTATCGGAAATTTATAGGCAATGCTTTCTAAATGCACTTCTCGTACAAAGTAGAAATCCCCTATATAGTAATATCCTAAGTTATCTGTTCCTTTGTTCTCCAATTTATGAAGCGGTTGAACCTGGAATGGATGAGGCATCCCTATTGGATTCTTGATGAGTTAGCGTTACTAAAATGCAAAGCGAAAAAAAATTTTCTTCTTTTAAGGTATCGTTCCGATTCTAAAATAAATTGGTATAAATATGCTTCATATCACATCGACAAATACTGTCGTCTTTAAAACGTTCGAAATCCTCCCTTTCCACCTTTTTGAGCATTTAATGCCATTATTTCGAGCACTATTTTCCCCGGTTTAGATCAGGCGATTAAATTTATAAATTTATCACATAATAAATAGGTAAAAGTAACATTTTATTTCTAGCATTATGACGTCATTCCTTTAACTATCTCATGTAATCTTTTTTTATTTTAAATTATTTAAATATCGTCTGCATTATTTTAATACGTTTTATGACTGAACTGCGATATTACGTAAATAATTTTCTTTTATATTCGGCTTAAATAATAGATTAGATACGTATGTGATAATTTTAAGTTTAATCATCGATTATTTTTTGTTGCAATGAAATTTTATCACCGGTATTAATAATAAATTATTTTCATAAAAATCTAGGAGTCTTTTTCATAGATTAATAATTTATAAATATCTAGAGTTTAAATTATATATGTTTGAAAATTGAGAAATTCATGAAAATTAAGAGTGTTTATTTGTGTTTGTTTTACATACATAACCATACGGTTTGGAACAATCAGGGACATTCAAACAGCCCCATGGCTAATCGCTGTATCACTAATCTAGCTCGCTCGCTTGTTTGGGATTTAACTGCAATCTTTGCTATTTGACATCGCTTTCCGAGTATCACTGTTGTTTTAACTTCAACTGCATCTTGTAATTTTCCCTTACACATTTTTCCATTTACTAGGTGGAAGCATTAATTTTTTCTGGTTTCAAAATTTTTTTTATTTGAAAAAGCTAGTGATACTTATTCGTTGGTTTAATGAAACTGCTAGGCTCTAAAAAATTATTTCATTTATATAGTTTGCTGAACTAAAAGTTTTTTAAACAAACTTTGATCCAATTACATTCTTAAAAGACCTGGAAGAAGAGACATCCTATTGATTTTAATAATGGACAAATGATATTTATGATAATACAATAAAAAATTAAATTCAGCAGTAATAATATTTACTAACAAAATCCAACATAATATGTTACGCTGCAGATACAACTAACTAGAAAAAATTCACTGTAACTTTGAGACACAATACTAACTCTGAAAGTTGAAGAGAATGCACAAATAATAATTCTTATGACGCCTAATACAACAAAAATGAAAAATTGTGTATAATTCAAGTCTCCATGCCAGCAATAGATATTTTACTATACGCAAAGACACCAAGACCTTAATATTCTAAGCAGAAAAAATTCACTGAACTTTGAGACACAAAACTAATTCTGAAAGTTGAAGAGAATGCGCAAATAATAATTCTTATGACGCCTAATACAACAAAAATGTAAAATTGTGTATAATTAAAGTCTCTATGCCAGTAATAGATATTTTTACTATATGCAAAGACACCAAGACCTTAATATTCTAAGCAGAAAAAATTCACTAACTGTCCTGCAAAGTTGCAGGAAGTGTAGGGCACACTGAGATGAATCGCATAATAATGCAGTGTTGGAAATGCTTTCGTCTTACGGCAGAGGGCGTTGATTGGGAGGTCGTGAGAAAAACGATCTTAATGGATGTCAGTAAAACAAAACTGTTGTAATGTATTTACAACACAAACACCAGTGTTCGTTCTTCAAAACGGAAACACAGTAAAATATACTCCATAGAGTTAAAAGCAAATGTCTTATATTTAGACTAAAACATTTATTATATACATTATTTACAGATTAATATATGACATGATTAATATAAGACATGACCTGCATTATTTTGTTTTGATATTCATCAATATTTTTAAAATGATATTTCTTAATCCAAATGTTATGAGACCCAGGTAACAATCATGAATATTAAATCGGTTTACCTAAAGTAATTACAGGGAAGCAGGGTGCGGCGCTAGGCAGGCTGCACTTCGGTGCTGACGTAAATGTCGTTACTTTGCTGGACATTGGTGCTGACGTAACAGTCGTCACTTTGTCAGATGCGGGATCGGCCACGTTCTTTACACACACGTTCTTTAACCCTCCGAGTGGTCAGATTTGTCTAATTTTAAACGAACAGATTGTGAAGGTACCAACTTCTGTGATTTTTTTTCAAAACTTTGACAAATAGACATAGCAAAAGATGACAAAACTGTTGTAAACATTTTGCTACTAATTTCAGTAGTCGATACTTGATCAGTGTGGTGGTTGAGGTGTAATTTGTTCAGAACACGAAAGGCCGAAATCAGATCTGAATGCCTCTTGTTTCGATCTGGCTACAATAGCATAAAATGTCTGGGATGTTTATATTTTTTTACGTAGACGTCATGCCCGTAATTGATTGCGGTAATGATTCCGGAGGATTGCATGGAGAATCCGAAATCGGGACAGCTAGCGAATGAGAATTCAACTAAAAAAACTAACTAGCCCTAACCTTAGCTGGAGTTCTCAGATAACTGGAATCGTAACTGACCAAAAAACGGTTGGCGGGACAGTAACTAACCAACAGGTATAAAAGTCCTAGAATGTTGCGACTTGGGGCTTTATTTTTCGCCCAAACTCAAGCATATTCTCTCCTTTATTACCCCCGTACCCATATTTAACTTTTCTGTTTATGTCATACCAACTCATACTCTTAGTCTGATGCATTACCATTAATAGTTACTCCAGTACTAGAGAGCTTGGCCCAGGAAGTACTGTTGTGAAATCTTCCTGTGAGATCCTGTGACCGGGCTTTTCGACATTCTTTAAGTAGGTACTTCTCGGCTTTCGCGATTTTGCCGGAGCCAACTTTTTAGTGATAACGTTCGGGAGACTCGTAATCACTATATAAGACGGTAGAGTCTCGGATACCGAAAGGGGGGATTGAGTTAGCATTGCACCTGCTAGAACCTCCCCATTTTGGGAGATTATTTAATCTTTTTTGTTGCGACTGTGATCGTCATGGAAATATTACGCAAGAACCATTCTTTTACTTTTTGACTTGTTTTGGGAGATTAGAATCCTTGTATATATAACTAGTATACTCCAAAAATAAAAATGATTTCCAATTTTATTGTGACTATGATCCTTCTTCACGCTACTTCTTCACTGAAGAAACTGAAGTCGTCACAAGACTATTTCTGTAGTTTGGTCTATTTTTTAATATCCCATCTATAATAATAGCCTAACTATCTGTCCGTCTGTCCTCCAATTTATGAAGCGGTTGGACCTGGAATGGATAGAGGCATCCATTCAAAGCGAATAAAGTTGATCTTCTCCTAAACGATCGATCCGATTCTAAAATAAATTTGTATAAATATGATTTATATCACAGTAAAAAATACTGTCGTCTTTAAAACGTTCGAAATCCAACCCTTACCTCCTTTTCGAGAGTTTAATGCCATTATTTCGAGCCCTATTTTCCCCAGTTAAGAGCATACAATTAAATTTATCCATTTATCACTTAATAAATAGGTAAAAATAACAATTTTTTCTAGCATTGTGATGTCATTCCTTTAAACATCTCATTTAACCATTTCATATTTTAAACTATTTAAATATCGTCTACACTATTTTAATATCTTTTATCACTGAACTTAGATATTACGTAAATGATTTTCTTTTATATTTGGCTTAAATAATAGATTAGGTACATACGTGATAATTTTAAATTGAATCATCGATTATTTTTTGTTGCAATGAAACTTTTACCATCGGTATTAACAATAAATTCTTTTCATATAAGTCTAGGAGTCTATTTCACGGACTAATAAATATCTAACTTTTAATTTATATATATTTGGAAATTAAGAAGTTTGTTCTTTTGTGTGTTTGTTTATTACACATAACTACAACTACACGGTTTGACTAAATGAATTCAATGTGATTCTAAACTGCATTACAGGATCGGGAGACTCTAGAGGAGTATGACGATAAATAAATTATTGAGAGTGAACCAGATAGTTCTCAGCCAAAACACAAACCATTTTTTACCTGCCTCATTGGGTACTTAACAGTTCTGGAATATTAAAAATTTTACTAATCCCGTCATATGATGGGCTATAAGCTATTTAATAGTAGTTATCTTAACATGTAATCGAAAAAAAATTAATACCCAGACCGAAGGCTGGGTACGAAGCAGCTAGTCCCATCTATAATTTACCAGACGGTACAACTTTGATATACCCCCCAAAAAAATTATGCGCCAAATCTGGCACTCCCTACGGACTTTTTAGGGTTGCTGTTTCTTATTTTGGTGTTGCCAATTTAGGTTTTTGCTGTTGCCAAATTTAGTATTTTCTTGTATTTTGTACCATTTTTTGAGTTTTTTTTTAAAGTTTTGTGGCAACAATTTTTAGATTTCATATATTTTGTACCGCCATTTCATTCATTCGCCATTTCTTTGTGAAATGATCAAGCGGATTTCTGATTATTTATTGTATTTTTTAGGTATTCTTTTTTTTTGTATTTAATGATTCCGTATTTTTTATGCATTAATTATTTGTGTTTAGCGAGAATCCATCTTGGCGAGAAAAAAAAGACGCCAAAAACAGTATTTTGTTTGGCGAGAAAAAAAATTCGCCAAATTTCCGATTTGGGGAATATATCAAAGTAGTTCCTACCAGACTTTTATTCTGTCTAAACACCCATTTTCTGTATACAAACAAAGTTAGCATGACTCATAATTTTTTAAGTACTACAATTAGATATGTTAAGGTATTTTATCCCATTACATTATTCTCAGTAAGTTAAAGCAGCTATTACCTTACTGACAAATGAAATTTTTTCAAACCCAATAATTTGTTCCCATTATATTGTTAACAATCACCGAAAAAGTGATGAGTAAACACTGCCTAACAAGCAGCAAACCGTAATTACATTGTTTACCTGTTTCTTTCAATTTCATAGACAACACAAAAATGTAGAAAAAAAAGGCTTCCTTACCCTGGACTTTACCACTGATGACGCTTAATTGCACAACTTCTTTCAACTCTTGGTTGATTCAGCTTATTTTTTTCCTGCAAATCTCATTTTGTAGTGTATCCAGTTATTAGAGCAAACAGGTCAGCAGTGCATGGTTTAAGCCATGTTTAATGACGCTTTGCAAGCACTCAGATGGTTTTCACTCCCTTCTTTATCTGCAGTAAATCATGAAGACTCATACTGATTTTACTGAAGACACCTTATTTATTCTCTTGATTAGTATCTTTTTACTTCACAGAAAGAATGATATAGATATATTCGATTTGGATAGGATTTCTGATTTACCGCAAATTATTCCTTTCCAAAAATTTTCCCGAAAATTCTCTAAAAAGTAATAAATTATTTTCAAATTAAAAAATTAATACTATATGATAGGATGCAGAGGTTTTAATATTGATAGTGATTATTTGGCGGTATATATGAATGATGTCTAAAATTTAGCGAATCGATTACAAACCGTGTGGTTATGTATAAAAAATAATAGACAAACGAACAAACGTCTTAATTTTCAAAGATATATATATATATATATATATATATATATATATATATATATATATATATATATATATATATATTATATATATATATATATATATATATATTATATATATAACATATATATATATATATATAACTTAAACGCTATATATTTATTAGTTCGTGAAAAAGATTCCTAGATTTTATGAAAAGAGTTTGTTGAAAATCAAAATATAAATATAAATATAAATATAAAATTTTGATATTTAAAATCAAAATATCGGTAATAAAATTTTACGGAATCAAAAGATAATCGGTGATTAAATTTAAAATTATGACATATGTACCTAATCTATTATTTAAGCCAAACATAAAAGAAAATTATTTAAGCCATATCTGAGTTCAGTGATAAAATGCATGAAAATAATGCAGACGATATTTAAATAATTTAAAATAAGAAGGGATTAAATGAGATGGTTAAAGCAATGACGTCATAATGATAGGAAAAAATATTATTTTTACCTATTTATTATATGATAAAGTGATAAATTTAATCACCTGCTTTCAACAGCGGAAAATAAGGCTTGAATCTGATTGTGTAGAGTATCCAGTTATTAGAGCAAACAGGTCAGCAGTGCACCGTTTAAGCCATGTTTAATGACGTTTTGCAAGTACTGAGCTACGTTATCTGCAGAAAATCATGAAGAACTCATACTGATTTTACTGATGATACCTGCGTGTTTTTTCTCTTGATTAGTACCCTTTTACTTCACAGAAAGAATGAATTAGATATTCAATTTGGATGGGATTTCTGATTTCTCGCAAATTATTCCTTTCCAAAAATTATAGCAAAATCCTGCAAACATAAATCATTCTCAAAATTCTCGAAGAAGTAGGAAATTTTTTTCAAATTAAAAAATTAATATTACGTGATAGGATGGACAGCAGAGGTTTTAATATTGATGCTGATTAATTGGCGGCTTATATCAATAATGTCTAAAATTTCAGCAAAATCCTGCAAACATAAATTATTCTCAAAATTCTCGAAGAAGTAGGAAATTTTTTTCAAATTAAAAAATTAATATTACGTGATAGGATGGACAGCAGAGGTTTTAATATTGATGCTGATTAATTGGCGGCTTATATCAATAATGATAAAATTTCAGACGAAACATAAATTTTCCAAAATTCTCGAAGAAGTAGGAAATTTTTTTAATTAAAAAATTAATCATTTTAAATTAAAAATAATAATATAAAAAAATAAGAAAAAACAATCATTGATTTTTACCAAGCCCGAACAAACTTAGTAAACATGAAATGTTTTCCTCGGGTAATTTCTCATCATTTGGTACTTTCGTCGCCTTTAAGCGTCCAGCCGTTGAAGACAACATAGACGATAATTAATGAGTTTTTAGCCAGATAGCTACAGGAAGCAGCTATTCATTAAGAGGACATAGCATAAATCATTCTCAAAATTCTCGAAAAAGTTGGAAAATTTTTTAATTAAAAAAATTAATCATTTTTAAATGATACCAATAATAGTTACAAAAAATAAGGAAAAAACAAGTCCATGGATTTCTTAAGCCCTATTTTTAGCTTTAAAAGAATCGCTTTTTCCTCCAGTGTTGAAAATTTCTTCTCCATGCTCACTTTATCTGAGTGCGAAGATATACACAATGATTTGTCTTTCTCGAAAAACAGCTGTCAATCCTTATAAGAAAGGCCTAATAATTTTAGTTTTTACCTAACAAACTGATTTAACCAAACATAACTCCAGGAGATTCCAAACAGAACTATTTTTTTTAAATGCTTATGAGATAGTTTAAGAGTGCATGTCAAATGAGATTTAGAGTATTTTTTAATCATGGAAAAATTAAGTTATTGGGCTCTCGAAAAAGAGGATGGAAATAGAAATGGGGATATAATTCATCCATTATTTCAAATTACACTGAAGAGCTCCACCCCCCAAAAAAACTGGTATGGGCATGCGTATGCAAATAAAATGATAAGGAACCAGACAGAAAACTACGTTTCGGTCCACAACGCCTATATAAGACAACAAGTGTCTGGTTCAGTAGTTATATCGGTTACTGCTGCTAGAATAGTAAGTTATCAAGATTTGAGTTAGTTTAAATGTGGTGTTATAGTCGGCAGACGAGTGATGGAACATATCATCTCCGAGGTAGAAAAGAAATTTGGGTTTTCCCGTACGACAATTTTACGATGATATCGTGAATATCGGGAATCCGGTAAAACATTAAATCTTCAATGTCCCTGCGTCCGGAAAAAGATTGTGCAAGAGCAGGGTCAACGACGACTGGGGAAAATCATCAAACGTGACATAAGTGCAACCCTTCCTCAAATTGCTGCAGATTTTAATGCAGGGTTATCTTTAAGAATCAACGTGCAAACCATTCAACGAAACGTCATCGATATTTGCTTTCAGAGACGAAGGCACACTCGTGTACCCTTGATGACTGCACGACACAAAAATTTACGCCTCGCATCACTCCGTCAATACCAACATTGGATGGTTAAAGACTGGAAACAAGTTGCCTGGTCTGAAGAGTCTCGTTTCAAAATATATCGAGTGGATGGATGTGTACGAGCATAAAGACAATCTCATGAATAAATGGACCCTGCATGTCAATAGGGTACTGTTGGATGTGGTGGAGGCTCTGTGATAGTATGGGTTGCGTGTAGTTGGAGTGATATAAGACTTCTGATACGTCTAGATACGATTATCAGGTGACACGTACGTAACTGATTACCTGAGCCTATTCATGTAAATTGTGCCATCCGATGGACTTGAGGAATTGAAATAGGACAATGCACGTGTCTAAAATTGCTACAGAGTGGCTCCAGGAACACTCTTCTGACTTTAAACACTTCCGCTAGCCACCCAAATCTCCAGATATGAACATTATTGAGCATATCTAGGATGCCTTGCAACGTGTTGTTCAGAAGGGATCTCCACCTCCTCTTACTATTAGGAATTTATGAACAGCCCTACCGGATTCATGGTGTCAATTACCTCCAGAACTACTTCAGACATCAATCGAGTTCATACTGCATCATGTTACGACAATTCTGCGTACTTATAGGGGCCCTAAACGATATTAGGCAGGTGTAACAATTTTTTTTCAATCCAATAATTATAAAACTGCTCGACAAGGAGAAAGCTAATCAGCTAACAGTAAAAAATACGCAGTCGGGCCATTGAAAGAGACCGGCGTAAGTCTATATAAAACTGTATTTTAGAGCAATGGACATCTTTACTAGCCAACGACAGACAAAGGAAAGACACAAAAATCACTCTGCTCGAACAGAGGTGCACCCAAGAGCGAAAACTGAAATAGTTTTCCAAAGGGACAAGGAACTTACTCAGCGAATTAAACTGTTAAGACCAGGGAAAACGCAGATCCATTTGCCGGCGACAGCTGGAAAACGTCCAGAAAACTCCTTTGATTAAGACCTTTAGACGCTGGGAAAAAGATTTTGAGGAATAAAAATGGGAGAGAGGAGGTTTTTAAGGAAATATTAAAGTTAAATTGTTTTAATATATTACATACATCCACTCCCCACACACATATATATGTATTGTATGTATATATATATATATATATATATATATATATAATATATAAATATATATATATATATTTATATAATATATAAATATTAAATATATATATATAATATATATGTATATATATATAAATATGTATATATATTAATATATATATATATATAATGTATATATATAAAAGATATATTTAAACTTTTATAATATATATATTATATATAAATAAAATCTTTATAAAATATCTTAAAATGGCTTATAAGGGAAGATATATATTGCTTGTAATACTTGTATAATTTGTAGAAATAAGTATATTTTGTGACGAAATAATACTATTTACAATGCTGGTTTTCGAATTCGCAAAATTTTAGAATATATATCATGATTTTCGTCGTAATAAAAGACGAACAAATAATAAATGTATAAAAATAACTACTTCAAAAAAAAAAATGGACGTAGTACCCTTTACTTCTGATTTACAGTTGTATAACGATGATTGAGATAACTGTATTTCCAAAACATAAAAATACCAGAGATTTAAAAAGATTATGAGAGCGGTAAGATTCTTTCGGAGGTGACACTGGAAAAGACAAATCTTCCTTCTGTTCGAAAGAGAGACAAAAGACAGCGATGAAGAACGCAGGTCAAAATCGGTTTGTGGTTTTTGTTCCTGAACAGGGGTAGGGGGAGGCAGAGCGTCGTGCGGCACCACTTGTTTCCCCAACCCCCGTCACGACGAAGAGGCCGAGCGTTTAATCAATGCGACATCACCTTTTAAAAGTTAAAACTTGGCACCGGTTGCCAACTCTCTCTTGTTGCTTTTTCTTTTTTGCGGGGTTATCTCGCTTGAGGGGGCTCGTACCTTCTAAAGGAATGCATGCTGAAAGTTCATTTTAAATTATCATAATTATTTGCTCTCGAAAATAAAATACTAGTGACCCGACAGACATTGTCTTGTTTTATCGCTGTAAATGATAAATGTCAAAATGTTTTTAAATGAATTATACATTGGACCGTTTTATAGGAAAAGTAAGGAAAAAAATTATATTAAAAATACTTGACGCCTCCGTACAGTCATCACAAACGTAATTAGATTAAATTAAAATTCCTCTAGGTACATATGTGATACTTTTAAATTTAATCATCTATTATTTTATTTTTGCATGATAATTCCCATATTTTTACCTGCCTTATAAGATACTTTACAATTCTGGAAAATTGAAAATTTTACTAATCCCGTCATATGACGGGTTATATGCTAGTTTTTAATAATGAGGAATTTTAACGTTTTCTAATTTTAATTTTAAACAATATAAAACAAAAAAGTAAGCAGGACAGTACCTTATTTTCTTTCCTTTGAGTAAATAATTTGTGATTTCTAATGGGTTTAACAGCGGACTCTTTAACGTCTCTCAAAAGCGATACTTTTCCTCCGCCGAGTTTGTGACGACATCGTTCAAGAAGACAACGGCCGCCTATGTTGTTTACATGTTAAAAGGCGACTTTTAAATTTATTTCTGTGTAAAGTATCGCATATAATAGACATTTTTTATTATGTCTGGCAATAAAAATCATATTATAAATATTGTATTGCGCCACTCTGTAAAACTCTACAACTAATTGCAATGAGAAGATATTTTTCAGAGTTTCCAAAGATCCACATACACGTAAAATCTGTACAACTGCGATGAAAAGGGATGAGAAATGAAATACCAAATTATCAACATCATATAAATCTTATAAATCATCTCTATGGATTTGTGAAGACCATTTTTTGGTAAATAAATGCTTGCTTTTGTTTAATTAAAGTATATAAAAATACATTTATACCTTTAAAAGGTCTGTTGATTAACCAGTGCTATTTAACTTTTAAAACTGCTCATTTTCGAGTATTATCGCAGAGTTCAAGTACAATAAATGTTTGGTAAAGCATACAAATATGGTAAAACATATAAATATCTAAAGCATATAATTATCTAATAAATAACTCGGGGAGGGGAACGTTATGTATTTTCAAGGTATTATAAATATTTTCTTCAGTGATGCATACTTTCTTATGTGTATTAATTCAGAGTGATATTTTTCTATTAAATTGGTGACTAATTTGAAAAAAGTATAATATTTTTAAAATACTTAATAATGATATTACTTTAAAAATTAAATTTAATTTCAGAAACCTTATACATTTTTTAAATTTAACATTAAAATTAAAGCAATAAAATTGTATTGCTATTTAAAAATTTATAAATAATTAAGTAAAACCTTTTAAAAATTTTATATCTCTTTTCATCAAATTTAAACAGTAGCTTACGCAGAAATTTTTTAAGGGGATTCATAATTTTCAAGGGGGGAGTACATAATTCTGAAAAATAATAGCCCGCATTATTTCTACTAAAATTTTTAATTTTGCCATTTTGTCTGAGCTCAAGGGAGGTGTTTTAAATCCCTAACCCCCCCCCCCTTACGTCGCCCCTGAATTTAGAATATCTAAGAATTGGTTTGTTTTTGGAGTGTTACGGTCTAATTTTTGCAACACGAGGG
Organism: Pardosa pseudoannulata; assembly: GCA_032207245.1. Lineage (NCBI taxonomy): Eukaryota > Metazoa > Arthropoda > Arachnida > Araneae > Lycosidae > Pardosa > Pardosa pseudoannulata. The sequence continues at coordinate 52,482,681 of CM063509.1, forward strand.
CTAATGAGACAGGTCTCACAATAAATACCTCCTCTAATTTTTATTTTAATATATATTACATCTATCTCTATTTATAAAAAGCGATGCTACTACAAATGTGTGTATATGATATATTTATATTTATTTGTCTTGTCTCTGTCTACAAACAGAAGAGCTGTGATTAGCATGAATAAAATATTAATACATGTTAAGTAAAATTATATAAATATATAAATGATTTTAAATACGTATGGGTTTTAATTCGACGTATTTCTGCTCCCATAATATCCGGGGGTTTTCCCGAGAACGAAAACATTGACATTGTGTCAATTTTGGGAGGTTGTCCGACTGTCCTTTGGTAAATCCAGGTAGAAGAGACATTTATAACAAATTGAGATAATTAAGCTATCGAGATCGATAAAATAAACCTTCAGCTTTAAATAAAAATAAATTTTGATAGCTAGAAATTTCAGGAACTAGCAAAAACAAAATCGGAAAATAGTGCGCGCTTACAAGCTATAGGAAAATATTGGATATAGTGAACGATGATGTCACAACCAATCACA
>CM063509.1:52495725-52500225 GCA_032207245.1 Pardosa pseudoannulata
CCACAGAAAAACACCAGTCAAGATGTTTCTTAACCCGTATTGTACCACACCAACTAAATATTTCTGAATTTTTTTAAAACTTTATCCATAACATCAATATGGTGTAACTAAGCATATAAAACCAAATTTTTAAAAATAAATTTTGATTTTTTTAAGTAATTAGCTGTCATATAATTAGGCCAAAGGTCCAATACATTACTAAAATTTAACAAATATCACTTACATTGCATTAGGCTGATTCATAGGTGAAATTTAGGAAAACATTCAAAGCAAAGTTCAACATTACATTTTAAGCACACTGTTGTTGCTTTTCTTTTGCAGTTCTTCAACTAGCATTTTTGGTAAGGGGTAATAGAAAAAGGATATCCGTTGTAGGATGCTAATACCCAAAATTTATATCCAAATTTTACAGGTTTATTTTTCATGAACATCTTGCAAATGTGCCTTCCAAAATATTTTACCATTCTTTCATCGATGGTGAGATTTTCAGAAAATATATCAAATTGCTTCAAGGGTATGCTGATTTTGTCATAAAAAGATCGAATTTTATAATAACGATCTTGTGGATCAATTGAAGAATCATCGCGAAAATGAATAAAGTGTTTTGTGTCATAATACCGTTTTCTGGACCTGGTGTCACTCACTAATGTAATGCCAATGTCTGGAGTACTACAAGTAACTTCCACTATGTGTGAAAAAAAATGATGATAAATATAAAATTAAAGATTAAAAATTGACAATTTTTAAGGGGTCGCTAAAAATAGATTTTATATTAAAATATATTTTGATTTCTCAGTTTTTTGTTACTATGATAAATTGTGTCTATTTTAAAGGTCTTAAAATAAAATCCACTCAGAAAAATATTTATAACTACATTATTATTTGGAATTCTGTTTGATGTCATGTTTATAGGACAGCGGTCCAATATGGGTTAAAACAGAAGAGGCCATAGAAGCATAAAAAAGAGTCAAAGAAACCTAGAGGAAATATTTCAACCACCAATCGGCCAACGATGGCCAGAGTATCGCTCTATTTATTAATATGTTACATTAGTCAAATAATTTTACAAATTAACTAGCATATAGCCTGTCATATGACATGATTAGTAAAATTTTTAATTTTCCAGAATTGTAAAGTACCGTATGAGGCAGTTAAAAAAAATGGTGTGTTTTTTGGCTGGGAATTATCTTGCAACAAAAAATAAGCGATGATTAAATTTAAAATTATCATATATGTACCTAATCTATTTTTTAAGCCATATCTAAAAGACAATTATTTGCTTAATATCTCAGTTCAGGGATAAAACATATGAAAATAATGCAGTCGATATTTAAATAATTTAAAATAAGAAATGATTAAAAGAGATGGTTAAACGAATGACGTCATAATTCTAGAAAAAAATGTTAGTTTATCTATTTATTATGTGACAAATTGATAAATTTAATCGCCTTCTTTTAACCGTGAAAAATAAGGCTTGAAATAATGACATTTAAAGCTCGAAAAGGACAGAAGATCTGGATTTCGAACGTTTTAAAGACGACAGCATTTTTTGCTGTGATATGAAGCCTATTTATACCAATTTATCTTAGCATGGGATCGATAGTTTCGGAGAAGATAAACTTTATTAGTTTTTAATTTTGCTAATCCAACCTCATCAAAAATCCAATATGGATGGCTCTATCCATTCCAGGTTTATCCGTTTCATAAATTCGACGACAGACGGACAGATAACTTAGACTCAGGGGCGTACTCAAGGGGGGTTGTAGGAGTTTAACCCCCCCCCCTTGACCTCAGATAAAATGGCAAAATGAAAATTTTAGTAGAAATTATGCTGACTATTTTTTTGAATTATAAAACCCCCCCTTGAAAAAATTCTCTGTACGCCACTGCTGAGACAATTATTATATAGGGGATAGTTTGCAAGAGTCGTAAGTATCAAAAAATGTCCTTTTTGTTTTAAAAAAATTTAAAATAAATTATAATAAAATAATTATTCATCAACAAAAGATGTGACTTTATACATCTACGCATAAAAAACTTTATTTTTGGCTTGCTTTATAAAAATGGATGTCGAACGCTGCCAGATATCTTAAGTATTTACAAAACGAGTATTTAATATTTGTTTTCGCTATCTGCTCTAGATAATTCTTTTTTCCAAGTAAAAAGAGAGAGCAAAAATTGATTAATCTCTTCTCAAAACGCACTTGAATGTTTAATAATGCATACAAGAAAGTTCAACATCCATCTGCGAATTATCTGCTCTTTTTCTTTAACTACATAAAATACCTGATTTTCCCACGGGAAGAGATCCTGTTAAAAACAACAATTCCGCAATTTTTTTAAACACAGAGCAGCAAAACATTTCGCCGTTTGTGGAATCATTTAACTTTCTCATATCATTAATATATTCTTTCAGATGGATATTCTAGTAGACGGGCCATTACCAGAAACTTATATGTATCAAAATGGAAGCCGCAAAAAATACAATAATTTGTTCATGAAAATGTCTTTCTTTATACAGAATAATCATTCAACCGTTCTGGTTTTTTCCCCTCTTTCTGGAAAGAGCAATTGAAAGAAAACCAACATCAAACATTCATGTTCCTTTTTATGATTGTTATTATTTTATCTCTCTCCCTGTCTTGTTAACTGCGCCTTTGATCAAATATAAAATAAAGTTCAGCGGAATCACAGCTGCTACTCCAAGCTTATTTCGATGTTGCAACGCTTGAACGATTTTTGCCGAAATGAAAACAGAGCCTCGTTTAGGATGAGGAAAAAAATGCATCAAACCCGTGTTTTAAGAAAGTTTTAACAAAACAATAAGTCGCTTAATATCTGGCGAAATTTCTGAGAAACGGTAACTGGAAAGGGGTGGTGAAAGGATTGCTTATAAACGATTCGTGTTTTGGAAATTGAGCATGGGAATTCAAATACCACTTTCTGTTTTCATGCCTCCCTGCCTCTAGAAGCTATGGTTCGATAACCCAGATAAATGGAGGTTTCATTTTCAATAAAATATTTTTGCAGTAATTTCTCTGTTCAAGGTTAATTTGGAGAAGGTTCTAGCCACTGCACACAGAATGTTGGAGCATTTCATCCAACAAGGCTTCAAAGTATATTTACATTAATAGATTCTTAAATTAGTGTGATTGCACTTTACCTATCTACATATGTGTACAATCTATGCAATATAACGAAAATTTAACCTAAATACATCTCATTTTCACTAGCTTTATTTCCATTTCAATAAGAAGAGAATCTGAATTCACGATCAAAAATCACTATCATTTTTCCATCAGTAAAATTCCCTTTTGTTCATTTCTGATCTTACATGGTATTCGCATTCAAAAAATTCTCCCACAATTGATTTTGATATTTTAAATGACCAACTGGTCCGCTAACAAACCACAGAGATGCTGAATTAACACATTGTTTGCAGGACACATACTAGTACGCTATCTGATGATTGATACTTTGAGCTCGGATCACGTACTAGTATGTTTCCTGACGATTGATAATTGAGCGTGGATCACGTAGTAGTACGGGTTAGTGTAACAACATGGTATGTTTTTTGGGTACTGTAACGGCGTGATTTAGCAGTGTGTTGACATCACAGAACTTTGCTTTGAGAGATGAACTTCGCTTGTATGTGAATACAAAGGGTTTGTTTTCCCCGGCACCACGATATCTACACTGTTCTTCCATATAGTAGAGGAACAATATACCAGACAATTCGGCACCTTTACTAACAGCCAGAAATATGACCATCGGAATGACAAAGGAATTGCCGCTACTTGGATGTAGCCACTAAGAATTCCAGGGGCCATGGCTTTGCTGCCGATGATTGTTTAACCCGGACCAACCCAGTTGTTCGAAGGTGAGGTCATCGCTGGATGATCCAATAATGAAATTGTGGGCCCCTCCCCTAGAAAGAGACGAGAGAAGATATTTTTTTAGAGAAGAAGTTAGCTAGCAACCAGCTAATTCAGAGGTCGTGTTGACCAGTCTCTCTAGCGGAGAGTTTTTTTGCTTTAATCCCACCTTGGGATCTTTTCTTTAAAGATTAGCCCACATCGGCTAACTCGGAGGTCGCCTAGGCCAGCCTCTCCATCGGAGAGTTTTATTTATCAAAATCCTGTCTTGGGATATATCTCTTGCTGAGATTGAAACGATACCCTGTGCATTGGGTTTCCTTTTCTAATATAATCCTCTTCAGGATTGTTTGCATTTTTCCTTCGGAACTCTAACTGTGCTTTGATATTCTACCATTACTTCAGTGAAGTTTCCAAAGAGCTACCGAATTATTTCTTCCATCGGATCATCAATATTTCGCCAGAGTCTGATCTTAGATATTACACGTCTCTACTCAGGCCTACGTGTATCTAATCACATACCTGTGATTGGAAGTTTTTTTTGTATATTTATGAAATGATGTATGTAGCAGAGTGTAAATAAATTCGTCATTCCAAACGCACCTTGCCGAACAATGAATGGTAG
>CM063509.1:52507825-52615325 GCA_032207245.1 Pardosa pseudoannulata
ATAGATAGATAGATAGATAGATAGATAGATAGATAGATAGATAGATAGATAGGGAGAGATATAGAGAGAGGGAGAGGGAGAGAGAGACAGAAGGAGAGAGAGAGGGAGTGAGAGAACCAGAGATAGATGGAGAGAGAAGGGAGTGACACAGATGGAGAGAGAGAAGGGAGTGAGTGAACCAGAGATAGATGGAGGAGGGAGAGGGAGAGGGACACAGAGATACAGAAGGAGAGAGGAGGGGCAGTGAGAGAACCAGAAAGAGATGGAGAGAGAGCGGGGATAGAGACAGAGAGACAGAAGGAAGGAGAGACAGAGAGGGAGATAGAGACAGAGAGACAGAAGGAGAGAGAGAAGGTGAAAGAGGGAGAAAAAGAAAGGAAGACAGAGGGAGGGAGGGAGGGAGATGGAGAGAGAGAGAGACAAAAGGAGAGAGGGAGTGAGAGAGAGAGGGAGAAAAAAGAAAGTGAGAGAGAGACAGGAGAGAGAGAGAGGGAGGGAGTGAAAGAGAGAGATGGAGGGCGGGCGGGACGGAGATAGATAGAAAGAGAGAGAGTGTGAGAGAGAGAAAAATTTATTAGACACTTAATCATATTAGACATAAATAAGAGTCAACAAAGTATATGCACACTACCATTCGCAATCATTTCACGTGCAAATGCTCAAATTGTGTGTGACACTAAAATGATTTTAGCAAGACCATAAAATGAACTTTCCAAAACGTTTTTCTTTTATCTTTACAACTTATTTGAAAGGCCATATTATGATAATTTTTCAAAAACTTTTTCTTTAGTGTTTACGCCTTATTTGAAAGACCATAAATTGTTAAATTTCGAAAAACTCTTTCTTTTGTTTTACAATTTATTTTAAATATCATATAACGTTTACTTTTCAAAAAGCTTTTTCTTTTACCTTTACAATTTATTAAAAAACCATATTATGACAACTTTCCAATTGTTTTTTTCTTTTTACTGTACAATTTATTTGAAGGACCACTAATTGTTAACTTTCCAAAAACTGTTTCTTTTGTCTTTACAATTTATTTGAAAGATCATATAACGATTACTATTCAAAAAACTTTTTCTTTTATTTTTGCAATTTATTTAAAAGACCACGCATTTTTAAATTTCCAAAAAAACTTTTTCTTTTGTCTTTATGATTTATTTGAAAAACTATATAACGTTTATTGTCCAAAAAACTTTTCATCAGCATTACAAATCATGAAAAAGACCATATTATGATAAATTTCCAAAAACTTTTTCTTTTGTCTCTATGATTTATTTGAATGATTATATAACGTTTACTTTAAAAAAAAATTTTTTTATCTTTGCAATTTATTGAAAAACCATATTATGATAACTTTCCAAAATTTTTTTGTTTCTGCGATTTATTTGAAAGACCACCAATTGTTAACTTTCCAAAAACTCTTTCTTTTCTCTTTACAATTTTTTTTGAAAGATCATATAACGATTACTTAAAAAAAAAGTTTTCTTTTATTTTTGCAATTTATTTGAAATACTAAGATTTGTTTGATTTCCAAAAACTTTTTCTTTTGTCTTTATGATTTATTTGAAAAATATATAACGTTGACTTTCCAAAAACTTTTTCTTTTGTCTCTACAACTTATTTAAAAGACCACAAATTGTTAAATTTCCAAAAATTTTTCTTTTACCTTTACAATTTATTTGAAGGGCGATATAATGTTTACTTTCCAGAAATATTTTCTTTCATCTTTACAATTTATTTAAAAGACCATATTATGATATCTTTCTAAAATTTTTTCTTTTCTCTCTACGTTTTATTTGAAAAGCTGCAAATTGTCAGCTTTCCAAAAACTTTTTCTTTTCTCTTTACGATTTACTTGAAAGACCATATAACTTTGACCTTCCAAAAGCTTTTTTTATCATTACAGTTTATTTGAAAGACAAAATTAGGATTTTCTTTTGTCTGCACGATTTATTATTTAAAAGATCACAAATTGTTAACGTTCGAAGTACTTTTTTTTTCTTAACTCTTTATTAAAAGACTATGATGTTATTTAAAAAAACAAAAAACATTTTCTTTTGTTTTTATGATCTTTGAAACAGAAATTATGACAACTTTTGTTTTTCATCCATAAACTGAAATCTGAATTTAAATATACGGAAGTTATGTTTGAATTAGTTTTATTTGAGCACAAATTATTGAATTTAATTTTTTATTTAAAGAATGGACTTTTTTTATTGATTTTAGTTTAATTTCAACTTATTAAAAATGGAGATTTGTAACCCATTAACAGTTTCATTTTAATTTTTACCAATTCGATCCAAAATATGTCAGATTTTATTACTACATATTTTTGTTCATTTCGCATTTGTAAGCTGAAAATTGTTATTAAAAGTAATATTTCTAATTATTTTAAGTATGTACAGTCTGTTCCATAAAAGCATGTCGCTCATAACTTCGTCAATAGATAACACTCAGATACCGGCTTAATTGCACATGTTCTTCAAGAGAAGAATGCTTTATGGTGATATTCTTTATTCGATTTGTTGTGCTGTGTTTAAATCAACAATTCCAAAATGAGTGCCGCGTATGAGAGCCGTTTTGAGGCAGTGTTTCTGTGTAACCATCCAAAAGTACCAAAAATGTCTTGTGCAGCTGCAGCCTGGTACATGAGGAAGTCGGAGTCGTTCGTTAAGAAGTAGGTAGCGCGTTGGTAAAGCGGTACAAAATGTTGACCACCTACCGAAACGGGGTAAATGCTGCTCGACGTCCAAATCGAATGATAAAGTGATTCTTGCATAATCGATAATAATGAGGACTGGACAACTTATTAGGTGAAATGCATTTCAGTTTAATAGGTATACTACACGTTACAAATATATTTTTAACTAATTCGTTTGCATTTTCAGAGAAATTAGCAGCAAGCTCTTGGGGAACAGACTGTATAACAACTTTTTACTAGAAATAAAATGTTTTATCTGGAAGCTATCTTTTCTTTTTCATGTACTTCGAACAGGAAAGTTACGGTTAAAGTTGTGCATATAATGCATAAGAAAATACAAATATTTTCGACGACAATTATTACACAATTATTTTCGAATGCAAATACTGCTACAAGTACATTTACAAGTACACTTCTAATAGCCAAATGCAGGCACTGCTAAAATACTAAACTTCTTTTATGTTATACACTCACACACTTTGTTATCAAATCTAAAAAAAATATATAATTCTTCAAAGTTCAACAGTAGCACTGAAATCATCGTAGGACCAAAGTACATCAGTTTTCCTTTATTAATCTTTCAATATCTGCCACCTCTATGAATTGTATAATTGTCCCGGCACATCATTCGAAAACAATACAATGTGATCCAGTATAAATACCTGGAATAAGCCACTTTAGATGTAACATTTTCGACGCGGAAATACATAAAACGGATGTAGCAAAAAATATTCTATAACAATCTACGAATTATTTTTGTCTATATTAAACCCGTCGGAAATTAATATACAAGGAAATAACCAGAGTTTAAAATTACTTTATTAACAAGAACACTGGTATTTCAATTAAGTTGACCATTCAAAATAAATATATATTCGTCTAACACAAAGTAATAGCTTTCCGCATTTAAAATGCAGAATATTATACTTGCTTATTTTTTAACAGAAGCAATACAAAAATATTATAACGAAGTCTAATTTTGAATCTGAATTTCTACATCTCTTTCGATTATAGTAAAATCTTAATTGAGCATTGGTCTCTTTTTTGTAAACCCGAAATGAATTTTTATAGTCATTATTTCCAACGCTCGTTTTATATCTAACAATAAACCTAAATTATATTTTTATCGAAGAATATTGCCATGGAGCAATTTCAACGTCTGTTTCATTCAAAATAAATGGATGTTACAACGATTTACTTCAAATAAATTCATGGTATTATTTTCATTTCAATGATAATGAGATGTTATGAATCCAAGTTAAAAAAAAAAAAAGGGAACTGCTATAATAAACTTATAACGAGTTTGAATTTTAAACTGAAAGATTGTATTTTTATTTCGATAACGATGTACATTTGTAACGAGTGATATATGTATATTGTATGCTTTTTTTTAATCATAAAAGAAATATTTGATATACATTATACTCGTTATTTCAGCGTTTGTTTTAAAAATTTTCCTTTCTAATCTTTGTATAATATCTCATGTTTGTATGTCTGTTTGAGTATGTTTTATCTTTATACAAATTAACACGGAATGTTGTAGACTCCCATAATTTTGCACGTCAATTCTTCGCTTTTGTAGGGAAAAAAAATCTGTGAGTATTTATAATTCCGTGCATCGACCCAGTCACGTGATATTATCCCCACCCGAATATGGCTTTTGCTGATCGACGAAAGATAGCCAATCATCTTAAAAATTTACTATCCTATTAAATCACGCAAAACAAATATTATATATTGTTATAAACGTGACATATAGTGAGTGAGTGAGATGGAGAGGGAGAGAGAAAGAGAGGGGTGTAGGAAGGAAGGAAGAGACGTTCATTTTAAACCCACCACAATTGAAAAAAGTGTATCCAAATGCAGTCGTAGGGAAAGAGAATTTTAAAAAAAAATCAAAAATTAGAAATAAGAAAGTTGAGTTTTTTTCAGCATCTTGTCTTTTGAGTTTCTCGATCGAAAAACACGTACGTGCCATTATATAGTGGTGTGAACTAGCCAATCATGGTGTTAATAGTTGGTCACCTGATGATGCGGATGAAGTAAAACTATCAAATTACGTAAAGGCGTCATAAAAGAATTGTTGAATTAAGTGAGTGTTAATTTTGGAATATGAGAAGACCAATTGACCAGAATGGGAAAGTAAAAGAAAATGGAGATTCGTCAAACGTAAAACGTAGTATCTTTAAGGCTGGTTACACACGGCGAAATTTTCCGACCGGAAAATTTACCGTCTTCGCCATTCCAGTAATAGTCTATTGAAATAAACTAAAGCTTGCACATTAGACGGAAATAAAACCGATTGGTTATTTTACCGTCGACGGTAGCTCTGCAGCCGTCTGGTGCCACTGGAGCTCAGCGGAAATTTATCCGTCGTCTCGAACTAGAGGTCTCATTCTACCCAGCGAAAGTTTGCACACACAGCGGTTTACATATATACATGTATATATGTATATATACATATATACGTGTATATATGTATGCATATGTATATATATATACTTGTATGCATGTATATATATATGTGTATGTTTATATACATGTATATATATATATATAAGTATGTATATATACATGTATATACATAATGTATATATGTATATATATACATTATATATATATATATATATATATATATACATTGTGTGTGTTTATGTGCCTGTATTCTGTTAGGTATAGCCCAGATGGTAGAAATATGTTTATGTATACGATATTTAAGGTAAACGACCACGTTACATGCCAAATTTCTAATATATATTAATAAAATTTAGAAATTTCGCGAGTCTGCTACAAATAATATAAGTTTGTATAAAAAAACAAAAATGTATTATGTTTCAGATTGTGATGTGGTAAAAGCGTAACTTCCAGAAAGCACCTGGTTTTTTATTAGGATTTAAGCAATCAATTGTACCAACCGAAAGAAAAATTAATGTATTTGGTGAGTTATCCCCATTTGGTAACTATTAGCAATAAAATCCTTGTGGTAAAGATACTTTATCTTGTTCGTAAAGCAGATATTTTACAGACGATGTCCCGATATACTATCGTGCTGGGTTATACCAGTAGTGATTTGAGCCTGGCAGGGGCATGAAACATCTTCCTAGATATCACGATACATAAACCTACATGGCGCACAGGCTGAATTTGTTGGTCCTCACGGCAGGAGGAAGGCAGGTGTTAAGGAGATACGGAATCAAGAGCAAAAATTCTAACTTTTAGTGTAATCAAAATTTATGGGAATCTTTAACGTGATATCACGATCATCTTATACCAGCAAAGTTAAGCCGCCAGTTGTGATGTATCAAACTATTTTTCAATTTGTACTACATCTGTCAAAAAAGCTATAGAAATAGACTCACCTTTTAGATTAATTCAGTATAGATCACGGCTGGGAGACAGGACGGATCACATTGTGTTTTGTAACGAAAGAAGCTTCTTATTTGTAACGGCCTGAAAGTTGATATTTAAGTTATAATCAGATCTTTTTGTGTTTCTGTTTGCAACCAAGACATTCCAGAACTATTGTTACTTGCTAGGGAATACTTTTAAATGAGCTTAGTTTGCAGAACGATGACCGAATAGTTGGGGACGCTGCTTGTCGGTACCAGTGGACATTTATTGCAATCCCCTGTCGCATGGATGTTCGTAGCCGTTTGGAGTGTTCTGTTTGGAAATGAGACATTCCAGACTTTTTGTTACTTGCTAGGGAGAACTTTTAAATGAGCTTAGTTTCCTGAACGATGGCCGAATGTTTGGGGGCGCTGCTCTCAGGTACCAGTGCTCCTTTGTTGAAATCCCACTGTCGCATGGTTGTTCGTAGCCGTTTGGAGTGTTCTGTTTGGAAATGAGACATTCCAGACTTTTTGTTACTTGCTAGGGAGAACTTTTAAATGAGCTTAGTTTCCTGAACGATGGCCGAATGTTTGGGGGCGCTGCTCTCCGGTACCAGTGCGCATTTGTTGCAATCCCATTGTCGAATGGTCTAAAAGATCATTGGAGACTGCCGTCTAGACTCCCCACCAAATTACCGAGTGTTAATGAGACACTGACTCATCAACCCTTGTGTAGAATCAAAAAAGACCGTTGCACTCGAAACCCAAAATCAAACAACAAATCTGAGTAAAGTTAGAGCCAAATGATGACTGTATGGTTAGAATGCTGATCCTCGATACCGGAGTTCGTGGGTTCGAATCCCCTTGTAGCATGAATGTTCGCAGACACTCGGAATAGGCTTTGAGCTGTAGGTCCCAATCTCATTAGCCCCCATGTTGCATAAAAGTAGACAGTAGTGCTACAAACCAAACATAAGTAAAGTTAGTTTCTTTGTTGATTATGACGCGTGATTGCTCCAAATAGTCATTCGTAGCTTGCAATAACGCATAGACACATTAAGTTATGCACAAGTGGGAGGTGGGGGTGATAGAAGAATTATCTGTGAAGATCCCTTTCACTCTAACTATGAAAGATTTTGAGAGATGCCTTTAGGAACCACAATCGAAATAGAAAGCTTTTTTAACCAAAATTGTGTTCGGCGATTCTATTTTGGTGCCACTTGATATATTCTTCTTTCAATTACGTGCTAAAATTATTAAAATCTGAAATTTTTTTACTCTTTGTATCTTATAAGAGTAGAAATTGTGTTCTCCAAGAAACAATCTTAATTACGATTTCACTCAAAAAATAAACAAATAAATGAATAAAAAATGCAATACAATCAATTATGTACCTTGTAATGTCACTGTTCATTTTGAAAACACTTTTGTTGATTGTTTCGTAATCAGCTTAATTATAATGTTTTATTATCCCCCAATTTATCGTCTGCGATTAAATGTTAAAAATAACGTTTGAAATAACTGGAAACTTAAAATGGACGAGTGAGTGATTCCCGAAAGTTTTAAAGTAGCCAGTCTGTTTTCTCGTATCCTAAAACGTAAGGATACCAAATTTCTTTGCTCTCGAGTCAGTATTAGAAAAAATGTAGAACATACTCACAGTGATTTTCAGCTTAATTATAATGTTAGAATTTACTATCCTCACAATTTATCGTCTGCGATTAAATGTTAAAAATAACGTTTGAAATAACAGGAAACATAAAATAGACGATGGAGTGATTACCGAAAGTTTTAAAGTAGCCAGTTTGTTTTGCCGTATCCTTAGACTTAAAAATACCAAATTTCTTTGCAATTGAGTCAGTATTAGAAAAAATGTAGAACATATCCACAATGATTTTTAGCCTAATTATAATGTTAGAATTTATTATCCCCCAATTTATCGTCTGGGATTAAATGTTAAAAATAATGTTTGAAATAACAGGAAACTTAAAATGGACGAGTGAGTGATTCCCGAAAATTTTAAAGTAACTAGTCTGTATTCTCGTAACCTAAGACTTAAGAATGCCAAATTTCTTTTCAATTGAACAAGCATTATAAGAAAAGAAGAACATACGTACAATGATCTTAATTTTAAAAATATAGTTTATATCTGAGAATATCGAGTTTACTCTACAGTTATTTCTTACTTATCCGCCATTATTGCGGCATCCCACTTTTTACACGAGTTTCAATTATTCGATCAAGAGTGATTGTGGGCTACCCAGATGGATCGTCATGTCAGAACAGAGTTCCGATAACAGGAACTCATCATCGACTGATGGATAACGATGTCAAACCATGTTTCTGGCGCCTTATTAATCTCTCCCCTTCGCTACACGCCCACGTGACGCCGAAGACAGATATTCCGACATCATCGCCATATTCTCTTTTGGACCGGAGTCTGATTAAAAGGGAAACAATTACTAATTCTATCTAAGGAAACGTTTGTATTCTAAAAAATACAAATTCCTTTTGTTGGAAATATATTCTTACCTATAAACATCCTAAATGGTACTAACATCTTCCTACATACATATATACATGTATATATGTATGAATATATATATATATATATATATATATATATACATATATATATATATACATATATATATATATATATATATATATATATATATATATATATATATATATATATATGAATATTTGCATATATACATATATACATGTATATATGTAAATATATGTATATATATATATGTGTGTGTGTGTGTGTGTGTATATTTATATATATGAATATTTGGATATATACATATATACATGTATATAAATGTGTATATATATGTATATATGTATGCGTGTGTGTGCGTGTATTCTGTCATGTATAGCCCATATGGTAGAAATATATTTATCTATTCGATCTTTAAGGTAAACGTCCACGTTAGATGCGAAATTTCTAATATATCTTAATAAAATTTGGAAATTTGGCGAGTCTGCTGCTAAAAGACTCCTCACTTTTTGCCGAATAATTTTGTAATACTACAGAAATTCAGATAAAATTTATGGAAAAATTGCTGTATATAGATAACATTTAAATTATTGTAGAACGAAAATTATCGCTTATGCAGTTTTAAATTATCGATTTTCATATCCCATGGAGTATATAATACATTGGACTCCGCTTAATGTCATCGCAGTTAATATTGTCAATCGCTTATTGTCATTGAAAACACTTAGTCCCGATTTTCTCGGAACAGATGCATTATAGACGCCGGCCCCGTCCACCATGTTTTCTTGGCGACCAACAGAAAAACGAGTGTTTTGGAAAATTGCCAAGTAAAAAAACATGGCGGTTGTCACATGGCATATTTGAATCACAACATCAAAAACTAAACTTTAAAGAAAAAAAAGATTAACAATTTATAGCATTAGTAAAATAAAATTAGCATTATAATTATCATTTTTTACGTTATTTAAAAAATAAACAACAGCTTAGTAATATTTATGATATATATCAACAGAATAAACACAATGTATAAAAATTTAATATGCACTAATATTAAAAAAAATCTACCCCCCTTGTAATAAAAGAAATCCAAAATAAATTTAATAACAGATATAAATTGGAAAGGGTAGCGTCACAAACATTCTTCAACACTCCTACCTCCCTTAAAAAACTTTGAAATAATTCTTTTTCACCAAATAGAAAAAAAATTAAAATCGGAATACTGTTGTCCATACACACTTGGCGTTTAGAATGAAATGCAAAACCCACCTCAGACCTAAGAATGTCCTGATATTTTTTAACAGTTTCAAAAATAGTGAGAACCGAAATAACTACACCTGTAATAACTAAATTAATAAATCCCAGAAAATGATAAGAACAACAAAAAAAATACAACCTGACCTAGGCGACTGCAAACCAAAAGAACAGCAAGATGCAAATTTCTCGAACAGTGCCGGATACTGACGTCATAAATCAGGTGGATTAATAGGGGGGAGAGCAAGAACACATTGGAGATGCCATACCCCACCACCAAAGTCGGGGCAAATACACTAACCCACTCATAACTCCATAAAACCACCAAAAAATCGCCAAATTTGGCGACGAAAAAACACGGCTTCTATAATGCATCTGTACCGTATATTTGATATTCATATCCCATGGAGTATATAATACAGTGGACTCCGCTTAATGTGATCGCAGTTAATATTGTCAATCGCTTATTGTTATCGAAAACACTTAGTCCCGATTTTCTCTATTCATTTCTATGTTAAAATTATCGCTTTATGGGATCGTTACATCGGTTAATGTTATGAGTTTTAGAACCTCATTTTAACTGGCAAAGGAATATTCACTATGTATTCAAGAAGAAACCCATTCTTTCCTTTATCTTAGCTGTTGTTTAGCCCTCGTGTGCAAAACAGTAGACCATAGCCAAACCAAACCAAATCAAACCAAACCAACTCTTCGCTGTTGTTTGAATTTCCGAGAATTTTCCCTCTTCCACCTAGGGAAGTGAACAAAAGAGTGCGAAATTACACATCCCCGGAATTTTGCTCGCTTACATGCAGCTTGTCAATATGAAAACCAAAAAGCGAAATGATTTAATATTAAAACAAAATATCAACATTTTAATGTCGTTATGACAAGTTACCAAAAATGAGTCAGCGCAACATTTCTCAGCCTCTATTGTGCAAAATTTAGAAAACTCGTGATGATCTTACTAGAATAAATAAACAAAATGAAAATACGGAGACACATTCCAGTAGCTTCCACATTAACAGAACCTGAAGTCTGTTAGATTGTCACGGGAAAATAGACGAAGGATGGAACTGATGAGTCAGATGAATAATCTCTTGATATCAAGACACCTCCTTTAAAAGCTGAAATGAGAAATGCATTGAAAATGTTGAGAAGTGGAGTACAACACCGCTCCGATGACTTTAAAAAACATTATGATTACGAACAATTTATCAATGATCCTCTTAGAAAAAATTGTTGACAGCCAACAATTGATCATTTTTTTAAATTATGTATGCAATTCTTATGTGTTATACGATAATATACGATACATAAATATAAGGTGTGAATTTAAGAGGGGGGATAAATTTATCTAATTTTATATATCGTTTATTGTTATCAAAATTACGGTGTCCCAAACTGATCACATTAAGCGGAATCCACTGTATATTTTCTTCAAATATTCGCATGTTTGTCACGCTTTTTGTCCGTATGTAAAAGAAATATTTAACTTCTCATTGCTTTCATTAAAAAATTTTAATGACATCGCCACATTGTAAAATGATACTGAATTGAATATATTAACTATCGTCTGCTTTGAATAAAAAATTTTGTGTATGGAGTAAGTAAAATGTACATCAATTAGGCGATTTCACGCAGTAGGACAAATTCTCAAATTATGACAATTCTGGCTTTAGCTTCAAACGGAAGGGCAGTTTATTGTTTGTCTATTGGCTGTTGTAAACATGAAAATGAATTGGGAAGGGCATTATAGTAGTTCGTGACGTTGCGACAAATTGCCTTATAAGATTTAGTTAAGAAGTAGTTTTAAAATAATTATTTACTTTCATATCTCATGGAATATTTAATATATTTTCTTCAAATCTTCGCATGTTTGTCACACCTTTCGTTCGCATGTAAAAGAAATATTTAACTTCTCATTGCTTTCATTAAAAAATTTTAATGACATCGCCACATTGTAAAATGATACTGAATTGAATATATTAACTATCGTCTGCATTGAATAAAAATTATGTGTATGGAGTAAGTAAAATGTACATCAATAAGGTGATTTTATGCAGTAGGGCAAATTCTCAAATTATGACAATTCTTGCTTTAGCTTCAAACGGAAGGGCAGTTTATTGTTTGTCTATTGACTGATGTATACATGAAATTGAATGGGAAAGGCATTATAGTAGTTCGTGACGTAGCTTGCGACAAATTGCATTATAAGATTTAGTTAAGAATTTGTTTCTAAATAAGTCTACTTGCCTAACAATTACAGATCTGTCATGTTGGCGTATAATTCACATCATAACTTTAATTCAAGTCCATTTGTAATGAAAATTATTTAAGTTTGACAGTTTCTTGTATAAATTTGTTGTTATAAGATGCACAGTTTATTTACCAATACATTAAATTAAATGTGCATAAAAATTTTAACGTGCAGCTTATATACAAAGCGAGCCTTGGCTTTTTTAATTTTTGAAGTTCAAGGAGAAACAGACATAAAGCTCTTTTAGCTGCTTATTTGTTTTTTTCCAAGAATGGAAATTATTCATACTTGAAAACAATGAAGAGAAGAAACCGCGGTGAATATCACGGAAATAGCAAAAAAAACCCTCGAATTTAGAAATGATAATTTTTACCATGCTGTAAAAAAACTCACTGCATAAAAATTAATATTCTTTGGTTTTCAATTTTTGATCTTTCTTAAAATAAATAAATACTTAAGCAAAGAAATGAGTTTAGAGAATAAAATTTATTTCTCGAATTATACGTTAAATAACACGTAGTGGCCAGACAGGTGGCACCATTTTAAAAATATTTTATGTCTAAAGCTATTACATATTTTTTATATGTTTTTACTCCATGGACATGATTATTATTCCTAAGCAGACGATGATTAAATTTTTCTTAGTATCTTTTAAGTTCGTGGTAAGATTATTAATATTACTCAGTAGAAAAAAAAAACGAAAAGTTCCTTCTTTATTTTTTATTATCTAATAGTAATTATTCTGTACAATGTCATTACGAAATATAATTTCCAGAAAAATTTGAAAGTGGAATAAACTTAAATGATTTGATTCAAGTATAAGTATTTCTTGGACTAGTTACGTGTATTTGAACTCGGAAATAAATTTATTTTGTACTAAAAACATTTTATATCTTACATTATTACATTATGTTTTTACTGCATAGACAGGATTTTCGTATAATTAAGTTTCTTAAGTACTTTTCATAATATGTCTACGTTTTTAATATAACTTAATAGGAAGAGTATATGCCTGACTGGCAAGCAAGGCAATTTATGTTGACAAATGCAAAATCTAAAACTTCTTAAGGAAATAAATGTTGCCAAAAATGTCTAAAAATATATTACAAAGCTAAAATACAATTGATAAAAGTTATGATGTGTCTTTTAAGTTAAATTATAAAAAATACCCATTCTACCCCGCCAGATCCAACTAAAAATGTTTCTCATCTAACATTATTAAAAATAAGTTTTCCTTTTGAGTATGTGGCAACATTATTACTAAGTAGAAAGAATGAGATGTTCTTTTTTACCTTATTTAATAACAATTATTCTGTACTGTTTTATTTTTTCTGTAAAATATTCATAAAAATTTGAAACTAGAATAATCTTTAAACAATTTCACTCTCGTGGGTTTGAATAGATTACATTTACTAGAACTCAGCAGTAAATTTATTATGTACTGTTTTTCATTAGCCATTAGGACGCTGAGAGAATTTTTAAGATGAAAAAGTTCAAAGAATTTGACTCAGATCTACAAAGATTTGGACTGATTACATTTACTGGATTTCTACCAAAAACAGTGGAGAAGTATTATCAACTTCTATCAGTAAGTACCCAAAGGCAAAATTTATTTTTTATGTAATTCATAAGATATTAATGATATGATGTTTGGATAGGTGACAAAAAAGTCACCAATGCATTTGTGATTTTATCTGTATACATACAGACTTCTGTTTGTTTGTATGTCACTCTGCATATCAAAATGGCTGAACCTGTTTTGATGGACTTTTGCATGATAATTCAGGTAAACGCTGCGAAGATTTTTAATAAGGCTGAATTCTTCTACGGAGATTAAGAAGATGAGGAGAAAAAAAGATTTTTTAAATCTTTTTCGATTTTATTTTGACGCCTTTTGATATATTTCCTTTTGATATATTTCCGTAGTGTTAATCCGTAGTGTTGTTCCGTAGTGTTCCGTAGTGTTAATCCTAAATTGGGTTTGGTGATCCTATTTTTCCGCCATTTGTCATATATTTCATTATTCAATTGCTAAAATATTTAGAATCTTTTAAATGACTCA
Source organism: Pardosa pseudoannulata (assembly GCA_032207245.1). Lineage (NCBI taxonomy): Eukaryota > Metazoa > Arthropoda > Arachnida > Araneae > Lycosidae > Pardosa > Pardosa pseudoannulata. The sequence continues at coordinate 52,521,944 of CM063509.1, forward strand.
CTTTATGAAAGAGTGTTTAAAATAATTCAAGTTTTTGGACTTTTCAACGAAATTTAACACTAGATTTAAGGATGTTGATCATATACCTATTTTTACTGAAGTGAGCCAATTTGACTCATTCAAGAAAATTGAAGTATTTTGCAAAGAAAATAGTTCGAAATTAATTTTAAAAAAAATGTTTATTATCAAAAAATTCATTAAAATTTTTTTTACATATAAAATGTCATATATGTCAAATATGCAGAAACCCTTCTACTGAGTAAGATTTTTACGATTTTATTTTCTTTATTCAATGCCTGTTTTTGTTATAGACATATCAGGTGATTACAGGATTTCGGTAAAAATTATTCTGCGTGTAACGCGTATTTTGAGTTTTTGCCCTAAAAAAGGTCCCCTTATTCCGTTAATGCCCGAGTTATTTCTGCCCAAAACACATAGAAGAATATCTAAGTTATTAAGGATTATTATTCAAAAGAATCATTATTCAAAATTCTTTATTCAAAAACATGATGAATACTGTTTATAACAGAGGATATGGTTTAAAATTAAAAGTGTTTTTCCCCTAACAATTTTCTTAGTTTTATACACTTAGGCATAGTTATAAGGTGATACTATTTTTAGTAAGTGGAAGACATTATGAAATTATTGAATTATATCGTTAGAGAGATAACAAATGCAGATCAAGTAGAATAGATACTGAAGCACTGCAACAGTGGGGATTGGAGGTGGAAATAACTGACGTGCATACGAAATTCATGGTACATGGGCTAGCTAGTGTATTCTCAAACTACGTGGCTATGTTAGAACTTCAGGCTACACATTAACTCTAGATTTACGGATGTTGATCCTATACCTATTTTTACTGAAGTGAGCCAATTTGACTCATACAAGAAAATTGAAGTCTTTTGCAAAGAAAATAAATCCAAATTAATTTAAATAAAATATTTATTATAAAAAAATTCATGGAAAATACTTTTTACATATAAAATCTGTTTTTGAAACCCATTTTCCGCAAACATTTCTATTACATTTAGCACAATGGTTTCTGCATCTGTTTCTTTTGCATGATTGTTGAACTTGACAATTCTTCCGTAGCATGAATTTCTGTCATTGGAATGGAAGTGTTCTCGACTTCTTCTCTATATTTACTTTATACTATACTTTATATTTACTTTATACTATATTTATTTATTTTCATATACATTCTATGAGTCAAATTGGCTCACAACCGTGAAAATAGGTATACCACATTTGATAATGCGAAATGAAGGGGTCTGCGGGGAAGAGGAATGAAAGTTTACAAATATTTTATTACTTAACTAAAAACCAACGTATGTTTTTCAAAAGTAATATTAAATTTATATATATATATATATATATATATGTATATATATATAGTGATCAATTTTTTAATGAGTGAAATTAACTCGGTCTGTAAATCTAGTGTTAATCCTAAATCGGGTTTGGTGTTTCTATTTTGGAGACATTTGTCATATATTTCATTATTTAGTTGCTAAAATATTTAGAATCTTTTAAATGACTCACCTTATGAAAGAGTGTTTAAAGTAATTCAAGTTTTTGGACTTTTCGACAAAATTTAACACTAGATTTACGGATGTTGATCATATACCTATTTTTAGTAAAGTGAGCCAATTTGACTCATACAAGAAAATTGAAGTCTTTGGAAAAGAAAGTAGCTCCAAATTAATTTAAATAATATAATCTTATAAAAAATTCCATGAAAAACATTTTTTACATATAAAATCTGTTTTTGAAGCATATTTTCCGCAAACAGTTCTATTACATTTAGCACAATGGTTTCTACATCTGTTTCTTTCACATGATTGTTGAACTTGACAATTTTTCCGTGCGTCAGTAGCATGAATTTCTGTCATTGGAATGGAAGTGTTCTCGACTTCTTCTCTATATTTACTTTATACTATACTTTATATACTTTATACTTTATATTTACTTTATACTATATTTATTACTATATTTATTTATTTTCATATACATTCTATGAGTCAAATTGGCTCACAACCGTGAAAATAGGTATACCACATTTGATAATGCGAAATGAAGGGGTCTGCGGGGAAGAGGAATGAAAGTTTACATATATTTTATTACTTAACTAAAAACCAACGTATGTTTTTGAAAAGTGATATTAAAGTTTTATATATATGTAGTGATCAAATTTTTAATGAGTCAAATTGGCTCGGTCCGTAAATCTAGTGTTAATCCTAAATCGGGTTTGGTGATTCTATTTTTCCGGCATTTGTCATATATTTCATTATTTAATTGCTAAAATACTTAGAACCTTTTAAATGACTCACTTTATGAAAGATTGTTTAAAATAATTCAAGTTTTTAGACTTTTCGACGAAATTTAACACCAGATTTAAGGATGTTGATCATATATCTATATTTACTGAAGTGAAACAATTTGACACATACAAGAAAATTGAAGTTTTTCAAAGAAAATAGTTCCAAATTAAATAAAATGTTTATTATCGAAAAATTCATGAAAAATATTTTTTAAATATAAAATCTGTTTTTGAAACATATTTTACGCAAACATATCTATTACATTTAGCACAATGGTTTCTACATCTGTTTCTTTTCCACGATTGTTGAACTTGACAATTCTTCCGTGCGTCAGAACCATGAATTTCTGTCATTGGAATGGAAGTGTTCTCGACTTCTTCTCTATATTTTCTTTATACTATATTTCATACTTTATACTTACTTTATACTATATTCATTACTATATTTATTTATTTTCATATACATTCTATGATTCAAAGCGGCTCACAAATGTGAAAATAGGTATACCATATTTGATATTGCGAAATAAAGGGGTCTGAGGGGAAGAGGAATATAAGTTTATATTTATTTCATTACTTAACTAAAAACCAACGTATGTTTTTGAAAAGTGATATTAAAGTTATATATATATATTGATCAAATTTTTAATGAGTCAAATTGGCTCGGTCCGTAAATCTAGTGTTAATCCTAAATCGGGTTTGGTGATTCTATTTTTCCGGCATTTGTCATATATTTCATTATTTAATTGCTAAAATATTTAGAACCTTTTAAATGACTCACTTTATGAAAGAGTGTTTAAAATAATTCAAGTTTTTGGACTTTTCGACAAAATTTAACACTAGATTTACGGATGTTGATCATATACCTATTTTTACTGAAGTGAGCCAATTTGACTCATTCAAGAAAATTGAAGTATTTTGCAAAGAAAATAATTCCATATTAATTTAAACGACATGTTTATTATAAAAAAATTCATGGAAAACATTTTTTGTATATAAAATCTGATTTTGAAACACATTTTCCGCAAACATTTCTGTTACATTTAGCACAATGGTTTCTACATTTGTTTCTTTTGCATGATTGTTGAACTTGTCAATTCTTCTGTGAGTCAGTAGCAAGAATTTCTGTCATTGGAATGAAAGTGTTCTCGACTTCTTCTTTATATTTACTTCTTAAATCTTCAGTCAATTGAAAAATAAAATCTTTTCGGGAAATATTTACTTGAGCCATCTCTTTATACAGAGCTGTTAAACCATTCTATGAGTCAAATTGGCTCACAACCGTGAAAATAGGTATACCCCATTTGATAATGCGAAATGAAGGGGGTCTGCGGAGAAGAGGAATGAAAGTTTACATATATTTTATTACTTAACTAAAAACCAACGTATGGTTTTGAAAAGTGATATTAAAGTTATATATATATATATATATATATATATATATATATATATATATATATATATATATATATATATATATACATATATATACATAATATATACATATATATATACATATATATATATATATATATATATATATAATATATATATATATATATATATATATATATATATATATATATATATATAGTGATCAAATTTTTAATGAGTCAAATTGGCTCAGTCCAAAATCTAGTGTTAATCCTAAATCGGGTTTGGTGATTCTATTTTTCCACCATTTGTCATATATTTCATTATTTAATTGCTAAAATTTTTAGAATCTTTTAAATGACGCACTTTATGAAAGAGTGTTTAAAATAAATCAAGTTTTTGGACTTTTCGAAGAAATTTAATGCATGTATTATATAATGTTTATGTATAAAACATTTGTATGAATTTAGGTGTGGGTTTGTGAAGTTTGTATACATGTATGTATGCTTGATATGCATACTTAATTAGCTTGTCAGATCTTGATAGGATTTTGGATACATTCAGGTCAAATCTGGAGAATATTTTAGGCCGATCAAAATCTTCAAACGTCAAGAGAATAGAATGTTCTCTTTTAGTTTAAAATGTTTTTGGCAACTCTGTTTTGTCACAATTTGATATATATTTCTTTTAATTACATACTAAAATATTTAATATCGTTCTGTCACTTGATTATTTGAGAGCGTTTCAAATATACATTCAGAAAATTCAATCTTCTTTGCTTTTTGACCCTGTTTGCTTTGATTTATTTTATCAATTTTAATTTGGGGCACTTCATTCGTGTTGAATTCGTTTGTGCCATTTTCATGTATCGAGCTTTTAGGCGAAAATATTATCCCATTAATTTTAAATTGGACTTTATTTTAGCGCCATTTGATATGTTTTCCTTTCAATGACATGCTAAAATAATTAAAATATCACTTAATCATTAGAAAGCGTTTAAAAAGTTTCAAAAAAGAGTTTTTTTTCGCTTTTGGACTATATCTCACTGTTATTTTATTAGTTTTAATTTGAAATATTGATTTCACGTTAAATTTATTTACGCCATATTTTTTTTATCAAATATTGAAACGTCAATCTTATTCCATCAAGCCTAAATCTGGTTTGGCGACTGTAGTTTGGTGAAATTTGATGTATATTTCTTTAAATTACATTCTAAAATAGTTAATTGTTTTACCTTATTTATATTTGACTAATGTTAATCATTATTATATAAATTTTAATTTCGATTATTTCTTTCGGGTTGAATTCGATTGCGCCATTTTTATTTATTTAAATTGTAAACGCTAATCTCATTCCATTTAACATAAATCGGGTTTGGCAACTGTATTTGGCGCCGTTTTGATATATTTTAATTTAATTGCGTGCTAAAAAATTTAAAATCTTTAACTCCTTCCAGGTTCATTTTATTTCGGGATTATGGGTCAAAAATGTCATTTTTTTAGCCGCATGCTTATTTTTATACATACATAGCTTTTTAAACATAATAGCATCATTCGCATACAAAATTTCCTAAAAATTATTGTAAAAAAATCAATTTAAACAAATAAGTAATTTACATGTATAGTTGGCTTTCTGTACGGTACAAATCGTTAGACTTCGGAGTCAATTCACACTAACTGTAAATATAAAGCGTAGAATACGTAACTTTTATCTTGAATTAAATTTTATTTATATCCTATTCATTTACATAAATGATTATGAAATTATTAATCAAAATTTGGTCGTGTATGATACAATAGAAAACACGGTACTGCACAGAGTCCAACATCGCAATCTGGACAGTAGAACCTTGTTTCTCTCCTTACCTTCTTCCCTCTGCTGTCTCTCTTTGAGCAGCAAATAATCTAGTAGCCAGAAAAGGAAACAAAAGCATTCGAAACCATAAAAAGCACATGCGAAATAATTCGGGAAAGACTGATATTACAGTGAAAAATTTCACAGCGCCCAAGCTACACTACTCGGATGAGCCAGGGGACCGACAGGTTAAGAACTCGATCATTAGCATTTAAAAAACAAAAATTTACTTACATTTATTTTTTTAATTTTCAATTTGTTGTTTTTTTTTTTGAATTCAAAATTTTTTTTTAGACTAATTTTTTCTTTTTTCTAATTTTTGTTTCAATGTCATTAAATAGGGGTTTTTTTTTGTTAGGTGTCCTCGGATGTTTGTGGCTTTATTGGGTGCGCGAGCGCATCGGATTTGCAAAAATCGACCGTAATTCCAAAATAGGCGTCCAAACCAAACCAAATTGATATGTAAAAAAATTATTAAATCCTATGATAAATTTAATAAAACTTCTTAAAAAATATTTTTCTATTGAATAAATTGATTAAATTTATATTGTTTTAAAGAATATAATATTTTTAAACAAGGATAAAACATATTTATATTTCAATTTTTAAATAGGAGAATAAGGATCGAATATTTATAAGATGAATTCGTGGGTTCGAATCCAACTGTGGCATGGATGTTCGTAGCCGTTCGGAATGGCTTTAAGCTGTAGGTCCCGGTCTCATTAGCCCTCGTGTTGCAAAAAGTAGACCGTAGCGCTCCAAACCAAACCAAACCTGATAGAGGACTATTTTTAAAAGTTATTTTCATCTACTTATAATATGATAAATTGATAAATTTAATCACTTGCTTTTAACCGGAGAAAATATTTCTTGAAATAATGGGATTAAACGCTCGAAAAGGAGGAAAGTGGTAGAGTTTGTACGTTTTAAAGAAGATAATATTTTTTGCTATTATATGAAACATATTTATATCAATTTATTTTAGAATAGGATCGATAGTTTATGAGAAGATAAACCGAATCCCACTGTGACATGGATGTTCGTAGCCGTTCGGAATCGGCTTTAAGCTGTATGTCTCGGTCTCATTAGCCCTCGTGTTGCAAAATAGTAGACCGTAGCACTTCAAATCAAACCAAACCAAAACCAAAACTAAACCAAATGAACATTACGCATCCAGTTATTGAGGAATATATATTTTTACTAATGTAGAATTCAATTGAAACATATGACCACTGATTGTAGTAATATACTTAAAAGAATTAATAAAATTTATTTAGTCCACCTTCAACAACTCTACAGAAAGAGATCGTCACTGAGCGTGTCGAAAGGAAAGAGTCTTTTAACACTAGATTTACGGATCGAGCCAATTTGATTCCTTAAAAATTTGATCACTATATATATATAAAACTTTAATATCACTTTTCAAAAACATACGTTGGTGTTTTTAGTTAAGTAATAAAATACATGTAAACTTTCATTCCTCTTCCCCGCAGACCCCTTCATTTCGCATTATCAAATGGAGTATACCTATTTTCACGGTTGTGAGCCAATTTGACTCATAGAATGGTTTAACAGTTAATCGCATAACATGAAATTTATTGGTCCTATCAGGCCTGGGATATTTTCCAATTGGCTGAAGAGCTAAGAAGTAAATATAGAGAAGAAGTCGAGAACACTTCCATTCCAATGACAGAAATTCATGCTACTGACGCACGGAAGAATTGTCAAGTTCAACAATCATGCAAAAGAAACAGATGTAGAAACCATTGTGCTAAATGTAATAGAAATGTTTGTGGAAAATGGGTTTCAAAAACAGATTTTATATGTAAAAAATGTTTTCCATGAATTTTTTGATAATAAACATTTCATTTAAATTAATTTGGAACTATTTTCTTTGCGAAAAACTTCAATTTTCTTGTATGAGTCAAATTGGCTCACTTCAGTAAAAATAGGTATATGATCAACATCCGTAAATCTAGTGTTAAAGTTCATCAATTCATCTTAAGATTTTCGTATTTGTTACTCGCCTTTTTTTTACTTCTTAATGAAAATTAGATGGACATAAAGTACGTAATAAGATCTGATTATGAAAATACGCTATGTATTTTTTCCGAGAAACATTGATAACTATTGATTTACCTATGCGAAGACAATTTTTGTTCCCTTTTAGAAAATGTGCGTCAGCATTTCATCTTTCAGCTTAATGTAGGGAACTTGTAATCCTTTAGTATCATTGAAAAAATCTTTAGTCTTTTGCATCTTGCGTTCTTCACTTTCATCTCTTTTAATTCTTTTTAACCCTTTGCACTCAAGGGCTCCGGAGCTGAGTCATTTAAAATTTGTCTTCAAACTAGAGGTCTCAGCTACTCAGACAATGCAAAATAATTAGTTTTTACAATTTGTTGTTTCTTTTTTGTTCTTATTTTAAATACTTAAAATTATTATTGTCTCAGTAGCTGAGCCCTCCAGTTTGAAGACAAATTTTAAATGGCTCTGCTCTGGAGTCCTCGAGCGCAAAGGGTTGATTCTGAATAAAAGTGATGTTATATGAGAGGGTTTTGTGTAAACAGTTGTTGTGGAATATACATTATGTATTTTTTCAAATATAGAATAACATTTGAGGAATATACCACCCCTTACTCCAATATACTCCTGGAAAGTTAAATGTTTTGAATGAATATTGGTTTACTGATTCAAGCCCATTTTTGTTTCCTTTTTTCACAAGTCTACAGGAAGAATTCCAGTTTGTCTTACGGATACTGAAAATATTTTAATATTTCACAATCCGAAGATTCTCGTATTTGTTACTCGCTTATTTTTTACTTTTAAGTGAAACTCTGATGTCTTAGATGGCCATTAGAGTGTGTAATAAGTTATTATTCTAAAAATATTTTATGTATTTTTCACACTATAAAATAATTTAGTTGAAAATACAACTTATATCTTACATTTTAGAAAGATATACTTCAGGAAAATATCAATAAATAATTTGATCAAACATTGATTTACCTATACAAGCCCTGTTTCAGCAAGTATGCCAAAGGAATCTACCATTTAATGGTTTGTACGTAACTGATAATTCTTCACTATCCTTCAATTCAATTCATCTCAAAATTGTCGTACCTGTTACTCGCCTTTTTTTTACTTCTAAATGAAAATGGGATGTCTTAGATGAACATCAAAGTGTATAATAATGTATGGTTATGAAAATATGCTATGTATTTTTTTCAGAGGAACTTTGATAACTACTGATTTATGTACCTATGCAAAGACAATTTTTGTTCCCTTTTATAAACTCTGCGACAGGATTTCATCTTTCAGTTTCACATATGGAACTTGTAATTCTTTAGTATCATTGAATAACTCTTAAGACTTTTGCATCTTGCTTGCTCCACTTTCATCTCTCTTAATTTATTTTTAACCCTTTGCATTGGAGGGTTCCGGAGCAGAGCCATTTAAAATTTATCTTCAAACTCGGGGGCTTCGCAACGGAGACAATGCAAAATAATTAGTTTTTACGATTTGTTTTTGTTCTTATATTAAATACTGAAAATTATTTGCATTATCTTATCTCTGTAGAGGAACCCTCGAGTGCAAAGGGTTAATTTTTAATAAAAGTGATGTTCATTAGACGAGTTTTATGCAATCAGTTGTTGTGGAATATATTATGTATTTTTTCAAATATTGAAATCATTTCAGAAATACAACCACCCTTACTCCAATATACCCAGGGAAAATTAATTAAATATTTTGAACAAACATTGGTTTAACTATACAAGCCCATTTTTTTCGTTTTTCGCAAATCTACAGGAAGAATTCGAGTGTGTCGTACGGATACTGAAAATCTTTTAATATTTCACAATTTATTTTAACAAATTGTGTGCGGGTACATTTCGCAGCGAAATTGTATCCGGAGCGGGTGCTTTGAGCATTAATTTAGTTATTCAGTTAAATCTCAATAGATCGAAAATTATTTCCTTTTTTAACCAACTTTTGGTATTTTACAATCAAATATATATAAACAAATACATAAATAGACAAATAAACAAATATATATAACATATAAATATACATATATATAATATCATTTCCGAAAGGATTAATAAAAAGTTAATTTTAAATCTAAATTGATTTTTTTAATCAACCTTCGACGTTCTGTAGTTCCGCATCGACTGATGTAAAAACTAGTTTTTATTTGTCTCAATTTTTCCATAATCTATGTAGTAGATAAGAACATTCGGCTTCGTTTTCCTGTATATACTGTTATTTTTGTACCCGCGAACAAACCATGTTGTTACACTAACCCGTACTAGTATGTAAACCGCGCCCAAGTATCAATCGTCAGAAAACGTACTAGTACGTGTCCCGCATACAATATGTTAAAGTAGTTTGTTGGATTAGAGACTACAAACAAAACCTTTTAACAATTAAGATTTCATTAATTTATATTAAAATAACAAGAAATTCATGCACTAGACAGCATTACAGTGAAGAAAAGATTTCTTACACTCTACATGTATCTGGCATTTTAACACATTGTGTGCTGGTACATTTCGCAGCAAAATTGTACCGGGAGCGGGAGTTTTGAGCGTCAATTTAGTTATTCAGTTAAATCTCAATAGATCGAAAATTATTTAATTTTTTAACCGAATTTTCATACTTTATATTCAAATATATAAACAAATATATAAATAGAAATATATAAATATCAACTATAAGATTTTTGTATACAAAAAATATATTTTTAGTGGATAAATTTATAATAGTATCGTAAATATGTAAAATCAAATAGAAATAGTAGTATATAGTTTTAATTTTTTCGAATTATGTTATGTGTAAACAATTTTACATTATAAAATATAAAAAAAGCAATCATAAAACTAATAATGTAAAAAATAGTTTTTATTTGTCTCAATTTTTCCAAAATCTATGTAGTAGACAAGAACATTCGGCTTCGTTTTCCTGTGTATACCGTTATTTTTGTACCCACAAACAAACAATGTTGTTACACTAACCCGTACTAGTACGTGACCCGCGCTCAAATATCAATCGCTAAAAACGTACTAGTACACGTCCCGCGTACAATGTGTTAATTTAACATGAGGAAACTGAAGTCGATTTGCTATATATTAAATCAGAGTTATTCATTTTCTCAACTTTTGTTAATTAATATATGAATACATGGAGTATATATTGTTTACTTTTTTTCTAATATTAGGATAAGATGAATAGAGAAATTAATTTTAAAATTCAATTTGTACATGGCATATATGTCATTGATGTAAATAATTTCATAAAGTTATAAAAAAGTACTATAATATTAATTGAAAATCTATAAATATTACGAAATAGTAAATATAAGCGTGCAAATATAACAACAGGAAAACTGATTAAGTTGATTGGAAATTAAATCTATTGATGTAAGAAATCTTAAAAATCTTGCAGAATATTCCAGAAGTATGTACAAAGAGTACTAGTATGTATCCCGCATACAATGCGTTAAGATTTTCGTATTTGTTCCTCGCTTATTTTTTACTTTTAAGTGAAACTGAGAAATAGAACTTTTACATCCCACATTTTAGAACGATATACTTCAGGTAAATATCAATAAATAATTTTATCAAACATTGATTTGCCTTAGCAATTCCTATTTCAGCAAGTATGCCAAAGGTATACTTGCTGTTAAATATATCAGTTAACGATTATGCGTAAATGATAATTCTTCATTGTCCTTCAATTCATCTTAAAATTTTCGTATCTGTTGCTTGGCTTCATCTTTCGCCTCGACTACCTGTAAGCAAGAAAGGGAGGCCTTATCAAGTTGTAACCAAGGATTTTTAGCTCAGGGAAATTGAATGCCTCCGCGTATGGCTTTGCAAAGAAAACTCTATTTTCCACGCTATTTTTAGGGAAGGCCGAGAAAAAAAGGCTAGTCTAGAGCTTTACGGGCCACAAGTTCTCAATGCTTGGTTTGAGTTCGAAGGGGGACGGTTGCCATTCTTCGAAGGAGAAATTCTCCTGCATGACGCCCTTGTTTTCTGGCAGTAGTCGGTATTTCGGTCGGTAAAGCACGGAGGAGGACTGGATGATTATCCTGTCTAGTCATTTGCGGTATCGTTTGCGGGGGGTTTTCAATTTGTGGTCGACCCCCTTCCGATTCGGCGGTGAGGGAGATCAAGCGGCACACTTCGGGCTTTAATTAAATTAATTAGCGGCATCAGAAGGTGGACGGGGAAAAAAAGGCGCATAATTACGCCAGAATTGTTAATTACCGCGGGAAGCGCACCCGCCAAAAATAAAAACACGAGGAAAAGGGGCATCGCCGCGGAAAAAGGGGGGGGAGAGGAAGAAAGATTTTTGAGAGAGAGATGCTGCGACGGAGGAAAGAATGTCGAAGGGGCGTTCCCGCGCCTTCAACTAACAGGCCCATGTTTAGGCCTGCCCCCGAACAACCGCAAAATTTTACCCACCCCTACCCCTCCAATGTCCCTTTTAAGTTTCGAGTCCGGTACTTTATCATGTAACGTCGCGGAGTCACATTAAAAGGGGGGGGGAGTGTAGAACTGTGTATCTGTGGAAATAATTAAGGCGCTGTTTTTGTTTTTATTCGGGGGCGCAGCGTAAAAAGTGCGCCGCTCTCTTCAAAATTTGTTTAACTCCGTCTGCCGCGGGCTTTTTGTGTCTTCGTCTATGTGTGTGTGTTGTTTATTTATTTATTCTGTCCAAAGTGTTAATGATATAAGCGCGAGGGCGAAGTTTTAATTCCGGAGTCGGGTCAATGATTGAGTACGCATGTGTTGTGTTACGGTTTTTTTTATGCCTTCTCTTTCTCTCACTGTGTCGCCCCAAGTGCTCCTAATTTTGGGTCGTTTTTGAGACAGCTTCGCTCTTGATTTTTGCCGACGACCTTGTTGCTGATAAATTGTTTGTTCTTGTTTTGGGGTTGTGGCTTCGTAATTAGCCTTGTTCGGTCAGAACACAAAAAAAGCAGGCAGCTTGTGCGGGGGTCATAAACTGGGGAGTCGGGTTCTTTTTTTGCTTCTTATAAGGGCAAGAGGGTTTTTTTTCTATTTTTTCTGCTAACAAAAGAACGACGATGTCTTACAATAGAGTAAAAAATCACGACCATGTTTTTAGTCCAAAGAACTGACAAGCAAACGGAGCTAGTCAGTTATGTCAATCTGTTTTATGTAGATTTTTGAATGTCGAGGACAAATCTCTAAATGTATTTGAATATGTTGTCCGTAATCGAGCAACATGCGAACCTTACATGGAAATCTTCAACTGCGGTTTAGAAAAAATTTGACCCACAAATGTAATTTTCTCTAGAAATGTGAGTATTTCGCATACGTTTTTTAAAGCGTCACTTTAACACAATACAATTTCAAATAAGCAGCACCAGCTCTACGCGGTAGGCAAAGAAGTCAACTGATTTCGGCGGTAAATTTAGGCAAGGCAAAGTAACCTGAATTAAAGTGTAAATTATGTAACAAAAAACGACCCACAAAAACTTAAACCTAGAAATTAAATGAGTAGCAAAAGAGTGTTTTATATAATTTTCATGCTTGTCGGATGGCATGCGTTAGGTTCGCCTACTGCACCATGAATGATAGGTACAAGTATACAACCCCTATATTGATACCCGGCAGAGAACTGAAGGTGTAACAGGTTGTTATACTGGGAAATCTTTAACATTTTTAAAAAATTTTTTATGGTAGATTCTCAGCGATATGACATCCAAACACACATATTTATCAAATGCCTTTCTGATGTCCAGAGAGATGTTTAGGGTACCTGCCAGGATCAAATACAGTTTTTTACTTACTAGGATAATTCGGGATAGGCTCTGATGTCTCACGATGCTCATTTATACACACTTTTGAGTTTGTTCCATGTTTGACAAAAATCTTAATATAAGCTTCTTATCAATCACAAGATGGCTTAGTAGTCAAAGTTCTTGATTAGAAAATAGGGAGATCGAGATCTGGCATGCGTACTGAAAATCTATCTACTGGCATACCAAGAGAATGTGCAATAAAAATCTGTGGGTCGATGTGTTGTCTAGCTGGTATTTTAGTTAGTGGGAAGAAAATTTACATTATCTGGAGCAAAACTATCTCCTTTAGTGAAAATTAAGGTAATTTTTCAGTGTGCATTATGAAAGCTTTATATAAGTTAGTGCCTGCTTTTATATATGAAGAAATCGATCTCTAATTTTCCATGACATGAAAAGCTTTTTCATGGTTTTTTGAGTTAATTAGCCTCACATACATCATTCTTAAAGAGCCTTGGTGTATGTTGAGTGTATATTTCTTTGTATAGAATATTATATAACTTTATATAGTGTTTAAAAACTGGTGTTGAGATTTATAGCCATTTAGCTGGGTTTTCATTTGGTTTGGAGAGCTCTTTTGCTCCACAAGTGTTAACGATATCAGAATATCGTACTTAAAGCCAATTCTGAACAGCTAAGAGCATCCATATCAGCAGCGGGATAATTCGAGACAGGCTCTCATGTGGCACGATGCTAGTTTCTAGGCAATTTTGAGCTGCTTTCATGTTCAACAAAAATCTTTATATAATCTTCTTATCTCTCCCAAGATGGCCTAGTGGTCAAAGTTCTTGATTAGAATACCATGAGATCGAGATCTGGCATGCGCACTGAAAATCTATCTACTTTAATACCCAGAGAATATGCAATAAAAATCTGTGGGTCGGGATGTTTTCTACGTGGGATTTTGGTTAATGGGAAGGAAATTTACATTATCAGAAGCAAAACTATCCCCTTTTGGAAAAATTAAGATGATTTTTCAGTGTGCATTATAAACGCCTTATATCCGTTTGTCAAGATGGCCTGCTTTAATGTATAAAGAACTCGGTCTCTGATTTTCCATGACAGGAAAAACTGGTTCTTGGTTTTTTTAGTTAATTAGCCTCACATGCATCATTCTTAAAGAGCCTTGGTGTATGTTGAGTGTATATTTCTTTCTATAGAAGATTATATAACTTTATATAGTGTTTAAAAACTGGTGTGTAGATTTATAACCATTTAGCTGGGTTTTCACTTGGTTTGGAGAGCTCTTTTGTTCCACAAATGTTAACGATATCAGAATATCGTACTTAAAACCGATTCTGAACAGCTACGAGCATCCATATCAACAGCGGGATAATTTGGGACAGGCTCTAATGTGGCACGATGCTAGTTTATACGCAATTTTGAGCTTGTTCCATGTTCGACAAAAACCTTTATATAAGCTTCTTATCTCTCTCAAGATGGAGCTCTTTTGCTCCATAAGTATTAACGATATAAAATCTTGTACTTAAAGTCGATTCTGAACAGCTACGAGCATCCATATCAGCAGCGGGATAGTTCGGGGCAGGCTCTCATGTGGCACGATGCTAGTTTCAACGCAATTTTCAGCTTCTTTCCTGTTCGACAAAAATCTTTATATAAGCTTGCTATATCTCCCAAGATGGCCTAGTTGTCAAAGTTCTTGATTAGAATACCGTGAGATCGAGATCTGGCATGCGCACTGAAAATCTATCTTCTTGCATACCTAGAGAATATTCAATAAAAATCTCTGGGTTGGGATGATTTCTAGCTGGGAGTTTGGCTAGTGGGAAGGAAATTTACATTATCAAAAGGAAAAATATTTTGTCGAAATTAAGGTGATTTTTCAGTGTGCAATATGAACGCCTTATATCTATTAGTGTACGTAACCTGCTTCAATGTATGAAGAACTCTGTCTCTAATCTCTCATAACGGAAAAAGCTGGTTCATGATTTTTTGAGTTAATTAGCCTCATATATAAATTCATAAAGAGTCTTGATGTATGTTGAGTGTATATTTCTTTCTATAGAAGATTATATAACTTTATTTAGTGTTTAAAAACTGGAGTGTAGATCTATAACCATTTCGCTGGGTTTTGATTTGGTTTGGAGCGCTATGGTCTACTCTTTTACTCCCCAAGTGTCAACGAGATCAGAATCTCATACTTAACCGTTTCTGTGGAATATGAAAACCGAAAATGCGGAGACGCTACTGTTGGTTAGTATAATTTTCGCATCTGTTTAGAGCCGTTGAATTCATATAACTCGCAATTTGTATTCATTTTACACAATTGTGATTTTTAATAATATAAGAATTAAAATAAAATACAGTGGTAAGTAGTAATGCAGTAGAGCCGTGGATTCTGGTAAGGTAGACAAAATGATCTTGTTTTATTTATTTATTTATTTATTTTTAGTACAAAAAAAAAAACTTTTCGTTGTTGTATAGAAATTAGAAACTGTTCTCACTTTCTCAACAAGTGTTATACTGATCATTATTGATGCTATAAAGGAGGAAGGGTTATCAAGCAAAAATGCCACAGGAAGACTACCAATAAGTACAAAGTTTTTTTTAGAAAAATTGCCTGGCCAAAACTTGCGACAATGTGATGTATGCAGTAAAAAAATGGTAATGGAAGAAGATGATCCAAATTAATTTGCGCTCTATGTAAAAAAAGAATTCATTGAAATTGTGTAGCAAACATTCTTGTAATAAGTGGGAATAAAGAATATTTTTGTTGGTAAAAATTACTTGTTACATAATAATTAGCTTTAATTAAAACCATTTCTATTGTTCTTCAAAAAATTACTACGCATTTCATTCCGCACTATTAGCATATATATAAGAAAACTCTTCAGCACTCAAACGGTTAAAGCCGATTGTGAACAGCTACTAGCATCCATATCAGCAGCGGGATTTGAAAGCACGAGTAGCGCCTCATCAATTTAGCCATTCTTTGAATATAGATGTATCGTAATTAATTTTAACCTTATCAAGCTAAACCTTGAAATCGACTAAAATTAGAAATGATAAATTCATTTTTGTTTATTCGGAAAGAGAGACATTAAAAGATAAAAAGAAAGTACTGCATCTGTTGTTTGGGATGTTTCTGTGAGCTAACTGGCAAAAATGAAGGTTTTTGATTTTAGATCTATCTTATTAATTTTTACATGTTGTAGGTATAAATATATAAGGAAACAAAATTTTTTGTTATTTTCTTTTAAAAATGTCCTTATGAAGAGTGGCCAGCGGCTTATGTGTAAAGAATAGCCCATCGGGATTGTAAAGCCACCCAAACCTGTGATATAATATATCAAAAAGTTTCCGTTCGAAGGCTATATAATGTAGATTTGGTTTGTCAGCCATGCAAAATAGCCTTGAGCGATAAGGCATATATCACTAATTCACGTTGAATCTACATACTTGGTAGAACTTCTATTTTTACTGTTTGAAATATTCTGTAACATTCCAATAGCAACCATCGACCTTTCTTCAAGGACTGTTTTTTAAAGGAACTGAAGGCACAAAAATCGCTAGGGGACAGATTAGACTATAAGGCAGATACTCGAGTGAATGATTGGATAGGATTGTAGTAACGGGTGAAAAGTTAGTTATAATATATAGTTTTGAATACAAGTTCTACTGTTTGCCTATCTCCTCAGGTAGAATTATTATCAAGAGAAAAGAAATTATGCACAAACTTAGAATTGTAGATATTTATGAACTGGCAAAAAGAATGTATTTTTGATTATGCTATTTTTGCTAATATGTTCATTTTAATAAACTTTAAAGATATATGTGATGGATACGTTTTTAAATTTTTTATACCAAGTCAGTTATATGGAACAGTTATATAAGCATAATCGTAGATTTAGATTTAGGGTGGGGCGGCTCATAAGCGCACTAGCACTGCGACCCAAGGCCTATTGTACTGAACCCCCCCCCATTTACGCAATAGGTTAAAAATATTAACAATTAAGACTCAAAGAGACCAATAGCTGAGATAAATCTAAGGAGCAACTTAACCGGGAAGTTGATTAACTTCCACGGTTCGAAAGCGTAAGACGCATAATCGCATAACGAAGCATAATCGTAAGTTTTTATGACTTGGTCAAAGTTGTAAAACAAGTAAGAATTCGTATTTGTGAGGAGTGACTGAATAGTATTTTGCACGAATGCCGGCTAATAACCGAGAATCGACTCTGTATATATGCTTAGATAAACAGATATTTGTTTTGTAAAAAAGATAACTAACGTATTAAAAATAACAATCAAAACCAAAAGTGAGTAAATCGAAGGTTTTCACTTCAATCTGACTGTTTTGTAATTCACTGTTGCATGTTCCTCGCATGTAAGTATACAATAAATTAAAATTTTTAAAAAGTCGTTGTAGACTATCTTTTTCTTACTTCCCTCTTTGCAATTAAAGTTCTTCCCGGCTATGTTGTAGTTTCGCAACTGTTTCGTTATAAATTATCGACGTAAGAAATAAGCGCCGGAATAATTACCTTTAACTGCGTCGCGGGTTTGCTTGCAGTGCAAACAAATGTTTCCAACGGAATGAACGCTAATTTGGAAATATTTTAAGCATTTCAAATCAGCATTTTTATTTGCTCTCAACTTCTCTAGACATATCATTTACATCACAAAGAAAGTAAAATGGAAAGTGCTTAATCGCTTCCTTTGTTACGACTGAAACAAAGCCGGGCGCTTAACCAATAAAATATGATAAGATCAGTAGTGAAGAATCCAAAAGAAGTTGGAAACACATGTAAATTACTTTAATCAGTTTCTTTGAGACAACGAGAGCGTTTTACTAATAAAATATGACAAGATCGTCGTCACCGAGCGCTATTAAAACTCCGTTCTTTGATGAAAGAGGGAGAACAGAGAGGTTAAAAAAAAAAGGAGAGAAGATAAAAGAATATATAACATCCGTTTAATGCGGGCGTTTCTGGATATTTGATCTCGTCGGACATCGAAAGTTTTCCCGTTGTATAATAATTAGCGGTAAAATTGCATTTGCATGGGGGAAAAGAGCGAAGCCTCCTCGCTTTAATTTACAGCCCATTCAGTTGCAAATGTCAGGTTTAATTTAAATAAAAACTTTTTTTTCCCCCGCTTCCCTCGAATTAAATTCCATTCCCTTCCGATTCACACATGTTCGGCATCCCGACAAAGCGCCCGAATTAAAAGCGTTTCGGAAAGGGAATTAAGAAAAAAAAATTAAAAAGAACAACACCATAAAGGGGGTCGGAGGGGGGGAGGGCGAAAGACAGTGTGATACACGGAAGGGTGGGCGACCCCCGTATTCGAAATTCCTCACCCCGGCGGGATTTACAGCTGAAGCGGTAAAATGGTTAGAAATCAGTCGCAGCGGCGAAAAATCCCTCACCCCTCCCTTTATGTCTCGCCTTTTTCCCCGTGGTGTCCTCCGTATGGATATATATATCTATATATATATCCATATATATCCCCACGCATCCCTCCCCGCTAATCCCTCGCTATTCCGGACGGATGCGCCTTAAAAGCGAGGCAAATATTGCGGATATGAAGAGGATGTCTAGGATCATGATTCCGATCCGACCTTTTGTCAATCGCACATCAAACGCCCCGACCTCGGTGCTTCACGCCCCGATGGACACCACCCTGGCAATATTCTTTTTAAGCAATACGGCTCATTAGAAATCTCCAACCCCCCCCTCCTCCCCTAACAAATTTGTATTCCTTTATAAACGAATTTTTCTCTCTTCTATTGGGGGGTGTTTATTTTTTTTCTTTCTCTTTCTGTATCTTGCCCGCGACAGATGCAAGAATGGCCACACACACCTTTGTTATTGCTTCGTCCCCTTTTATGCAGCCGCCTCTGGTAAATGGAACGTTACATTGTACGTGTGTATGTTCGAGGATTATACATACACCACTTTTTTTTATTTTAATTCCATTTTTGATCCCTCCGCGATACATCTTTTTTTTCTCTCTCTTCTTGAATCTGTCGCAGTTAAAAGATTAGCTCATACTTATTTTTTGGTCGTGTCCGTATAATAGCGAGTAGTGCGTTTATACTCTCTGAAAAGACGAAGATTGCACGCTAGCTTGGGCTTCCACTTTTAACTGACTCCCGAGATTACATACATGGAAGGACATAACCTCCGGAGGGTGAAAAAATGTTCCCCATTTGCGTGAGAATACGACAACCTGCTTACTTATGCTTCGCATATGTCACAAACTTCAAAAACTTATGAGACGGATTCTTATGGTTCCGATCAATGATCGTGAATTTTCATGCAACTCTTTGAGTACTGCAACACCTAGACACAAGTTTTCAAACTTTTTTCCGATACTTTCACTCTTGTCACCTAAAAAAATTTGCAGCAAAGCTACTTTTAAAAAGGTTTGAATAGGAAGGAAAATTAGAAAAACAGTTCAAATTTATTGTTCATCAATGCCTTTAGTGCAATGAATGAAACTTTCCAGGGGAAATTTCCTTTATTTTTTGTTTATAGAAATTTTACCCTGAAATCATAGGACGTAGGTTATTGTCGTTGCACCTCTGGCATACGCTCACTGTACCAGAGATGGCTTGGTTGGTTGGGAGCGCTATGGTCTATTGTTTTGCTATACAAGTGATATTGAGATCCCCGATTTGGTTTGAGCTCTACGATCTATTGTTTTACTAACAGAAGGCTGACGACACAGGGACCTACTGTTTCGAGCCGATTCTGATGTCTACGAACATCAATGCCAACAGTGGGATTAGAAAAGTTGTATTGTGGGGCCAACGACCAGCAGCTTACCCATCCAGACCTTGTTTGATCTTTCGATGACATGGGAAACTCGTTTCGGTTTAAGCGTAAATCTTCTACAAATAATTTTCAGCTCTCCCTAAAGAAGGGCGCTAGACATTAAAGGGTTAATGTAATACAGGTTACAATAAAGCTTCAATATTGTCAACGGTTTGAAGTAAACAAATCTTTCCTAATTGTCGACATTTCAATCCGAATTTAATGGCTTGTACTCTTGAAGTTTATAATACTTTTCGTAGGCATTTTACGCGAAAAAGAAATAAGGCAACCAGCGATAACTTGAATATTTGGGTCACCTTTTCTGGTTGCATTGAGACTCGGGATTTTTCTTCTTTCCACATTTGTGTCAATTAGAAGTGGGCATTCCGAAAACAAATTGCGTGTTTCCCGGTCTAAGAGCCCCATTTCCGACCTCTCCTGCACCCCATATTTACGGGGGAGGCACAGAAGAAAATGTACAGATACTAAAAGAGAATGTCATTTGTTGGGGAAGGCAAAAGTTGTTTCCACTTCCAGCAAATCTATTTCTGCAGAACACGCTGCCCTTACACTTTATGAGCCAGTGGGGGTGAAATGTCTATTGGGGAACATATTTGTGAGATAAAACAATGGGTTATGTTTTCGTTTCGTTGGAATGTGGTTTAAAACACTTTATTAAAATGACATTGATCTTGGTTTACTTTACATGAATTCTTGACTTTCTAAAGGCTTTATCTTTCTTTAATATGTATATGTTGTAAAAGCGACAGGTTTAGTTTCGGATTCTTTTACCCATTGAAGAATACGCGAAATTTACCCTATTACATGTGTTGCGGTGTAATGAATTGAATGCGGAAAACAATCCTTTTTTAAACACAAAACTTATATTACGCGTTTAAATACAACACAAAAACAAGTAAATGACATTAAAAAATTTGCATGTGCAAAACAAGTTTAAAAAATGAACAGCATTCAAATTGCCGTGCAGATGCATTCTCTTGATGCGACGTGCTACTACTAGAAAGTTCTTCTGAATAGCGATGCAATGAATTGAATGTAGGAAAACACTCCTTTTTAAACACAAAACTTATATTACGCCGTTAAATACAACACAAAAACAAGTGAATGACATTGAAAAATTTTCATGTTATAAACAAGTGTGAAAAATGAACAGCATTCCAACTGCCGTGCGGATGCATTCTCTTGATGCGGCATGCTACCACTAGAGAGTTTTTCTGTATAGCGCCGAAACGAATCGCGGTAATGTTGAGTTGTTTTGTTCCGGCTGCATCGTAATATCAAGCTTTGTCACACGGGAACATAAACTTAAATAAATTAATTACAAAGTTTTCTTTGTAACACAAAATTTCTGCACATTTTACAGTAATGTCCGTTTTCTTAGATAGTTAACAATCTACTGCACTAAGACCACGTTCAGCCAAATATGATGAAAGAAATACAATTAAAACTTTTGTACATTGTAATTTTTGTACATTTTTGTAATTACATTTTTTGTACTGTAGTCCAGGGGTGGACAAACGGCTACCCTAGGGTGGAATTCGAGTCAAATTTGCAATTAAAAAGTTACCGTATTTGGTATAGTAAACACAGTATTATTCGATTGATCTAATGATAATTTGTCGTGCATAATGCATATTTTTTATAAATCTTATATCTACTGGCTGCCGTCTTTGATTGTTTTAAAGCCCCCAATCTCTTATGAAAATTCTTACACCCCCTCGAAAGGTCTCAGGGCTCACTTGGTTGCAGTACCGCCCCTGTTGTGAACCTAGAAACTAAACAACTATTGCCATACTGGCATATAACCCGTTATATGACAGGATCAGTAAAAATTTTTATTTTCCAGAATTGTAAAGTACCCTATGAAGCAAGTAAAAAATGGTTTGTTTTTTTGCTGAGAATTATCTGGTATATGCTCAATAATTTATCTTCCTACTCCTCTAAAGTCTCCCGATACTGTGAATGCAGTTTAGAATCACGTTGAATTCATTTAGAAAGATAAAGTTTTCTTAGCTACGTCGAAATTATCGTTCAGTTTTTCCCAATTTGTTGCCACAGTAATTAATGGAAATAAAGGAATAAAACTATCATTTCCACTACACCCAAGAGGTAGATAGATTTTGTAGTTAATACCTATGATAAAATTTTCATTTCTACAAAAATAATCGGTAATTAAATTTAAAATTATCACTTATGCACCTAATCTAACCCTTTCGTGGGCCGTGGGAAGATTACTCCCCACCTACACGATCTTACAAAATACACCTGCGGGAAGCGCAAAACGCATTATAATATATTGGTCTTGTTATTGGGAAGACTGGTTCCCGCTTCGGTTTTGCGCTGTCATCAATTGTTCGATCGATTGAATAAAATTAGCAGCTCTGTTCTGAAATTTTGGAAGCGTGGAGTGATAAATAAATGGCCTACGAAAGGGTTAAGCCAAATATAAAAGAAAACTATTTACGTCATATCCAGAATAAGTCAAACCTGCTGCAAGTAAGCATGCTATATGGGCGTATGTATGCAGCGTTGGCTTCTTTGATAGAGCAAGCAAACATTTTCTAAGCGTCCTTGAGTTAAGCGAAATCTATTCGGTCAAAACAAATATTTAAAGTTTCATAGTTAAAGTTTCCTTGTACATACGTACAGACGTACAGCCCAAATAAGTCAAGATTGATTCAAACATGGTAAAAATGTGTATTTCCATTAAATATTTAAAACAATAACAATACATATTATATTTCACTAGCATATAACCCGTCATATGACGGGAACAGTAAAATTTTTAATTTTCCAGAATTGTAAAGTACCTTATAAGGCAGATAAAAAAAAATGGTTTGTTTTTTGGCTGAGAATTATCTTTCAAAAAAAAAATAATAATAGATTAAAATTATCCCATATGCACCTAATCTATTATTTAAGCCAAACACAAAAGAAAATTATTTAAGTAATATCTAAGTTTAGTGATAAAACGTATGAAAAGAATGCAGACGATATTTAAATAATTTAAAATAAGAAATGATTAAATAAGATGGTTAAAGGAATGACGTCATAATGCTAGAAAAAAATGTTATTTTTACCTATTTATTATGGGACAAATTGAAAAATTTAATCCCCTGCTCTTAACCAGGGAAAATAGGACTTGAAATAATGGCATTAAAATCTATAAAAGGGGGAAGGGGCGGATTTCGAACGTTGCTAACCCTAACTCATCAAGAATCCAATATGGATGTCTCTATCCATTCCAGGTCCAATTTCTTCATAAATTCGAGGACAGACGAACAGACTACTTAGGTTTTTATTATATAGGGGATATGAGTGTTGGATAAAGAACAGTGGTTAGGCCATGGAAGAAAACGACACAGTTTAAAATTTAAAAAAATTAAGTTTATTGAAACAATGTGTCTTTTGAGCTTTGCTGAGCAAATTTTGTACACTCGCTCATATAGTGAAATGAAGGCTCAGGGAAACTATCCAATCAGAGGCCTTAAGACTACATTACGTGAGGTCGGAGACAATCAAAACTAAGTTACGTGAGATTAGTTGACCTAAGCAGAAATAAGTTTATTTTCTCATAGTCGTATAAGTTATTAGCATTAAAAGTAAAATACTTTCGCCAAAAGTTGCCGCTTTGGCATACAATTCCTAGAAATGTATTGTAGAAGAACGCTTCTTTAAACCTTTTTTTTTTTTTTTTTGACAGATAACGTAAGCTATTATTATATAGGTCATGTAAGGAATTTTTGAAGAGGCAAATAAAGACTGCTCATTGGAGTGATGCCCCATTCATATTTAGCCTTATTGCTGCCGTATACCTAGGTTGCTGATTATGTGGATTCATTCGGTGTTCAAACGCAGAATTAGCCAATCTGAAAGCTGGACGATACCCGACTAGTTACATATATTACTCTAAGAGCTGTGAAAATTGGTAACTGAATGTGAAGCTTCAAAAGTTTTAAGCAAAGAGCCGTTCTGCTCATCTCTGTAGCAGTTACTAAGCAGGAGTGTAGTTCATTGATAAACCGTGTTTTGAATTTCGTCGTTACTCTCGTCACCCATTTAAGAAAGAAAAAAAAACCATTCCAAAAAGAGTTAGTACCATCTGCCGTATTTCAGTCTGATTTTGAGTAAAACCCCGATCGTGTTTGCATTGTCGTGTAGGGATGACAGAGGAAATGGGAGTATTGAGTTTGGATCGAGCTAAAAGGTTCTCCCGATAATCCCTGTTTTCATCCACTTTCGAAAAATCTTGTTACTAAGCGATCCACAAAGCACCCTTAAAAGCCGCGTTTCTTCACGGGCTCTGCTGGGCTTCAAAATATGTTAAAAACCATGTGAAAAACAGAGCAAAGGTTCAAGTATTAAAATTTTGTGATATGAAACTTCTAAATAAAATCCTTTTTATATATACATTCCGTAATGACTCGATCGATCTTGATAGAATTTTGAATGGTGAATCAAATAAACCTTGGGAAATGTATTAGTCAAAAGAGATGATTTTCAGGTCAAGGTTATATAGAATAAAGCGCATTTTTAAAAATCTAAATTGGTTTAGCGACTGTATTTTGACGCCATTGATATATTTCTCTTTTTCTTACTTGCTAAATTAATAATTTTAAAAAAAATAACTTAATCAGTTCTAAAACCTCTTGACAATTTCTCCGTAGCAATCTTTAAAAAGTTCTCAACTAATGCATTTGTTTATAATACCATACGTATTTTTCACTGTTTAATTTTCTTACATTTTTAAGATAACCATGTATATTAAATGTTCTGATAAATTCATTTTCTTAGTTTTTATTTTTGTAGGACTAAAGTTAACGCAGATATTAATTAAAAGCAACCTAAATTGCTAATTCCTTTGGTCTAAATTTGTGTTATTCTAAGGGCCGGTTTCACCAAAGTTGTTTAACGGCTAACCGCAATTAACCCATGGCTTCAACCAATAAGGCGATTTCACTCAGTAGGGCAAATTCTCAAATTGTGACAATTCTGGCTTTAGTTTCAAACGGAAGGGCAGTTTATTGTTTGTTTATTGGCTGTTGTAAACATGAAAATAAATGGGAAGGGCATCATAGTAGTTCGTGACGTTGCGACAAATTGCCTTATGGTAGGACTCCATTCTCCGTTTAAACACAGATTAATCTCGGTTAGCCGTTAAACGACTTTGGTGAAACCGGCCCTAAGCAAACAATTAAAGAAATTAGCTTTCCATGACGTCATAACAAAATTATTTCAATGAGGGGGTTACCAGATACTTTTAATCTGACTGAGAGTTTAAAGTCGAGATAGACATCACAAATACAAAAAATTCAGGAGAACTTTTATATTAGTCTCACTTTTATAAGGTCATAATTAGCGAAGATATTAATTAAAAATCATCTAAAATTATAATTCTTCTGATCTAAATGTCTTTTAATGAAACGAAAATCGTTTGCGATAATAAATATTTTTTATGTATGATGGAATAGTATTTCAATGCTATTATTTATTCAATCTTATATTTTAAAATTATGTTAAAAGGATGAACTAAAAAATGCATAAGTTGTTTCACTATAGAAGAAGATGCCAATGCAAATCTGGGGTTAAATTGCGATGCATCACCAAGTTTATATAAGAATGCTGTTTCTTTATTATGTATGATAATTTTCTCTTGTGTGTACTCTGATTAGAAAGGTATATGTTTCATTACGATTGTTATTCTACTATTGAAGAACTATAATACCATTTTTAAATATGAATCTTTTCTCTAAAGAATTATACTTAGTTTTCGTTATTTTTACTGCATTTAGCATTTAAGGGTTAAGAACACTTTTATTTGGCATGTTGACATTCTAAATCGTCCCAATAATTCAACCAAAATTGCCGAGGGATAACCTATTCTGAAGAAACACCCACAATAAGACAGTAAGTAAGAATTACGAAATATTTTTCTTTAAAAATTGTGTCAACTGGATAATTTCTAATATTATGGAATAAATAATAGACTCCGATGCATACTGATTTTGTAGATAACCATGGAGTCATGATAATCGAGAATGGTATCATGGATGTGAAAATATTTTTGAATGTGATACCACAATGTGTGAATTTCCCTTATCATATCATATGGTTTACTCAGGTCCTGATAAAAGCACGGGTCGACTGGACCTGGGCCCCCTAATTTTAAGGGCCCCCTAAAATTTGGTATTTAATTATTAAAAAATTGATTATAAAATTTGGTATTTAATTACCTATGCTATTTTATTGTATTTTTTTATATAAAAACTGAATTGCAAGTGTTACAGTTTACATCCTTGAGGATATACAGATTTTTGGCATTCGACTGTACTCCAAAGATATGTAAACATAGAAAAAAATAATATAAACTTTCCTCCAAAAATATTCGCTGGTCTTCTCTTTTATAAACTAATTTTTTTTGCCTTAAAAGGAGGGTAGGGGTCCCCGAAAGACTACCAGACCCTGGGCCCAACTTTGTCTTGATCGGGCTCTTGATTTTACTGTCTACCTTTTTGTTACACTAGAGATAGTAAGACCACAACTCTGCAGAATAATAAGCCAGACATCAAACGCTACTCTATTTTTAACAATTCGAGCTAAAATTTTTAAGGCCTTTAATGCTCAAAAAGCCTTTTATAGTGTATAAGAGTCGCCGTTTCCCGGTTCATATTGTAGTCATTCTTGATGGAGGTTTTCAGTCTTCATAAAAGACTTACTATTTAATTTTAATTGTTTAATAATTCATATCAGTTGTATTTTTATTTTGCATAGAGAAAGTGTATGTTTGTAAACAAATACGAGTGCTGACTACAACTCAACTTTTCGTTGGCAAAACATTATTTGTTTTCATTGTATCTTATGAGCTTCGATATGGATCACGTATACAATAAAACTAAATTTTATTTAAGGGAAGGGGAAGGAAACATCAGAAACTGGCCAAGTAATTCAAAATAAATTTTTTAGCACCTACAAAAGATATATATATATATATATATATATATATATATATTTAAATTAAACATTTTACACAGTATTATTAAGTATCATAATCAATATATAACTACTTTGATTATGTTAACAGACACAATAAACTATTGCATAAATAAGAATCTAATAAAAATGTACAAAACCTGATCATTTAAAGGACAAAAAATAATTACATTTGTAAGTACAGTACTTTTCACAAAAGCATAAAAAATATATTAGAAATATGAAAAAAAAACTAAATATAATAATAAATACTAAATATAATAAAAACTAAATGTAATAATACTAAAAATTCCTAGAGCATAATTTTATATAATCTATTACATTATAGTAAGGTTACCGTTTTATTATCATTCTGAAAATGTTTGCCGCCAATTCTCGAAGAAGAATTTGGAGTCCATTCTTGCCTTTTCAAATCTTTTACCAAAAGCATTCGCAATTTAGGATCTTCAGGAAAGCGATAAAATTCAATAATTTCTTTTTATTTTAACGCTTAGTACAGCCATACGTACAACAGCTTGTTACCATTTTCAAGTAATTGACAAAATTAAAACCCCAATAACAAGAACAATACGTAGGAAATTCAAATGTTTTGCCAACGAGGAAGTTGAATTACAACTTTTGCAGCAATTGACGTCATGCGCACATTATCTATAGTTTCTGTTTAACGGTTGTTTGTATTTCAACAGATGGCATCACCATGTAACGTTATTTTGTTTGTTTTTAGTATTAAAGGCCAGAAAAGATGGCTGTTAGCTTGGTATTCGGTGTGTGTGTAATTCTATTCATTTTTTTCGTGTAATCCATTCATATTCAGTGTTAAACATGTGTTTTTAAAACCTAATTCTAAATTCTAAATTAATTTTATGTACCTTCAATTCTTCGTGATGTGTTTCATCGTTAAAGCCAGTTTCATTCAAGAATAGACTTCTGTTTTGGCTCATCATTTCGGTTTCTACAGACTCAACCGAATCAAGTTCAAAAGGATAAAAAATAAAGGTAAGCAATTACGTTATTCAATTATTGATTACCATTACTGCTGAACATTTATGCTAACTAATTGACTTAAAACCAAAATTCAAAATTCATGGTTATTGAAAGTAAAATTCTTTCTATTCAATACAGGAGGCTTAAATGCTTTTGCGTGTTGTTCTATCATAGGCAGTAATGCTTCATCTTTGGTTACAAAACTTATAGGTTGGCCAGAGGCAGTGGCTTTTGCAGAATTTTTTCAAGGGGGGGAGGAATTCATAATTCTAAAAAGTAATAGCCAACATAATTCCTACTAAAATTTTTATTTTTGACATGTTGTCTGAGCTCAAGGGCGGGGGTTAAAGCCCTAACTCCCCCCTTGCGTATGTCCCTGGCCAGAGGTATAAGTGAAGTGTTTACATTTCTTTTAATAAGAGACATGGTACATTTATCAAAAGAGTCGTGTAAGTGAAAGGAAAAAAGTAAAGTGAAAAAGTAAAGTGAAAGGACACTTTCTTTTGTATAAAAAAAGGCAGTGTTTGTCAGTAAGGCATATGCACAAAAAATAGATTATGGTAAATCTTTAAGCGTTTCACATAAAATAACATCATTGTGAAAATATCCTAATTAACATTTTGTGTGCTGGTACATTTCTCAGCGGAATTGTACCGGGAGCTGGAGTTTTGAGAGTCAATTTAGTTATTCAGTTAAATCTCAATAGATCGAAAATTATTTAATTTTTAACTAACTTTTCGTATTTTATATTGAAATATATAAATACACAAACAAACAAATGTATATATATAATATATATATATATATATATATAATATATATATATATATATATAATATATATATATATATATATATATATATATATATATATATATATATATATATATATATATATATATAATATAAATATACATATATAATATTTTTGCAAAAATAAATAACAGTTAATTTTAAATCTAAATTGATTTTTTGAACCACCTTCCCGTTCTGTGGTTCCGCATCGACTGATGTAAAAACTATAGTTGTTTTTATTTGTCTAAATTTTTCCAGAATCTATGTAGTAGACAAGAACATTCATCTCCGATTACCGTTATTTTTGTACCCATAAACAAGCCATGTTGTTGCACTAACCCGTACTAGTACGTGACCCGCGTACAATGTGTTAAGATATGAACGCATTTCTTTTACATAGTATGCACTCTGTATTGAATTACAGAACAAACTGAAAAAATTACATGAAATAAAATATGTTGCAAAATTTTGGGGTTTACTTTTAAGCTCAAACAACCCAACAACCCTATGCAACCCATAAAATCGACCAGATTGAAGTATTTAAGCATGAACAGCCCAAAAACATTGACAATTCCGCGATGTTGTAGGAGCGAATGCCGATAAAGGTATGCCCAACGGCTTAGAGTGAAGAAAAAGTTCCGAAAACCCCCAATCAAATTTTATACATTAGTGACAATAAAAACACCAGCAGGATTCTACCACTGCTGTTCTCAAACTGGATTTTGCGGCACTGTAAGCTGTCACGATCATATGTCAGGGGCAGAGTCTTTAGTAACTAGGTCTTTTAGCACCAGTGGTAAAAACTGGTCTGCATCCCTACCCCCCCAAATATAGTGAGAAAATATATAAGTAATTATTTTTCAGAATGAATCCACAAAATATTTTATTGATTCTGAAAATATATGTTAAGTTGCATTAGGCGTATTTGGTAAACATATTGTAAGAATCTATAACAAATTTAGTCTCTAGGAGCATTTAAAAAAAATCATAAAATATTTTTAAACACAAAGTATGTTATGAAAAAAAATTGTTTTACTTTTTTTTTTATTTTAGTTTGGGGCAAATCATCCTCTTTCTACCCTATTAACCGCAAGTTGTGGCGCACCCATAACTGAGCCTTTGGCAAATGCCACCCTTTGCCACGACCTAGTTGCGAACGATGCCGAATGGTTAGGGTGCTGACCTTCGGAACCGGAGTTCGTGGGTTCGAATCCCACAGTGGCATGGATGTTCGTAGCCGTTCGGAATCGGCTTTAAGCAGTAGGTCCCGGTCCCATTAGCCCTCGTGTTGCAAAAAGTAGACCGTAGCACTCCAAACAACCACAACCTAGTTACTGCTCTGGTCAACCGGCGCAATAATAAAGGTCACGTGATTAGGGTGAATTAAATAAACTCTCTATAAGCATAAATAATAAATATCCCAATAAAGACAAATGAGCTCTAACTTTGCTTCCTTTCTTATTAAAATCGCTTTTTAAAAGTAGCTGCTCCGCACATTTTCGTATCCGGTCAAAAGTGCAGTTTCAGAACCGCCGCTGTGACAGATGTTCTTAAAATCCCTAACACAGTAGAGTTCCGAACTAAATAAACAAGTAAATAACTTGTATCGTGACTTCTCCTTTGAGGCCCGCCGCCGGGAAGCCTCTACGTGCAATGTTCACGGGTGAGGCGACAGGCGGGAATGCCTCCTGTCCGCCACCCGGAATGAGCTGTCGGCACGCGATTCATAATTTTCCGCCTCGCCGCCACACCTTCCGGCTGGCGCTTGCCCAGACCCCGGTTATGATTACCGAGGCGATGAGTTATGAAGGCATCCCCCTTTCCCATTGGCGCATTCCAGGATTATGATTTTTGGGAGACGTCAAAAGCGCCGCCAACCACCGACAGCGGAACGATGTCAACCAGTTGGAAGTGGGATTAGTCTTTATTACACGTGACTGAATATTCAGGAGATAGTTGGGGACTTACTTTCACTTCACATAACTCATTGCCAGGGTCGCGATAGCTTGTCTTTCTTATTCATTGAGAGAGAAACAATACAAGTATAAATAGAAGAGACGCAGGTATTTAGTAAATAAAAAGATAAAGTAATTGCACTTATTTTGTATAACGGTGCTAGTAAGACCCGTGGTACTAGAGGTCTCTTGTACTCATTGCGAACCTATTATGTCCACCAAATATAAAATAATTTTATTGAGAAAGCAAGTTCTTTGCATCCACTTAATTTATAAAGAAAACGAAACTCAGTTACTGAACAAATCTCAGATTTAACAGCAATTGTAAAATGACTAAATATATTTAACAAACTGAAAAGTAAAAATATACAATTTAAAAATATATTACAAATTTATTTTAATTCACAAATTTAAACTAATTGTACTACAAAATTCGAAGTATACATTTTAAAAAGTTCTCAATAAAAATTAAGTGTACGATTTAATATCTGGTTTACAGAAGCTCTTATTGTGTGTATAACAGTTTTAAAAGCTAATAAATAAGTGTAAATTGGACTACATAATTTCCAAGCTTTTCAATAATTTAAATTATGAATTTTTTTTGAGGTGTCTGATAGAATTACTCAATGTTATAATAAAGGAATCTGAAATTACGATGTGAAATTATTCAAATATGCCCAAGAAAATTACGCCGCACGTCTTAGACATTGCTTCAGCAAATTTTTGCGATATCAACTGCGTTGATTCTACAATTTATGAAATTTCGAAATCCCATATTAATTTTGGATGACACATCAGAGGAAATGGTTTTTAGCATTTGAAAGGTCTTAAAACCATTTTCCTTCAAAATGTTGGTACCTTTAATTAACCTTTAGTACTTTAATCCATTTTCATTGATTAATATATTCAGGGATAAGTAAAAAAAATGTTGGATCACTTTAACTTGCATTAAAGAAGCAATCCTTACATATTATATAAATATATATATATATATATATAAATATATATATATATATATAGATATAATATATATATATATAAATATATATATATATATATATATTTATTATATATATATAATGATCTAGGGTCACTTGTCATATTAGACACTCTTCTGTGACAAAATGAAGACAAGAAATATAATTATTTATAGCATGATAAAAAAAGGGGAGGTATACAAAAGCAGAACCGACCTTAGAGAGGGGAAGATAAGCAATTGCTACGGCAAAGGCAAGTTCAAAAAATTTAATAAACAATAGATAGAAATAAATAAACATAATAAAAAACATATTTATTGCTTAATCTAGAAAATATATTGTACAATCATCATTATCAGATTTTTTTTTTTTAAATTTGACAATTTTTTAGCTTGCCTACGGCGGCAAGAAAGCCTGCTATCTTTCGATGTTTTATTAATGATGGATTTCCGATTAGCGTACATTACTTAGACCTATAACCATGTAACAGAATTTGTTAAATATGGAATAATTATATAGAGGCATTTAACAGAGCGTAGAATGATCAATGGTCCGCGTAGCAATTTTTTACAAAGTTAGTCACTTTTCAAAGTTTAGGTACGTACACGATATTTTTATATTTTTTTTATTGTAAAAAAACTTTTTATATACGCGATTACACGAATAAATCTAATCATACATTACATTAGTTAAACTAGAACTATATAGTTCTGCTTTTATGGATAAAAAAGCTGAGTATATGAATTTACTTAACTCGATACAGTGAAATACAAAAAATAATGATAATAAATTTTGTTTAAGCGAAATAAAGAAATGATGCTAAATTACTGAAGTAACTCTAAAGAAAAAAAAACAATGTTAAAAATGTTTTTATTAAATCAAATTTATTAGAATCTCAAATATGTGTTTTTTTAACCTTTAATATGCAACTACAGTTTTCTTTTGTACTTTGCTGCTCCAGTGCTTTTTATTTCTATTCGAATTTCGATGATAACTATATTGTGCATTACGTAGAAATAGGGGTGGTAAAATGGATATTGACTGTTCGCATAAAGATGTGTCTATGATTTTAAAAAGCGGACGTGATGAAACGTATAAGGTCTAAGGTTGGCCTAATATTAGGTAAAATGACTTCTTCAATCATAGAAATTTCACAAACAATCTCTCCTTGTAAGTAATAAAGGATTTTAATATCTACAACATGTACAAATATTTACATCTCTATGAGAACATTTTGTCGCTAGCTCGCCGAATGTTGGCCGTAAGGGTAGAGCGCTGCTCTTCGACAGAGGTGTTTTTTTTATGGGGGGATTTCTAATGCTGTCGTTGACTTAGATGTATGCTGCTGTTCAGAACTGACTATATAAGATCCTCGTCTCGTTGGCCAACGTGTAGAAATCGTGTTCATATGTTGACCCAGGCGTGCATCCATATAGCTGATTATTACTGAGGACCAGATCGTCCCAAATGTGATCCGAAGCGGCTACCAAACCGCCGCTGACCTACGAGAGGCCCGTCATGGTCCGATTTTATTTTTGTACAATCCATTAAGGAACAATCACTACAGAGGAAAGCTCGTGATTACCAGGAAGGACATTAGAAACTTTCACTACTGCGGGCTTGTGACACCCGTACATACCTAAAGGAGGTATACCCTGGAGGTTGTCTCTCATTTAACACCTGGACATGTACGGTTTAAGGCTGATGTTTACAGACGCGAGAGAAGCTGCCCGCCAACGTGTATAAAAAGAAAGTATACCATAACACTCCAAACCAAACCAATGTAAACACCCCTTGCTAGCTCGTAGTGAAATCATCCAATCATTTGCAATCAATCCGATACGAAAGTACTTCTTAAGAAACCCTTTCTAATATAAATATTCGGGAACAGGAGAAAAGCAGACTTTCGCCCATATGAACAGTAGCAATTGGCGGACTGCAGCAAGAGTCGTGAGTTCCATTTACAGTCCATTATTATTTTCAATGTGGGAACACTTATTCTTATAGCATTCACGACTACCAAGCCGCAGATGATTGTTAGATATTTTATTATGGGTGCACCGTACAGGCTTTCAACATGACTCCTTAAGACGAAACAACACAAAGAAAGTGCATCCTCGACATTTAGAAGCAGGAACCAAGAAAAAGATCCCAGAGGTTTTGCTTGGGAACTTGGGGGACATTGCGACCTCGAACTTATTTTATGTTCCATTAATGGACGCGTTCGATCTTTGGTCGCCCTGAGTCTGGAACTCGGGACCCTCTTCTGGTTACGAGATTGATCCCTTTGCCGAATGAGCCACGGTGGCTCTTTACATACCTTAAAATGCAAGATTTTATTCATTGGTTGAAGTTCCTAGCCAAATAGCCCCCTGAGTAGGTAAATTATTACCTACTCCCCTGCAACAAAGCCATATTAGAGGAGACAATGATCCCTTAACATCTTTCTCCCATGTACCATAAAAAAGTTAATTCTGTTGTATATAACTGTGTTTGTGACTGTGTACTTCTATTTTTTTGTAAATCTAACTGTGTCTTAGTACGTTAATAAAGATACCAGATATAACATGGCGTAGTCGAGGTCGAACTTTTAAAATAATAATACGCTTTAAAATAATGGATGCGTATCTTAAAACACCTCGAGTGTCTGAATTTGACTGGAAATGTAGCCGAGGAGTGGAGAATGTTTAAACAGAATTTCGAAATATTTCTAAAAGCAGGAAGTCACACTAAAAAACCGTTTGATGTGAAAGTGGCGGTTTTTCTAAATTGTGTTGGTGAAGAAGCCGTAGAAATGTTTAATACGTTTCAACTAACTGCTGATCAAAAGAATAATTTAGAAAATCAAAAGAATAATTCTTTTCATAAAAGTCTAGGACTCTATTTCACGGACTAATAATTATCTAGTTATATATCTTTGAAAATTAAGAAGTTTGTTTGTGTGTGTTTTAAACATAACCACATGATTTGACTAAAGGAATTCAACGAGATTCGGAGCTGCATTCACACTATCGGGAGACTTTAGAGGTGTATCAAGATAAACAAATTATTGAGCGTGTACCAGATAATTCTCAGCCAAGAAACAAACCATTTTTTTTACCTGCCTTGTAGGGTACTTTACAATTCTGGAAGATTAAAAATTTTACTAATCCCGTCGTATGACAGGCTATTAGTGCATACATAAAGTTTCACACGGAAGATAGATTTATATTTAGCTAACAGAATGCAAGAATCTGTTTTGGAGACAGGGAGAGAATATAGTGGTTACCGAACAATACGAATCTGGTGCGTTACGTAGGGATAGGGGTGGGGCAAAAAATGGATTTTGACCGGTCGCTTGAACACGGTGACTGCGATTTGAAAGAGCGAGTCCGGGTTTGAAGGGGACATTAATTAAGCGAAGCGTGTCGGCAGAGAGGCAAACCTATTTGTAGCCTTGTAGCTCATGAATAGGGTTAATTAATACACCCCATGTGCGTGAATCATTATTACACACTTTTCACGGGATGAATGTCACATTTTCCATACCACCAGAGATATCTCCTTTTGCTTTCACGCATCCGGAAGCGGAATGATGCAGCGAATTCAGAGGCATTTTCCATACCATCGCACTCGTATGGCAATTCCATAAAGTAGGGCCTGAAATGAGGGGAAAAAATGGAAAAAAAAAGGTTTTTTTTAGCTCATCTAACAAAAGAAGAAATGGCCCGTTTTTACAGTGAATAAAGTGAATAAGAGGGTAATTAATCCACTATTTTTATTTCCGATCCTTTTTTGTATTAATTTAAGAATTCATTAGCTCACTTGATAGTTTAAAAAATAACTCTAAAGTCTTTCTAATGTTTGAGGGTAGGGAAGTGAAATAAACCTGGGTTATTACCTAGGCTAAACTCTATAATTGTTTCCACTTTCTATACTTATCAACTCTCAACTTTGACTCGAGTTACGCAAATTTGTTGCTGTTATGTCTAAATACTCGAATTACACTTATATAAGTATAGTACCTTCATCATACCAAGACATATTCCAGTATTTTGTATTAGTCTTTTGCTGGTATCATTCTACTAGCATATAGCCCGTCATATGACGGGATCAGTAAAATTTTTAATTTTCCTCTAGTACTCTATGAGGCAAGTAAAAAAATAGTTCGTTTTTGTGGCTAAGAATTATCTGGTTCACTCTCAATAATTGGTTTATCTTTACTGACCGCATGTTAATTGCCGATTTTAATTTACTTTGCCATATTAAGTGATAGGATGGACAGCAGAGGTTTTAATATTGACAGTGATTATTTGGCCGTGTACATGAATCATGTCCAAAATTGCAAATCGATTGCAAACCATGTGGTTGTGTATAAAAAAGAAACACAAATGAAAAAAACTTCTTAATTTTCAAAGATATATAACTTAAATGCTAGATATTTATTAATCCATGAAATAGACTCCTAGACTTTTATGAAAAGAATGTGTTGTTAATACCGATGATTTTTACAGTGAAAAAATGGAAAAAAAAAGTTTTTTTTTGCTCATCTAACAAATGAAGAAATGGCCCGTTTTTACAGAGAAAAAACTGAATAAGAGGGTAATTAATCCACTATTTTTATTTCCGATCCTTTTTTGTATTAATTTAAGAATTCATTAGCTCACTTGATAGTTTAAAAAAATAACTTTGAAGTCTTTCAATTGTCAAAGTTCGAGTGAAGGGAAGTCAAATAAACCTGGGTTATTACCTAGGTTAAACTCTATAATTATGTCTACTTTTTATACTTATCAACTCTCAACTTTGATTTGCGTTACGCAAATTTGTTGCTGTTATGGCTAAATACTCGCATTACACTTAAAGTACAGTGCCTTAATCGTACCAAGACATATTCCAGAATTTTGTATTTGTCTTTTGCAGGTTATCATTCTACTATCATATAACCAGTCATATGACGTATCAGTAAAATTTTTAATTTTCCAGAGTTGTAAAGTTCTCTAAGGCAGGTAAAAAAGTAGTTTGTTTTTGGATTGAGAATTTCTGGTTCATGCTCAATAATTTGGTTATCTTTACTGACCGCATGTTAGTTGCCAACTCTAATTTATCTTGTCATATTACGCGATAGGATGGACAGCAGACGTTTTAATATTGGCAGTGATTATTTGGCTGTTTATATGAATGATGTCCAAAATTGAGCTAATCGATTGCAAACCGTGTGGTTATGTATAAAAAAACAAACGCACAAACGAACAAACTTCTTAATTTTCAAAGATATGTAACTTAAACGCTAGATATTTATTAGTTAGTGAAATAGACGAGTAGACTTTTATCAAAAGAATTCGTTGTTAATACGAGTGATAAAATTTTCATGGCAACAAAAAAGAATCGATGATTAAATTTAAAATTATCACATATGTACCTAATCTATTTAATTTAAGCCAAAAATAAAAGAAAATTATTTACATAATATCTTCAGCAGTAAAACGTATGGAAATAATGCAGACGATATTTAAATAATTTAAACTAAGAAATATTAAATAAGATGGTTCAAGGAATGACGTCATAATGCTAGAAAAAAAATGTTATTTTTTATCTATTTATAATGTAATAAATTGATGAATTTAATCGTCTGCTCTTAACCGGGGAAAATAGGGCTCGAAATAATAGCATTAAACTTTCGAAAATGGGAGAAAGGGTGGATTTCGAACGTTTTCGCACTCGCTTTGAATTTTGCTAACCCTAACTCATGAAGAATCCAATATGGATGCTGTATCCATTCCAGGTCCAACCGCTTCATAAATTGGAGAGCAGACGAACAGATAACTTAGGTTATTAATATATACGGGATACAAAGTAAGGTTTTATAGATTATAGAGTAAATTATTATTTTGCTGAATTTTTGCTCCGTGAACCTTAATTATGTTAATACAAATAATATGTTTTATTACATAGTATATTGAAGGTTAATGTAAACTGTTAATGCATACTTGCTGTACCTGGAAAGTTAGAATTTCGATTTTTTTTTCACTTCAGACCCCAAATAAAAATATCTATTCAAAACAACACTTATAAATTGTTGGAATATTTATTTAATATACTTTTTTAAGAACACTTATTTATTGCTCTTCCAATATAACTAAGTTTTTAAAAAGTATTGTGTTCACACTATAGAAAGGGACGGGTTTGTTAGGTAACCTCCCTCAATTCATCCTATGGTATCCTATAAAACAAACCCCTCTAAAGGTAGTAAAAAAATTAATTTTGCATTTATAAGGTTCATAGATAATATTTATAAAGTAATTTCATTAAATTCCAAAGAATTTATGTAGGTGACCATTAAAGGGTTAAGAAAGGCATCTTTTAGGGAGTCTACTCTTCTTTCTTTTTCCGTCATGTACATAAAACGTCCTTTTTTTTAACAGAATTTTCATCTTTGCATCTAAGACATAATATGGAAGTCGCATTTGACCATAGTCGTATCGTGTGTTATATAGGAAATATTTGTATAACCAAAATATTTGTATACCAAAGAAATAGAAATAGAAATCGTGTTGTCTATTTGATCATAGTGATCTCAACAAAATTAACTTTCCAAAAATTGCTTTCTTTTTTGAACTTGTGAGGTCAAAAACATAGCTATCCCTTCAAAATTCATTTCATTAAAATTTTTTTAGCCTTATAACACTTTCCATTTTTATAACCCGTAAAGGGGTATTTAAGCCCTTCCGGTATGATTTAATAATGAAAAACTGTGCATAAAATAACCATTTAATTTTTATTTAAAAAACGTGTTTCATTTTGCAATTCTTACATATTCTTAACTAAAATCCACTTTTTACATAGTGTTAAATAATATCAGAAACAGTAAAATTAAGAAAATATCAAAGCAAAACATTAATAAGGTATACAGATAATAGTCTTCAAGCTAGTGGTACTTTTCAAAACAAAGTGCAAAGGAATTCTGAATTGTTTACACCGCCAAGTAGTCTCACTTTTGATTCTTGTAACACACACGGCATTTCTTAGTAGGTTTTCTTTTATTCTGACTCATAAATTTGGCAATGACTTGTACCAAGTAAACAATATGCAATAGTGACTTGTGATTTTCACAAGTGATAAAAGTGTTGCGAAATTCAGTAAGCTAGAAATTTTAAACTAAATTAATTATCATATTTAGCAGTAACTTTAATCGCATGACGAGTGTAGCTCGTCATTGTGCGGTATGGAATGAAAAACTAATGACGAGCTAGACTCGTCATTTTACCGGAAGGGGTTAAAAGAGTGAAAAAAATCCCGTAAAGTGTTAAAAGAATACACGTGTACGTGAACAAGGCACTGGTTTATAAATAAAGGAAGTAGACTCGAAATCGGGGTGTACGAGATAGAGCGGGAGATAAGAGGTGTATTTTCTTTTATCTGAATGTTTAGGATCTTGGGGAAGAATGAAAAATCCTGCTGGGGGAAAATTCTCTAAATAAAATGGGAGGGAAAGTGTGGTTCAGACTTTTACATTTATGACAGCGCTTTTTTTTTAAACCGTGTAAAGACAATAAAAGAGATTATAATTTAAGATATTTGAAGTAACAGCCAATTGGTATCTGTGTTGACAGCAGACGTAATTCAAAGATGCATAGTCATTTCGACATTGGCTTATTCAAACATTTATCGCGGAAAAGTTACTGTTTAATTTATAACCTTATATAGGAGAGTTACTCTGAAATCTTTGAGATACGCGCAGGTGAGAATTTACAAAATAAAAACAACGGTTTAATTTTAAAATATAAAGTATTTTAACACGGTACACGATTTTTTTACCTACTTACTTCAACTTGTTTAGCGGAGAATCAATTTTAAACAGAAGAGAAAATGGATTTGACGCGAGAACATTTGAGCTTTATGATTTTTTACGATTTTAAAGCAGGATTAAGTCATGAAGAATGTTTTCAACGGTTGCAATTGGCATTTGGTGATGAATCTCCAGCTCGTGCTACTGTAATCAAATGGTTTTAAGAATTTAGCAGAGGTCGCAATTTTCTTCGGAATGAAGAACGCACAGTAAGTTCGCCATCGGCAGTAATCCCGGATAATGTGTCTGTCATACAAAAAAATTTAAAGGATGATAATCGCTGTATGTATCAAATTATACAAAAGGAACTTAACATAGGATCCGCAGCCATACGCAAAATTATTATTGAAGAATTACATATGAAAAAAGTAGTTTGCCGTTTAGTTCCCCACAATGTAACCCAGCATCAAAAAGGAGAGTGTCAGAACCAGTAAAGAAACTCTTAAATTACTTAATGATGGGGGCCACAGCATCATTTCTAAAATTGGAAAGGTGGATGAAACGTACATAATGTTTTATTCGTTCCAACATGTCAAGAAAGAAAAGTATGGGTCTGAAGCCGACAATGTTGAAAAGACAACTCGCACTGAAAAAAGAGATGTATGCCTTTTTCTTCAGAACTACGGGATTGGTCAAAGACATGAAGTTTGAAGGACAGAAGACAGTAACAGCAAACTGGTATACCACTAATTGTCTTCCACAATATCTGCGAGAATAAAATGTTATGGGACTAATGCTTCACTATGACAATGCATCTTCGCGTACAGTTGGAATAACTTTTGAGTTTCTTAAACAAAAACAAATTAACGTGATAGAACATCCGCCGTATTCACTTGATCTAGCTATGTTTGACTTTTGGTTATTATTTAATCTAAAAAAGAACTTACGTGGACGTCGTTTTCATTTAAAAGAAGCGATTGATGTGGATATAAATGTGTTTTCTTATCTATTCCAAAAAATGAATGGCTTGAGGCATTTAATCTGTTTAAAATTCGTCTACAAAAGTGCATTGATGCTGGAGGAGACTACTTCGAACACACCTAAAATTTTGTAAGAATAACTTTAAAGCCTAGTTGTATCTCAAAAATTTCAGAGTGACCCTCGTATTTAGTGTATACTGAGTATATTAGTATTTCTACCCCATTTAGTACGTCTTCAAGATTGTAAAGTGGTTAGCGTATTGCCCACCCACCCGATAAGTTTCTGTTCAATTCCCGAGTAAGGCTTGGTTGTATTTGTGTGTTGTCTCTTCATTGGGAGCTATGAACCCTTACCTATATGGTGCTCCCATAATAAAAATGGCAATAAATCATTGGATTGTATGGTAAAATGCTAATAAAGGCAAGATTCCCGCATTTGTTAACATAAAAAAATACATTTAACGCACAGGGTTAAAATTTCGTGTTATGGGGATTTATTTCAATTACGGTACTTTCTGTTTTATAACTTGTTTTTTATTTAACTAAAAAATTGATTTACGAGCTAGGTATTTGATTTGCCTTGTATTACATGCATTTTAGATATGCTTATAACTTATTATATTTAAATTATATCACTGTCTTACCATGCGTTTACTATAATATATCCCTTGTAGAATCTCGTAAATAACTCAATTGTATATAATCTTTATGTATTCTTGAATTAATAAATAAAGTGCTATTGGCACCCGCAGGATTGGCTCAATAAAGATATGGTGACATTTATCTTAGACTCAAAATGAAGTCACTTTGAAGAAATTCTTATTAGAACAAAATGATTAATCAGTGCGACCCTGGTCCTCCGGATCGTAGTGGTCTAACTGTGCGAGGACGGTGTCCCAGCAGGCTAGATTCCGGAGTGGAGGATCTCCGAGCATGAACATGGTTGATAGCGACGCAACAACTATCGCGATGACTCTTCGTCGGTCAGCCGTATTGCTTAGGCAGGGTCGGCGTAAGAAATTCTTCTATCCCTTGAAGATCTAGTACCAACCAACCATCAGCGTCAAGGTACCAGCCTTACCATAGGGCCAGTGTTTGAATACCATCCATTGGTTGGTTGTACTTTATTGGTGCGAGATCCTCAAGGGAGCATGGACAGACACGTGAAACGTCGACTTGGATGCCTTATATAAAGTATACAGGGTTTGGATGTTTTATCGCTGGAGTGTTTAAGAGGTGAGAGATACGTGCTGAAATAGTAAAAATCCCTCCCCCCCCCCAAGGTTATTAAAATAGAAATGTTTGGCGGGGTCACACGAACGATTTACAGCCGCCAGTTATAAGCGGCCTGTCGAGAATTATTAACTAAACTCCTCGGCACAACAGTCTCTAGGGGGCCAGGGGCTACAGTGCCAATCTCCGTTTCCGAGAACAAGGGCAATAGGGTGCGAAACATATGTTCCGGTAAGGTGGTCAACTTTACGCGGAATCCCCAGCGGTTTAGTTCTCCAGCGTGCTTGATCCTCAGTTTGTCTACCCAGTGAAGGGATGAAAGGCTGAGTTAACCTTGCCCAGTCTAAGGATCGAACCTCGTACCTGTGTCGTGGGAGCGCGAAGAGCTAACCGAACGCCACTGGGCTTCCTCGAGAATTATTAGAGTCGAGAGAGATGTATGTATGGTGGCTATGTAAGGTATCATTGAAAATAACCAAAAAATATTAAGGTTCTATATTCATTATTTTTAAAGTTATAATTAAAAGTTTACTATACCCCCTTAAATATATAGATGTTAAAAATTTTTCCCAAATTTCGATATTATGTAAAATGACAAAACTTTTTACGATACGCCTATTTTTTACTTTTACTAATAGTATATACATCGGATGCGTGTGAAAATGACTCTTGAAGCGCTCAGTGGCCTCTTATCTCCCGGCCCATTTCGATAAAATACCGGACCTCGAAAACCTGACCCGTATGCGGAATATGCCGACTCGCAGTCTACTCCGCATCCACTGCATGTCCAGCCGTTAAAAAAAGTTTCCCGCGGGATCTGCATATCAGCTGCAGGAGCTGGTGCTATCGGGAAGCACTTCTCCTCCGACAGATGTCGCTAGCGGTGTTCCCCCGGGGGGCCCGCCAAAACACGCTGCTAAGTAGCTTTCGAAAACCCATAACTGCCAGGCCGCCCCCAGGAATACTGATGCGCGGCCTTTTAAAGATGGTTTTCGTACGTGTGGTCACTACTGTGTCAGAATATTCGATATCGGGGGACCCGGACTGACACAGAATTTTACTCGCTCCACGACACTCGAAGAATAAAAAAAAACCAGGAATGTCACTTGGATATTCCAGTTGAGAGGAAGCATATAAAATGGGTTTGAAGCAGAACTGTGTATTGTAGGAGCAATGCAGTTTGATATGGATTAAATAAATATAGTAATGTTTAGAGATCTAGGAAAATACTATTCCCCCTAGGAATAAGGTACTGACAAATAATGCAATTAAGGGGACATAGCACCTTTTGAGCTTAAAAGTTTTCACTATTCAACAGCTTATTTTTGATTCAGTGTGGCATAACAGTTTCTCTATTTAGAATAAAACTTTTCCTTGATGATTAATAAGGAAGTTATTTTATAAAATTATTTAGTTTCTTTATATGAAATGTTAATCTTTTTTTAAACATAAAATATATACACTAAGTGAATAAAGCAGATATCCTCTTACACACAAATTAGTTTTTAAAATTTATAAATTAGAAACTAATTTTTTTATATAAAATAGAAGCTAATCATTTTTATTCTGTTATACCTCAGTTATATTAATACAAGTAATATATTTAATATATAGCTCATACAAAGGCTAATTTTTAAAGTGTTCAACTTAATAAAACTTTATAATATTTTTTAAATTCTAAAATATCAGATAGCCTGCTTTTTTTCTTTAAATAACTGACTTTAGTATGTGTATATCGTATTATTACACGAAGCAGTCAAAATTATTCCGTGTATAATGCGAACTTTCAGTTTAAACCCTAATATATTTAAGTACGTGTTATACACATCTAATAAATCGGGTCTATACGAGGCGCTGAAGTGTGAACACTGTAGCAAAAAAAAACGTGCACTTTTTTACCAGCTTATTTATAGGTAGAATCTTTCATTTTAACACGTTGATAGACACTTGCGTCTATAGCCGTCAAAGCGAAGTTTATTTCTTTCTAACTTTGTTCTTTATATTTTGATAATCTGTCCTCGAAATCCCTATGTTTAGCTACACAGTTTTCATTTACCAAAATAGCCAAGATAAAGAATCGTGTAACCCTTGTGAGATGGTACGCAATGAGACGGTACGCAACACTAATTTAACAAGTTGACGGACACTTTTTTATAGCCGTCAAAGCGAAGTTCACTATCTGGCATGACGGCACGAACAACTGCCGAATGGTTAGGGTGCTGGCCTTCGGAACAGGAGTTCGTGGGTTCGAATCCCACTGTGGCATGGATGTTCGTAGCCGTTCGGTATCGGCTTTAAGCAGTAGGTCCCGGTCTCATTAGCCCTCGTGTTGCAAAAAGTAGACCGTAGCACTCCAAACCAAACCAAACCAAACCAAACTGGCATGACGGCAATAGCCGTCCAAAACGAAACAGTCAGTTTTAGACACTACGGCTATAGCGGCATGAATGTGCATTTACCGGCATGCAAGTAGAAGACTAGTGTCCTGTTTTGGAAACAATTTTTTGGTTGAATTTCGTTTTATACCTGTTAGTTGTTTACACCGAAAATAATGTGTAATAACAATAAAATTATAATAAATTTTTTTACCTTTATTTATTTTTGTTTGATTATAAAATAACATTTCGTGTAAAACTCGAAAATATACTTTGTTACACACAAAAAATTGCTTATTTGAGTTCTTAAACCTGTCATTTACGTTTTTAAATTTTTGCTGTTATAGCCGCCATTTCTGCTAATGAAAAGAAAATTTTCTCAAGATATACTCGCTGGTTGTAAAAAAATATCTGACAGCCTGACTTTTACACTCAAGTGAGTATTGCAATATTTATTATTTCAAAACTGGAATTTGTTGAGGCAATATTGTTAATAACTTTCCTGTTTTAAAAGAAGTTTCAGAAGATATTTGAAATGCTCTGAAATCTTTCA
The DNA here is from genome assembly GCA_032207245.1 of Pardosa pseudoannulata. Taxonomy (NCBI): domain Eukaryota; kingdom Metazoa; phylum Arthropoda; class Arachnida; order Araneae; family Lycosidae; genus Pardosa; species Pardosa pseudoannulata. Next base: position 52,566,738 of record CM063509.1, read on the forward strand.
CTTTCGGAGAGAGATATGATGTTGAAAGAAAACCAATGAGCAGTTTTAGCAAAACCCACTACTAAAACTTTGGGTCACACTGCAAGAATATAGATGATTCAGGGGAGGGGGAAGAGAAGAAACGTATTTTTATCGTGGTCAATGGGATTTGGAATTCGAGAATCTCGCCGTTTGTCTAAAAGAGACTATTTATGTAGGACTGTTATTCAGTGGCGTAGCAAAGCGGATGAGGGGGATGCGGTCCGAATCGGGTACTAGCTTTAAGGGGTGAGACTCTCTTACCTTAGCCATTTGGTCAATTGAAAGTAAGTGCAGTTAGCTTACGATATCGATTTTGAGGATGAAAAGTCAAATTTACAGAGCAAAAAATTTGTAAAGAAGAAGTTTTAAATATTATGTTAAAGTATAGTTTGTTGGATTAGAGACTAGAAACAAAATCTGTTAACATATTGTGTGCCGGTACATTTCGCAGCGGAATTGTACCGGGAGCATGCGTTTTGCGCTAAAATTTAGTTATTCAGTTAAATCTCAATAGATCGAAAGTTATTTACTTTTTTAACCAACTTTTCGTATTTTATGTTGAACTGTATAAACAAATATATATATATATATATATATATATATATATATATATATATATATATATAAATAACAACCGTAAGATTTTTGTAAACAAAAAAAAAATTTTTTTTAGTGGATAAATTTATAATAGTATCGTAAATATGAAAAATAAGATAAAAATAGTAGTATATAGTTTTAATTTTTTCCCGTTCTGTGGTTCCGCATCGACTGATGTAAAAACTAGTTTTTAGTTGCCTAAATATTTACATAATCTATGTAGTAGACAAGAACATTCGGCTTCATTTTCCTGTATATACCGTTATTTTTGTACCCGCAAACAAACCATGCTGTTAGGCTAACCCGTACTAGTACGTGATCCGTGCTCAAGTTTCAATCGTCAGAAAACGTACTAGTACTGGTCCTGCATACAATGTGTTTATAAAGTATTTTACTTTCTTTATTCCTAAAAAATGTTTGCTTACAAAATAATTAATATTTTTTTCTCTTTATTAAACAATTGATTACAAAATTGCTATTTCAATAAACTCCATTTTATATATTGGCGAACACGAGAATGACAAATTTCATTCCTCACTGGATACCCTCAGACCTCGCTACGTTACTGTTGTCATTGGTAGCTTAAAGTCAAAGGTCCAAATATGACAGAATGCTACAGTAATGTGTCAATGTAGTGTGAGGTAAAATGAAAAATAGCCTTCATAATTAGTAAACGTTATAAAACAAACAACCCTTCTATTAAATAAAGAAAAATTAGATTCACATTGTGTATAACTTTATAACAGCTCTGTGCTGAAATCGTTTGAAAAATGAGTATGATGCTGTTCTTTGTTACCAGGGCTCGGGGCTTTGAATACCACTGTGGTATGAATGTTCGTAGCCGTTCAGAATTGGATTGAAGCAGTAAGTTACGGTCTCATTAGCCCTTGTGTAGAAAAAGTAGACCGTAATGCTTTAAAAACAAACCGTTTAGGAGTCAAATGACTCAGTTTCCTCAAGATATTTCTCTTAAGGTTGATTAACAAAACCGTCTGGAGAGGAACAAACACTCACTTAACTATACGGAGTTTGGTGGTTGAGGTCTAAAAAGCAATTAATGAATGTTGTCGAATTCTGACATCTTTTTCAGGCAATAAAAATTGAAGATTCACCTTGCATGACCGAGTAAAAATAAAATACATTGCCTCGTATGACATTCGTTAAAATTCTGGTTATGTACGAGATTTTCCATTTCATTCAACGTGGTCATTTTATAGTAGCCAATTCCCCATCCCCGAATGACCTATAACGAACATGAATTTCATCAAGGAAGGAGTCATCCCCTATATAGTAATAGCCTAAGTTATCTGTCCGTCTGTCCTCAAATTCATGAAGCGGTTGGACCTAGAATGGATATAGGCATCCATATTGGATTCTTGATGAGTTAGGGTTAGCAAAATTCAAAGCAAGTAAAGTTTATCTTCTCCTAAATTATCGATCTTGTTCTAAAATAAATTGATATAAATATGCTTCATATCACAGCGAAAATACTGTCGTCTTTAAAACGTTCAAAATCCACCCCTTTCCTCCTTTTGGAGCATTTATATCAAGCCCCATTTTAAGAGCAGGCTATTAAATTTATCAATTTATCAAATAACAAATGGGTAAAAATAACATTTTTTTCTGGCATTATGACACCATTCCTTTAACCATCTCGTTTAATCATTTCTTATTTTATATTATTTAAATATCGTATGCAATATTTTCATACATTGTATCACTAAACTTAGATATTTCGTAAATAATTTTCTTTTATACTTGGCTTAAATAATAGATTAGGTACATATGGGATAATTTTAAATTGAATCATCGATTATTTTTTGTTACAATGAAAATTTTATTATTGGTATTAACAACAAATTCTTTTCATAAAAGTCTAGGAGTCTATTTCATAACCCAATAAATATAAAACACAACCCAATAAGTTATATGTCTAAAAAAATTGTTCGTTTGTGTGTTTGATTCTTATACATACCCACGCGGTTTGCAGTCGATTCGCCCAAATTTTAGAAATCATTCATATACACCGCCAAATAATCACTGTCAATTTTAAAGCTTCTGCTGTACATCTTATGTAATATGACAAGGTAAATTAAAGTTGGCAACTAACATAAGGCAATACAATAAAGATTTTTACTGATACCGTCTTATGACGGGCTATATGCTAGTCTTTAGAATAACATTGAGAAAGCATTGAAGCTCCATTCGTTGGGTCCGCATATCAATTGCTTAACAATCTGGGAAATAGCTTGTACGCCAAATTTTAGGTGCTATACCCAAAATATAATTTTCCTCCACTTTTTCTTGGAAAGAATAGGGTACGCTTTATATAGAGTAATTGGGCAAAAATGTTTCGGAAGTTAATGGATTAAAAAGCAATAAGAGACTTTCAAAGGGATAAGAAAAAAATCTCGGACGGTTTTGGCTGAGGAAGCGTTCGCGGGAGTTCCCATGTAACGGACTTGATGCCATTCAATAATTTTTTACAAACGCCCCAAACACACACACATGAAAAGGTAGGCAGGACCCTCTCGACCTCTCTAATCTCTGTCATCGACTGCATCCAACTGTGGAGGTCACGTCTCCCACTGCACACACAGAGGGGTAAAAACCCAAGGGGAGTGAGCCGAGTTGCGCCTTTATGAAATGTCGGGGCAGCTGGTAAACACGACGACTCCCTCCCTACTCGCAAATCCCGTTACTCAGCCGAGCGTGATCGCGTAATCCCGGGTTCGAACCCCACACACACCTCGCGGTGTCGGACGACACAAAAGGGGGTCGAATCCTCCCTCCTTGTCTGTCTGGGTGTCTGCTCGCTCGCTTGTTCTCAGGTAAAAGACAAACGATCGTCAAGGGAGGGGAGGGGGTGTATCTTTCACCTTTCCCGAACATGACAGATCGAGTTTCGTGCTCTGTCCTCCCAAACTTTGTTTCTCTGTGCAAAACTGCGGAAGATACACATGTATATATCTGTACATCGAAAGTAAAGGGCACTTATGTTTTTATATTCAGATTTTTGTTATTCGTTCGCGTAATCCCGGGTTCGAACCCCACACACACCTCGCGGTGTCGGACGACACAAAGGGGGGTCGAATCCTCCCTCCTTGTCTGTCTGGGTGTCTGCTCGCTCGCTTGTTCTCAGGTAAAAGACAAACGATCGTCAAGGAAGGGGAGGGGGTGTATCTTTCACCTTTCCCGAACACGACAGATCGAGTTTCGTGCTCTGTCCTCCCAATCTTTGTTTCTCAGTGCAAAACTGCGGAAGATACATATGTATATATCTGTATATCGAAAGTTAAAGGCACTTATGTTTTTATATTCAGATTTTTGTTATTCGTGTATGATTTGTCTTTCACCATTACCTTAATTTCGCACGTATATTCCGCGGGCCGATTTTTTTATTTAATAAATTTCATAAATCATCAAATAGTCTGCACCACTAGATAATTCGTGGATTATACGTCGAAAAATATGTATTTTAGTATGGCAATATTAAATCACTAGCATATAGCCCGTCATATGAGGGGATCAGTAAAATTTTTAATTTTCCAGAATTGCAAAGTACCCTATGAGGCAGGTAAAAAAAATGGTTTGTTTTTTGGCTGAGAATTATTTTGCAACAAAATATTACCTTAAGAAAATTATTTACGTAATATCTAAGTTTAGTGATAAAACGTATGGAAATAATGCAGAAGATATTTAAATAATCTAAAATAAATGATTAAATGAGATGGTTAAAGGAATGACGTCATAATGCTAGAAAAAATTGTTATTTTTACCTATTTATTATGTGATAAATTGATACATTTAATCGCCTGCTCTTAAAATGGGGCTTGATATAATAATGGTAATACGTGAATTTAATAAAATAAAAATCATAAAAATTTGAAAAATGGTAAAAATTTATTTTAAAAATAATAAAACAACTTTAGGAATAAGAATTCAAAAGAAAAAGCAGAAATTATTAAATTAATTAGACATTTAGAAAAATTCGGCTACGTCGGGGGCAGAACCATCAACCCGAGAAGTACGACGATCAAATGGGCAGACACTCTACCCCATGTGCCAGCTTACACGTGGTGAAGGAAATGGTTAGAATATATAAGGGTCAAGTAAAAACAGTCCAGAAATTTAAATATTGCGCTCCGCCCTCGCCATCCTATCAATAATGAATTTAGTATAGAATAAGAGGGAGAATAAGGCTTGAAATAATAGCATTAAACGCTCGAAAAGGGGGGGGGTGAGGTGGATTTCGATTGCACTTTGAATTTTGCTAACTCTAACTCATAAAAAATTCAATATGGATGCCTGCATCCATTCCAGGTACAAACGCTTCATAAATTCGTGGACAGACAATTTCGGCTATTATTATATAGGGGATTTTAAGAAAAAAACCTAAGTATAGTAGAGTGCCAAAAAGTCTGGATTAGACTCAATTAATTCCACCTTTGAAATTTGAAATCATTTCTTCTGCCATAGCCTCGGAGACGAATTTTAAAGGAAGAAACAGAGCGGTCTACATTTCTCTGTTCGAGAACTCGTGTAAATCGTATTGTATTTTTCCACGACGATTGATCGCTCTCTTTTAATGTTTCCTTTCCCTTGCGCCAGTTTTTTACTGCCTTCTCGTCGACCTTCTGAATTATTTTCAGCTTGAAATCAGCAGTCAGACTGCAATGATGTTTTAAAGACATAATGTATGACTAATATTGCCGTAAATCAAAACTTTGAAAACAAAACACTCTGTTATGAGGGATCCTCGTGGTGAAAGGACCTTCGACCCTCAACCTTCGATCTTGATCCCATCCTCTCAGTGTTGTCAATCGGTTCTGTAAATAGTGACTACCGATATGTTCCCGTACTCCAGGACACAATTTAAGATTGCACTACCCGCTACTAATGATTCGTTCTTCTTTACGGGTCGTATTTTTTTTTATTACTTATACGGTACGATGTTTTCTTGAGGTCCCGTGAGTTGTGCTTTTGTTTACATTTGATCATCGGCCGTTCGCGTGACGTGCTCCCCCCTCCCTTCTTCCAATTTTGATGATTTGAGCAATGAACCAGCAGATGTCCGCATCGGCAGATAGTCCGCGGCTGAAGAAATTTGCTTTTTAAACACAGATAGTCCGCGGAGTATACGTTGGAAATTACGGTATGTGATAAAATCATTTTATCTACCGATTTCTTAACACATTGTATGCGGGACTCGTACTAGTACGTTTTCTGATAATTGATACCTGAGCGCGGGTCACGTACTAGTACGGGTTAGTGTAAAAACATGGTTTGTTTGTGGGTAAAAAAATAACGGTATATACAGGAAAACGAAGCCGAATGTTCTTGTCTACTACATAGGTCCTGGAAAAATTTAGGCAAATAAAAAACTAGTTTTTGGAACCACAGAACGAGAAGGTTGATTAAAATTACCTTTTTATTTATGCTTGCGAAAATGATATTATATATATATATATATATATATATATATATATATATATATATACATATGTCTTATTATATATGTATTTGTATTTATATATATATTTGTTATATATTTCAATATAAAATACGAAAAGTTGGTTAAGAAATGAAATAATTTTCTATATATTGAAATTTAACTGAATAACTAAATTTATGCTCAAAGCTCCCGCTCCCGGTACAATTCCACTGCGAAATGTACCCGCACACAATGTGTTAATATTGAGAGATTTAGCGAACTAGAAAAAGTACAGTGAACCTACATGGTTTCTAGGTAAAAATTCTGTTTGGACATAAAAATTCTTTTTTCAACTATTTTCGTATATTTATAGCACTACGTCTACATATTCCCTGAAATATGTTCATGAAGCTTTTCATTCAAAACGCCCTAGTTCAAACAAATCTGTAAAATGTCTTTATTAAGGCCTTATCAATGTCAACATATACGCGTAGGAAAACAACAGGTTTAGATGATTATATTTTTCAATAAAATACAAGGATATTTCGTGTGTTAGCAAAAAAAAAATTGTAACCAATTTATTTTAGTCTTGATATGATGTGGCGTTTAATTCGTTGAAAACTTTTCACTATTATACTAAAAATCTTCATATTCTTCAGCAAAAAAAGAATTTTATACTGCATCTTGATTTCTTGACATGCATTGGTTGATGTGTGATAAGGCCTTTATTTTCCTGTAAAATTTGAAATATTGAGAAATAGTGAACTTTTCTTCCGATGTTCAAAAATGTACTTCACCAATGCAATTCGAAATAGAATGTACCTTTGACACATGTATATTCAATGAAACTTCTATCTATAGTTCACTGGTTTGAATGAAACTTCTGGCTTGGATTTTCGTAGCCGTTCTGAAGCGGCTTTAAGGAGTAGGTCCTGCTTTTAATATCCGTAATGTATGATAAAATAGACTGTGGAGAACCAAATCAAACCTAAAGTGTTTCTGCATAAAGAAGATTATCAAATTTTGACGGAACATGGAGATATGCCTTCCTCTCATTCCTGTTTCTTTCAGACGGTGGTATATTGATGGTATCTAGATTGAGAGTACCAGAGTACTACTAGCCACCTAATTTATGAACGCAATATGATTTAAGATATAAGAAAATATTACTTGCAGAATCAAAATTATTAACCTAATTTTTTATTCGTCATAGCAGGTTCATGAATTGATCAATTTTGACATAAATGCATGAATTGCATAAATTTATCTTTAATAACTTCCAAAATTTATAGTATTAATTCAACAGCTTGTAGAATTTTATTTAACACATTGTATGTGGGACACGTACTAGTACGTTTTCTGAAGATTGATACTTGAACGCAGGTCACATACTAGTGTAACAACATGGTTTGTTTGTGTGTACAAAAATAACGATATATACAGGAAAACGAAGCCGAATGTTCTTGTCTACTACATAGTTACTGGAAAAAATTAGACAAATAAAAACTAGTTGTCACATCAGTCGATGCGGAACCACAGAACCTAAGGTTGATTAAAAAAAACCGTTTAGATTTAAAATTAACTTTTTATTTATCCTTGCGAAAATGATATTATATATATATGTATATTTATATATTATATATATTTGTTTATTTGTCTATTTTTATATTTGTTTATCTATTTCAATATAAAATTAGAAAAGTTGGTTTAAAAATGAAATAATTTTCTATCTATTCAGATTTAACTGAATAACTAAATTTATGGCAAAACGCCCGCTCCCGGTACAATTCCGCTGCGAAATGTACCCGCACACAATGTGTTAACAATAAAGTTTATAGTAGCTTAGAAATGAGTTGATCTGAAATATTGCTACTTTATGGAGACCAGTAGCATTAATTTCCATTATATCGAGATATCTTATTATATAGTTTGCGAATTGCAAGTGCTAGAGTGGGTGGTAGGTGGTACAACATCCTAAATAAAAGTTAGCATTCTAAGGTCCAATTATTTTTGAGCTATTCGAGGTACGCACGTACGTGTACAGTTAAAAGTAGTTGAAATTTAATTCAGGAAGGGTCCAAATAGACATATAAAGTTCCAAATTTAAAGTTTCTTTGTACATATGTTCAGACGTAAAGACGAACTATTCAAAATTGACTTGTACATTGTCCAAACTGACATTTCTATTGAAATATGAAATCTGAAAGTTTTCGCTTTTTCAATACTTCTTGAATTCAAGCCGATGACTGTTTTATCCTTGTTTTTCAGTTTTTGGAAGGTTCTTACTGGTCGTAGGTTTATTGATCTTCTTGGTACTTAGGGGTGGATGGCTATATTGTCACAGGTAGGGTTAATCTTTCTTAACCATATTTTAGTGTCGGATTTGTGTTGTGGAAGTTTTCTGCGTCAACGGTCATCAAGTTCTGAAATACAGTTGGTCTTCCTGATACTTAGGGTAGGATGGCTACCTTGTCACAGGGTTAACCTTTCTTAACTACATTTTAGTGTCGGATTTGTGTTGAGGAGATTTTCAGCGTCAACGGTCATCAAGTTCTGAAATACAGTTGTGCAGCTTCAGCCGGTTCAGGTTATTAAATAAATTATAGTCACTTATCGAGGGGCACAATAATACAATAACTTATATGAAGTAAAGCGGATGAATCAGGCCGCATCAGTAACAAAACTAAACGTTTAAAGGGTGGCATTTAAAAAACTTGCAGCATACTAACACCACCTCAACTTTCCTGTTACACGAGTATAATTTCCACAGAGTAGACTGGAGATCACTCGCATTATCTCACTCACGGCGAAGAAGATGTTAGAGAGCGGCGAGACGAGTGAAGTGGCGTCTGTCATCTCGTTTCTTGCGATATATGACGGTCCACGTATCTACGTTGGGGGGGGGGAGGGGGAGATGTGTCGTGCCAGATAACGTCATGCGACGACGGCGCTAAACCGATTGAGAAAAGGGAATCCCTTCCAGTTCGAACAACAGCTGGAAGACATGGACCACTATCAGTATAGGCCATTTACCTTTGCACACTTCAACATAGTTTAGACTGTGTGAGCATTCACACACTATATTGGCCTCGGTAGGGGACAAGACCTCTTGCACCCCTCCACCCCGCGATAATATATTCTATACTTTATAGAGAACAGATAGTTTTGAATTACCCGTGTTATATTAAATAAAAGTAAAAATTTATTTTGTCATTGGCAGAACAAAACAAGCAGTAATTGAAGCTTTTATCTCCCTCGAGGAGTCTGCAAGAAAAATGGATCTCACTATTAACCAGCCGAACGATGGTCAATTGGTTAGTATGCTGGCCTTCGGTACCGGAGTTCGTGGGTTTGAATCCCACTGTGGCATGGATGATCGTAGCCGTTCGGAATCGGCTTTAAGCTGTATGTCCCGGTCTTATTAGCCCTCGTGTTGTAAAATAGTAGACCGCAGCACTCCAAACCAAACCAAACAAAACAAAACGGCACTATTAACCAAGAGAAAACAAATTTTTTCTCTGTAACATAGAGAAATTATGACATATCTCCTTTGAAAATCAATAATTTTTGAAAGTCTACAACCGTTTAAGTATCTTGGAACAGTCATCAGTAATACTAATGATATAAAACTTGAAGTAAATAACTTGGTACTTACGGCAAACAAGTGTTTTTATGGGTTGAGAAACCACTTCAAATCCGAATGTATTAATGTTAAAACAAAAATTAATTTCTATAAAAACCTTAATCAGACCTATTGTTCTCTGTGTTGGCCATTAAATAAATATGAAAAAGATAACCTATTGATTTTTGAGAGAAAAATACTTAGAAAAATCTTTGGAGCAGTTAAACAAAATGATGTCTATAGAATCCAATATAATTATGAAATATACAATAGATTTAAAGAACCAGCCGCAATCCGCATAAGGCCAGCTAAGGCCAGCCGCATTAGATAGCTTTGACACTGTTCCGTCCAAATGACAAGCGAAAAGAGGAATTGCTTTAATATTTTTGTAGTGAGGAATTTAAGAGGTGAGTCCATCATTGGCACTTCTTGAGGCCACATCCTGGTTAAATTGGCATTGTTCCTCCTCCTCATTTTGATTCGCTGTTTTTTTTTTTTTTTTTTTTTTCTTTCTTTTTTTTCAAGAGATTTTTAAAATTTAAAACTTTCAAAGTCATTGTAAAAGAAAATTTATTATTCTTTTTAATCATATTCACTATTGTGTACTCTTAGCTTACAGCGAACCTTCCATATCTGGAATTCATTTTATTATTTTATCTACTTTCTATTGTATTCATCCTACCAAAACTCAAGATTCCCATGTTTACTATCTTTTTTGCCATGTTAGAGCCCTTCCATAGTGTTGTTTTGTCAAGTCCCATGTATTATATGCCGAAAGCTGGCCGATTGGTTAATGATCATCGGTAATTCTTTTCGAATTCATTCTGGCATGGATGTTCGTAGCCGTTCAATCAGCTTAAGAAGTATGAAGATTAGCCCTCGAAAAAAGTAGACCGAACCCCCCCACCATGGATAGAACTAGAAGAGAGGATTCTGTAAGAGCAACTGTGATGCTGTGATCATTGGCGATCTATTGTCTTTAATAGTCAGGTGGAGGAAGCTTATGGAGACGGCCTAAGCTTGTAACAGGCTGTAGTACTGAAGAAAAAGAAGATGAAAAAATATTTCGTTAGAAAAATTAATGCATAAAAAGAATATACTATAATTTCCTCACTATATTTTATTTCAGTAATCATATGTGGAAAATAGAATATAATAATAATATACACATTGAAATTGATCACTATAAGTATTGGTTATTACTTGTAGCCATTGCAGGTAGCAGGAGGTAACTTGACTAGAAATAGGGGAATCATCTGATAATATTTTTGTTGCACATATGGTACCGTAAAAGATTAAAGTACGTAAAATGAAATGAAACATTACCAAGAATGATTTATTGCAAAAAATGCAACAGATGCAATAGAATGGCTGTCTCTAACAAGCTATCAGCATGTTATCTTTTTGCATTTAAACAAATTTTGATAAGGATTTAAATAAAAATTAGGTTAGATTTTAGAAGAAAAATTAGTTTAGATAACTGAATCCTTGCTAGTTTTAGACGACAAACGCACGCACACATACGGGTTAGGGAGGGGGGGAGGGCATGTGATAGTAATACAAGTAAGTTTTCTTAGCAGTGTAACATCACGGGATCCTCAGGTAGCTTGTGGGTGTCTAAGTGGTTATGACACAACGTACAGCTTAAAAACAATAACAACGTTTATTCTTGATTAAAATGGAGTATATACAAATTTCCCAAATGGAAATTGCAGGGCCAGGCTGGCTGGTGCGGACCTAAAAGTCCCAGGTTCAAAACGAACCTAAAAAAAAATCTGTAGACAGGTGCCGACAGATACCGTTGTACAGGGGTACAACTGGGTATCCTTGAGTTCCACACAAAGCTGGAGAAAAGGCTCTCCAAAAACAAAACCAACCGCCGCAAGTCGAATCTCTGTCAGTTGTCTTTTCCTGGGTATCTCCGGCGAAAAACTCGCTCAGCCTGACGTCACCTTTCACCTCTTCCTATTGGCTTTTTCTTTACGCGTCGCTCTACTGGTAGCCTCTGATTGGGTTCTTCAATGGCGCTTCTCTGTTTGACATTTCGTTGTCCCGTCCGTCCTTCGGATTCATCTCGGACATCTCAAGCTGTGGTCGAAGCGACAACCCTTTGTAGTGTAGAGTCAAAAACCCAGACAGAGTGTCGCCTTGCCCTGGGTTTTAAAGCTAATGGGGTGAGGCAACGTCACATCAGTAAGAGGTCGGCTGCACCAACGAGGACCATCTATCTTAAAACAAAGGTTTAAGATATTTTCGGTGTACAATCCACAGTAGCTCATAACATACAATGCAGTATAAATACCGTAAAAATATTACGATCCAACACCTAGAAATACGAAACAGACAAAATAACACTTAAGTACAATAAATAGTAATGATAATAAATTAAAAAAAATTTAATTAAAATAAAATAATAATAAAAATAATAATTACAAGGTAATTGCTTGAAGATAAATAAAATAGTGCGGTACAGTGAAAATTACCTATTCGGAATCAGCTTTGTTACGGGGCCTGCAGATTCTCCGAATTTTCCATTAGCTAACCGAACAGTTTGCATAGTTTGGATATATAGGGTTTAGTATATATATATATATATATATATATATACATACATGTATATATATATATAGATATATATATATATACACATGTATATATATATATTCACCGGGAATTTTAACATTAAATCAAAATATTTTTTATATCCATAAAACATAAGTTAATGGCAATCCAAGATATATGTATATACAAAACTCATATTTATTTAACGGTACCATCATCATTTAAACCTAAGAAACCGATCAAACTAAAGATTCATAGTACAGACGGCAAAATAAGAATGAAAGGTATTTCTCACGATGGGATCTAATATAGATTACAAAAGTGATGATGTAATATATTCCCATTACAGTATGTATTACTTGTATAGTGTGACATCCAAGGTTGAATCGAGAATTTTAGCGACTCTCTCTGTTCTATGTTTAGGTCATGAATAATTTTATCTTCTTCAGTTATCTTCAATTTTATAATCTTCAGTTATTATCTAATAAAATATTATACCGTTCAGAGAAAAAATGAGTTCCAAATTTAATAGAGCTCACGTTGTTTTCTGGCATTACAACTATATATATATATATATATATATATATATATATATATATATACACACACACACATGTATACACATATGATAGACAGACAGACAGACAGATATATGGATATTTATGTATATCTCTGTATTCATTTATGTATATATATATATATATATATATATATATATATATATATATACATACACACATATCTATAGATTGATAGGTACATCAATAAATATGTATATTTCTGTATTCATTTATGTATATGTCCCTGTATTTAATTATGTATACTTACACCTATCTAAATTAACACACAAATATATTAATACATACACCTATATATAGATTGATAGGTATATCGATAAATATGTATATCTCTGTATTCATTTATGTATATATATATATATGTATATATATATGTATATATATATATAATATATATGTATATATATATGTATATATATATATACATACATACACACATACATACATACATACATACACACACACATATATATATATATAATATAGATAGGTACATCGATAAATATGTATATCACTGTTTTCATTTATGTATATATACACATATATACACATACACATATGATAGACAGACAGATATATGGATATTTATGTATATGTCTGTATTTATTTATGTATACCTATATAAATTAATACACAAATATATTAATACATACACCTATATATAGATTCATAGGTACATCGATAAATATGTATATCTCTGTATTCATTTATGTATATATATACATACCTCCCATATATATATATATACATACACATTACATATATATATATATATACATATATATATATATATATATATATATATATATATATATATATATATATATATAATGTAATATATACTTGTGTATGTCTGTATAAGCTTCCTTTTTTGCCATCGGTTTAAAGTTTCGTCTCCATGATTACATGTCAGATGCTATCTCCTCTTTAACACGTCGAACGCTGATTATTTTACACTTCCACCTACCTACGGAAATGAGATATTCTTGAGAAAATGCAATTTTTTTGCCGCCGCCTCCCTCCCCCTGCTTTAAAAACTAACCACGTGATCACATCCAATACCTCTAATTTCCTCCTATTGAAGAAAATGAACAAGAGAAGAAGAAAAAAAAAAAGAATTTCTACTACCACTTTTTTTACAAACTTTATTTATTTACTTATTTATTTTTTCCCTCTTTTTCCCTTCCCTCCCGTTTCCAACCCCCCAGTATTTCATTTCTTTCTTTTTCTGGTGTCTGAGAGAATAGGGCTCATTAATATTTCATGACAATCAGTCGCTTGATTGGACGGACCGACACGGAAGGATGGGGGGAAGAGAAAAAGGGAAAAAAGGGGAGGGAAAAATTAAAAAAAGAAAAAAAGAAAGTATAAAGAATGAAAGTGTAGGAAGAAAAGAAAACGAGACCAACAGTTTTCCCTCGGACGCTTTTGCTGAGTGGAGTGGGAGATGAATGACCGACGGCAGCGCCATCTGTCTTCGATCAGGAGAATTTGTGAATTAGTTTTCCGTTTAGAAAACTTGCAGTTTGTGATGGAAATAATAAAGAAGTGTCTCGCTTTATTACGATGATAGTTTGCCTATAATGAAGAAATGAGTTAGGGGCGTGTTTTGAGGGATTTTCTTTAAAGAAAGTGCTATTTATTTGATGTAAACTGATTCTTAAATGAATTTCTTAAGATTGTAGTGGTAGAAATCGTCTAACCGTCGGTATCAAATGCTTTATGCCCAGTGAATTTATGTATGTATATTTGTTGTTAAAACACTTTACCGAGTTAAAAAGGGAATTTATTTTATTTTCCTTATTAATCGAGACTTCGGTTTTTTAAGGAATAGTAATTATACAGAGTTTTGAACCTTTTTTCTTTTGAATTATTTATAAGAGTCTTCTTATGAGTGTTAAATATGTTATGAAATGTAACCAAAAAATAGCCCAAAACACGTGTAACAAAATCATTTATTTATGAAACATTACAACTGTATGTACAAGTTATTTCCCTAAACTCAAGAAATAGTCTACCAGTTGATTAGAATTCCAATTTTTAAGGTTACTTTTCAAATTGCAACTTGAAAATTTTAATTTGTACCTTTCTATGCTATAATAACAAATTTAGGAGAAAAAAAAGTCATCAAACTTTAATCTTTTATTTATTTATTTATTTGGCCAAATTCAAACTTTCTATTTAGGATTCTTTTCGTTATACATCGCATTTTAAGGTTTAAGGTTACTTTTCAAATTACATAACTTGAAAAATTTATTTTGTACCTTTCTATGTTATAATCGCAAATTTAGGAGAAAAGAAGTCATCAAGCATAAAACATTTATTTTTCTAAATTTAAACTTTCTACTTACGATTCTTTTCGTTATACATCGCATTTTAAGGTTTAAGGTTACTTTTCAAATTGCATAACTTGAAAATTTTTATTTGTACCTTTCTACGTTATAATAACAAATTTAGGAAAAAAGAAGTCATCAAGCATAAAATATTTTTTTTCTAACTTTAAACTTTCTACTTAGGATTGTTTTTCGTTATACATCGCATTTTAAGGTTTAAGTTTACTTTTCAAATTGTATAATTTGAAAAATATTATTTGTACCTTTCTACGTTATAATCACAAATTTAGGAGAAAAGATGTCATCAAGCATAAAACAATTTTTTGCTAACTTTAAACTTTTTACTTAGGATTCCTTTCGTTATATATTGCATTTTCAGTTATTTGAAAGAGTGAATACAAAAATAAGATTCAACAATAGCGTGAGCAACTTTTCTATTTTTAATTATCAATATCCAGTTATTTAATGAAAATGAAAAAATCCAGTGATCAGTCGACAGTATCAGAGTTTAAATATCCGTATGTAAATTAACACTAGAACCTCACGATGGCTCATTTTGACCCTAAAACTATTTTGTGTTCAATTTCATCAATAATTTCTTAATGAATTTTAAATAAATTTCTTGACTTTTCTTATTTTGCACTCATAAAAATCTACGAAAATATAACATTAACAAATCTGTGCTTTTTCAAAAAATGGTTTGTTACTAAGGTTCTAAGTGTGGAAACAAAATTGTAGACTGTAAAATACCGATATGTGGAAAATATACAAAATATATATGAAAAAAGTTGTCAAAAATTGTTTCTGAACTGTGTAAGGAATCTTCACTTATAAGAGACTAAATAACTCCATTAAAAATGTATGTACATTTTTCTTAATATATATAAATTTCGTGTTATGTATTATCCATTATTATAATAGTTTAACTTCTGAAAATGAACTAATGTCATTGCGAATAAATGCAGTGTGCTTCTTGAAGAACAATGTTAATAGGGGTAAGTTTCAAACCCAGTCAGCGGTTTTAGGTAGACTGAAAGCCTCGCGATTCTAGAGTTAATATTAAAATATTTTGTTTATACACAGTGGAACTCCATTTTTACCTTATTTATTATGTATTTATGATCCATACAAAACCAAACCATAGCCATTGGAATCAGCTGTAAGCAGTAGTTCCCGGTCTCATTAACCCTCGTGTAGCAAAATAGAAGATCGTAGTGCTCCACACAAAAACAATCCATAACCATTGGAATCAGCTTTAAGCAGTAGGTCCCGGTCTCATTAACCATCATGTAGTAAAACAGTAGATTGTAGTGCTCCAAACAATACCAAACCATAGCCATTGGAATCAGCTCTAAGCAGTAGGTCCCGGTCTCATTAACCCACTTGTAGTAAAACAGTAGATCGTAGTTCTCCATACAAAACCAAACCATAGCCATTGGTATCAGCTTTAAGCAGTAGGTTCCGGTCTCATTAACCCTCGTGTAGTAAAACTGTAGATCTTAGTGCTCCATACAAAACCAATCCATAGCCATTGGAATCAGCTTTAAGCAGTAGGTCCAGATCTCATTAACCCTCGTGTAGTAAAACAGTAGATTGTAGTGCTCCAAACAATACCAAACCGTAACCATTGGAATCAGCTTTAAGCAGTAGGTTCCGGTCTCATTAACCCTCGTGTAGTAAAACAGTAGATCGTAGTGCTCCAAACAATACCAGACCGTAGCCATTGGAATCAGCTTTAAGCAGTAGGTCCCGGTCTCATTAACCCACTTGTAGTAAAACAGTAGATCGTAGTGCTAAAAACAATACCAAACCATAGCCATTGGAATCAGCTCTAAGCAGTAGGTTCCGGTCTCATTAACCCTCGTATAGTAAAACAGTAGATCGTAGTGCTCCGTACAAAACCAAACCATACAGTAATGCAACATTGTTATCATGAATTGGTACTGCACAATCTGCAATTTCTAAGCAATATGTATACGCTACTTTTTCTCTGTAACTTGAAAAATGCTTAAATGGTATACATTTCATTTGTACATTCTTTTATTTATTTTTTTTTGTCAGTCCTATCATTAACGTATAGGTACGGTCCCCCTGTACATACATGCATGCACATGTAAAGAATTTATATATATATATGTTAAATTTCAAATTGTTAACAAAAAAAAAAAAGATTTATCTAGCTCTCAAACGTTTTCTGTATAATATTGTTAAAGCTTTCAGTGTCATTAAATACTTTCTACATTTTCTTTTCGCGAGGGAAGTTATTTATTTCTGAGGAGCTAAGTCACTAATGAGATTCTATGTATCTCAAAACCTGGGAAAGAAAAGAACGTTGTTAAATTAATTTTAAAAGATGGGGAAAGAAAGTGAAACGGGGAAAAATGGGACCAGAAAAAGCGTTTCTCCCTAGTAAGGGGAAATAGCATTATTCAGAAATGAACTTTTGGCAAGTTAATTAATTGCTTCATTCTTGTCACTCCTGATTCATATTATATGACGCATTTTACTGTAGGAATTATAAATATGCTGTATGGATTAACACTAGATTGCCCAAGGCAGTCATTTTGACTGTTTTTTAATTTCAACTAGAAAAACAATTATGAAATATAATGACACAATTTCTTAGAATTTGGTGACTTTTTCTATATCATATAAATGGGTTTATGAATAATTGTAGTTACTTCCGCCCTCCTTTATTATATAATATTAAAAATTAATTTTAAACAAATTTCTTTACATATTTGTTAGTTTTTCACAATGCAGTCATTTTGACAGTTTTTGGGCAATATAGGTATACAAGAAATCTCGGGCAATCTAGTGTTAAAGATAAAAATGAAACTATCTTTAAATCTTGTATTGGAAATTTTCATCTTGTCATTCCATACGGTAAATTTAATTCTTAGACTTGGAATTTTAGTGTCGGATTTTTAAGTGCTTCTTCATATAAAAGAAAAAATTATGAATCTTTAACCAAGGGATAAAAAAGTTTCTAAATGAATTCAACGTGATTATAAACTGCATTGACAGTATCGGGAGACTTTAGAGGAGTATGAAGATAAACAAATGATTGAGCCTGTGTCAGATAACTCTCAGCCAATAAACAAACCATTTTTTTTACCTGCTTTGTAAGGTACGTTGCAATTGTAAAAATTAAAAATTTTGCTGATCCCGTCATATGACGGGCTATATACTATTTCTATCAAGATTATTCCACTTATTTCCAGTATAAAGCGAACCGCACATACATACATACATAAGATTTTATGTATATAGTTGTTTGGGTGGATAATTTCGAAAGATGTGATGCAGGAAAAATAAAAAAAAGATCGTTGAGGACAGCGCCCTCTTTTGATTTTTCTCGAGCGGCATCGTTCGTTTTGTTAATGTCGAAACTAAGCCCCATGCATCCGCAACCGAATGCCCTTGTTATGGCTACTCAGGGTCTCATAGAGTGCCACAGGAATTTCTGCCATTCGATTGATTCTAGAAATGTTTGCAGTCCCGAGTTTGAGGAAAAGTGAGCATGTATATGTAAGAAATGGGTTGGTAGAGTAGGAAATATCTGAGTAGAAGAAAAAAAGACTGGAAAGAAATTTGATTCTTATATTGAATGGCTGTAAAAAATCTTGAATATTTCTTCAGACATTAGTTTGAACGTTATAAAGATACAACAAAAATGTTCGTTAACAAATATGGCTAGTTCTAAAGCAATTTCACTTAACCGTTTAAACGCCGAATTAACCCCTTCCGGTAAAATGACGAGTCTAGCTCGTCATTAGTTTTTCATTGCATGCCGCACAACGACGAGCTACACTCGTCATGCGATTAAAGTTACTGTTAAATATGATAATTTAGTTTAAAATTTCTAGTGTACTGAATTTGGCAACACTTTTATCACTCGTGAAAATCACAAGTCACTATTGCATATTGTTTACTTGGTACAAGTCATTGCCAAATTAATGAGTCAGAATAAAAGAAAACCTACTAAGAAATGCCGTGTGTGTTACAAGAATCAAATTAAAAGTGAGACTACTTGGCTGTGTAAACAATTAAGAATTCCTTTGCACTTTGTTTTGAAAAGTACCACTAGCTCGAAGACTATTATCTGTATACCTTATTAATGTTTTGCTTTGATATTTTCTTAATTTTACTGTTTCTGATATTATTTAACACTATGTAAAAAGTGGATTTTAATTAAGAATATGTAAGAATTGTAAAACGAAACAAGTTTTTTAAATAAAAATTAAATGGTTATTTTATGCACAGTTTTTCATTATTAAATCATACCGGAAGGGGTTAAATAATATATACATATATACATGATATTCCCTATATAATAACTGCCGAAATTATCCGTTCGTCTGTCCTTGAATTTATGAAGCAGTTAAACCTGGAATGGATAGATGCATCCATATTGGATTCTTGATGAGTTAGGATTAGCAAAATTCAAAACAAGTTCGAAAACGTTCGAAATCCACCCCTTCCCTACTTTTCGATCACTTAATGGCATTATTTCAAGCCCTATTTTCCCCAGTTAACTGGCAGGTGATTAAATTCACCAGTTTATCACGTGACTAGATGAAAATACCATTTCTTGTAGCATTATGACTTCATTCTTTTAACTATCTTACTTATTTCTCATTTTGATTTGTTTAAATATCGTATGCATTATTTTCATACGTTTTATCGCTGAGCTTAGATATTACGTAAATAATTTTCTTTTATATTTGCTTTAAATAATAGATTAGGTACATATGTGATAATTTTAAATTTAATCTTCGATTATGTTTTGTTACAGTGAAAATGTTATCACCGGTATTAACAATAAATACTTTTCATAAAAGCCTAGTAGTCTATTTCACTGACCAATAAATAGAGTTTAAGTTATATATCTTTGAAAATAAAGAAGTTTGTTCATTTATGTGTTAGCCGAACGATGGCCGATTGGTTATGGTGTTGGCCTTCGGTACCGGAGTTCGTGGGTCCGAATCCCACTGATGCATGGATGTTCGTAGCCGTTCGGAATCGGCTTTAAACTGTAGGTCCCGGTCTCTTTAACCCTCGTGTTGCAAAAAAGTAGACCGTAGCACTCCAAACCAAATCAAAATCAAATCATTTGTGTGTTTGTTTTTTATACATAACCACACGTTTTGCGATCGATTCGCTAAATTTTGGGCATCATTCATATATACCGCCAAATAATCACTGTCAATATTAAAACCTCTGTTGGTCATCCTATCAAGCAATATGACAAGATAAATTAAAGTTGGCAACTAACATGCGGTTCATCAAGAATCCAATATGGATGCATCTATCCATTCCAGATCCAACCGCTTCATAAATTATAGGACAGGCTGACAGATAGATTAGGCTATTATGATATAGCGGATGATTGTTTTTAAAGTTGCATATGCTTATAATGATATTTTTATCACTTTCGGTTCTGATTCTGTTTTTCTGGTAATCCTTTATAGCAACTCTAACAAATGTTCTCGAATATCCCTTACAGATTCCTTCCGGCTACATAGGTAAAAATAGATTTCGGAAGCCGAAGTTACGTAATCCACGTAACATGTAGTGAGTGCTAATTGGCTGGTACAAACAACTATAAAAAGAGAATGTAAAATGTTTTTGCGAAAAATTGCCGTTCGTAAGACGTAATAAAGAGATGTAAAATGTCTTTTTTCGTTGTCCTCTTGTCGCAAGACAATTGGATTCTCGAAACTCCTTTAAAGATAAACTCATGTGATTTCGTGAGTTTTGAAACATATATTTCGTACCCTCATATGACAAAAATATTTAATTTGTTGTAAGTATTATATTCAGATCATATATATAAAATTTAATAAGATGTAAAATATAGAGAGAAATCATTTTAAAAACTAAAGCCAAATCATAAAGGATATATAAAAATGTTCCTTTCAATTAATATCTTATTTATACTTTTTTTATTATTTTTATTGTTTATAATGGCAATTTAACAAACGTTCAAAATCGTTAAAATTATTTTATGGTTTTTATTGTTTTTCACCGAAAAATTATTTCTTTTCTTTAAAAAAACATTCTGTCCATAAATGTTTTCTTTAATATTGTTTAATTGCAAAATCAAGTTAAAAAAACAAATTCAAATAATCATAAATAAGTTTTCACACTAATCTTAACACATTAACTCAACATTCATTACAAAACTCTAAAAATCTGGTGGGGCAAAACTAGAAGTTCGAATACCTATACTTGCTTTAAAAATGTCTCAGGAAAGGACGATAACCGTAATTACAATAATTCTTCACACTAATAAAAACAGATTAACTTCAACATTCTTTAAAATGTTGAATCAAAAATTTAATATCTGAATAAAACACTAAATATCTGGAGGGGCAAAACTACAAGTTTGAATAACAATACTTGCTTTAAAAATGTCTCAGAAAAGGACGATAATCGTAATTAGAATAAGTGTTCAGCACAGTAATAAAACCAGATTAACTTCAAAATTCATTAAAATGTCGAATCAACAATTTAATATATGAATAAAACTCTACAAATCTGGAGGGGCAAAACTACAAGTTTGAATAACAATACTTGCTTTAAAAATGTCTCAGAAAAGGACGATAATCGTAATTAGAATAAGTGTTCAGCACAGTAATAAAACCAGATTAACTTCAAAATTCATTAAAATGTCGAATCAACAATTTAATATATGAATAAAACTCTACAAATCTGGAGGGGCAAAACTACAAGTTTGAATAACAATACTTTTAAAATCAGAAAAAAACGATAATCGTAATTAAAATAGCGTAATAAACAAATATACAAAATTCATAAAAAAACAATTTCAATATTAATATTATTGGAAAAAACTACAAGGAAATACAACCAGGATATGAAAAATAACCGTAAATGGACAAATTAAAAAATATTAAACTTAAAATTTTAAAATGTGGAAAAAACCTTAATAAAAAACTTAAAAATCTAGAAAAAATTCTTCAATTACTCAAATTACCCTAAATTAAAAAAATATGTTGGTTTGTTTGGAAATCTGGTAAAATTAATTTGTTTTCTTCAATGACCGCTTAAATCTTTAATTCTTCATTGTCATATGATAGTAGGTAAAAAAGATGGTTTCAATATTGACAGTGAATTATCTGGTACACGCTCAATAATGTTTATCTTCATGACGCACAGTTGCCATCTTAATCATTTAATCATTGTTATAGAAATATAAACAATATATGAGATTTTAAATTTGTTTTAAAGATATCAAGAAAAAATATCTTTCAAAAATTATAAAAAACTATACTATAATGTAGAATTTATGTAGTTGTTAATATTTTCAAGAAAAAATAATCCTAATAATCTTTCAAAAAATATCAATATATCATATAAATGTATAAAGTTGTATTTGTATATTTATGTTCTATAAAGCATATGGAATATGGCATAATTTTTAAAAATAAAAATGTAAATTGGATAAAGAAAAAATTCATATGTTGCCTAGAAAATATTGGTAGCTCATAATTTTTATTATGCTCATCTAAGTCTCCCGATACTGTGAAAATTGTTTGAATCTTTTAATTCAGAAAAAGATAATTCAAAGTTTCTAAGCTACGTCGATAATTCTGTTGATAATTTTTTTTTTTTTTTTTTACCACACAAAAAAAATAATAAAACTATCCTTTCCACCACACCCTGGAGGTAGATAAAATTTACTGTTGATAATGGTGATAGAATTTTCATTGCAACAAAAATAATCGATGATTAATTTTAAAATGATCACATATGTACCTAATCTATCATTTAATCCAAATATAAAGGAAAAGGAATAAAATAAAAAAGCAATGAAATAATTTAAAAAAAAAAAATAAAAAAATGATAATAAAAATAAAAAAATCTCATAAATGGAAAATATG
Source organism: Pardosa pseudoannulata (assembly GCA_032207245.1). NCBI lineage: Eukaryota > Metazoa > Arthropoda > Arachnida > Araneae > Lycosidae > Pardosa > Pardosa pseudoannulata. Next base: position 52,589,792 of record CM063509.1, read on the forward strand.
CAACTCATCAAAATCCAATAAATTTCACGCAGGGCAAATTCAAAAATGACAATTGAAAGTTTCAAATATTGTTTGTCTAAAAACATGAAAAAAATCAAGTAGTTCGTGACGTTGCGACAAATTGCCTTATAGGGATGCATGTATCCATTCCAGGTCCAACCGCTTCATAAATTCTAGGACAATCGGAGAGATAAGTTTGGGTTATATAGGGAATGCTTTACATTCTGAAAATATGATCAACTAAATATAAGTTAAGTAGGAGCCATATAACGCAAGAAACACTTTAACCGATTAATATGATTAACCACCTGCTTTCAGTTACCTCTTTAAAGGTCTGCCCTCGTTTTACCTCTGAACCCAGATATCAAAGCACTCGTGCGTTGACCACAAGCAGAGCCCATAAAGGTCCACCGTTGCGTCCGCTTTCCCGCAACATCTGTCTAGTCTGGCCGCTAACTTCCCCATTATACCTTGTTAAAACCTCTCCCCTCCAAACACCGCAAAAATAATTCCCACCGTATACAAAATTACCATTTTCCTCTTCCCCCCATTTAAACGCGGCAACCACCCCCGAGAATCTTCCCGAGGAATGGTGGTAGGCAAGAGCAGGTGGCATTGGGGAGCATCAATTGATGTTCCAGAGGAGAGGGAACTGATTGCATTGATTGACCTCCCAACCCCTGAAACGACACCCCCGCCGATCGGGAGAGAAATGGTGGCCTGTTTTTATTTGCAAATGTGCGAGGTAACTAACAGGGATGTCGATTGGTGTGTTTTTACGGGGAGCGATTCGCTTATTTAAATTCTTTTTTTTCCCCGCTTGGTGGAAAAGGTAATTTTTCCCCTTCCTGCTCCACCAGAAAAAAAAGGGAATTTTGTTTCTGAAGGATCCATTGGAGTCTACATTTTGAGTCGTTTGTCACCAGGCAGCAGGTGACGCTCCCTTACAATCTATGATTGTGAACAGATGAAACAAAACGCGAGGATGAAATCACCACTCTACATTTATCTAATGACTGAGTGTTCGGCTTTTCTGTAGATTAATAGGCAAGAGGAATAGAATAGATTTGCTATTAAGAGCATATATAATATAACGATTATATTGAAGTTTTTCAGTGATTCCAATATATAGATCGAACAAAAATAATCGACTTACTATTAGAGAGACATGTTATATTTTGTGTTCAAAATGAAATTTAAAAGTTAGCAAGCCATTTTATAGTCATTAATATTTGTGTGTTTGTGTCAGAGCCAAGTAAGCATTCACGCTAATAATATGAATTATATTCTTAAAGTGTTAACACGGTAAGAAATGTTTTGTCGATTGATTACATATAAACTGGGCGAATTCATAAAGGGGCGAAGGGGTTAATTACCCCTTCACCAAGATAAAAAAAAAACAATTTGCTCTTGCATCAATCAACATTGAAGAATCTATAATTTGTTCCAGTTATCTACAGCTACAAGTGAAAATTTAGAAAAAATTTAATCAGCAATTTAACAGAATTGGCCTTATGTTTGATTTGTCGAGGACAAAATTTTCATGTTGCCACGGTGATGAGTGGTTGATTTAACCCTTAACGTGCATGTTCGTGTTAACTCAAGCATGCTAAACTGGCCAAACTGTGCGATAATTCGAGCGGCGTTGTACTTTATGTTGTTATAATTTTTCACACTCGAATGCAATCGAAAATTTAAAATAACAATGTGAAAGCAAAAAAAAAAAGTATTGATATTTATCATTTTTATGGGATTGTAAGCTATAACACTTATTCAAGTATAAAATATATATTTTTTTTCTAAAATATATATTAAATAAAATATATAAAAAACAAAGTTCTAAATTGTGTTTTTTACATTAAAAAATTGATTTTAAATGATTTAAATATCGTCTGCATTATTTTCATACGTTTTATCACTGAACTTATTTATTACGTAAGATTTTTTCTTTTATGTTTGGCTTTTAAATAATAGATTAGGTACATATTGGATAATTTAAATTTAATCATCGATTACTTTTGGTGCAATGGAAGTGTTGTCACCGGTATTAATAACAAATTCTTTTTATAAAAGTCTAGGAGTCAATTTCACGGAGAAATAAATATCTAGCGTGTAAGTTATAAATTTTTGTGTGTTTGATTTTTATACATAACCACACGGTTTGACTAAATTAATTCAATGTGATTCAAAACTGCATTTACAGTATCGGAAGATTTTAGAAGAGTATTAAGCTAATTATTGAGAGTGTACCAGATAATTCTCAGCCAAAAAACAAACCATTTTTTTACTTGCCTCATAGGGTACTTTACAATTCTGGAAAATTAAACATTTTATTAATCCCTTGATATGACGGGCTATATGCTTGTTTTAAATAAGAGTAATGTTAAAATGTCGTTACCTGCCTCATAGGGTGAAAATGTTATCACTGGTATTAACAACAAATTCTTTCCATAAAAGTCTAGGAGTCTATTTCACAGCCTAATAAATATCTAGCGTTTAAGTTATAATCTTTGAAAATTAAGAAGTTTGTTCGTTGGTGTGTTGGTTTTTTATACATAACCACAAGGTTTGACTAAATGAATTCAACGTGATTCTAAACTGCTTTCACAGTATCGGGAGGCATTAGAGGAGTATGAAGATAAGCAAATTATTGAGCGTGTACCAGATAATTCTCAGTCCAATCACAAACCATTTTTTTATTTGCCTCATAGAGTACTTTACAATTCTGGAAAATTAAAAATTTTTCTGATCCCGTCATATGATGGGCTATAAGCTCGCTTTAAATACGATTAATGTTAAAATGTCGCTATACGATTTTGTAAGACCAATTTTTCTAATGCAAGTGAGTCTAAAATGACATAGTCATTAATATACAATAATCTTCTATATACTCAATTTTTTTGTTTGTTCAGTGATTTAATGCTATTTTATACTTCACCTTTTATTTAAAAATTAATTTCCTAAAACCCTAATTTTTTTTCTCTTTAATCATGAAATTCTTGAATAGCTGCCAATATGTATCGTTGTGAAATAGGAAGTCTGCCAACCCGTGAGCTTCAAACCTAACATACCTTTCCCGTCTCGTAACTTTAAGTCAATACACGGTGCCATTTGTTTCTTAGATCTGCATTTATTCTTCTACGAACTCCTAGTTACTTTAAGAAAAAAAGATAAAAAACAGAGAATGCTATCCAAAAATCTTTTGTCGATTTTTGCCGTTCTGTTGCAGTTTGCTGAGAATTTCCTATTCTAAGCCCTCGAACCTTTAGTTGATAAATGATCAAATCTTTCATGACGATTTACATGACTAAACATAGTTTTATATGCTTGTGAGGATTTTGCATTTTTATTACTATTTTAAGAGGAAAAATAGCTTTCGATGCCTAAACTCTGCATTAGATCTGACTTTTTCTATTTATCATTAAACAATCATAAATAAATCTCTTTAGAATGAATATCGTACAGGTTTTTTGATAATGATTAAATTCTGAAAAAATTATGTATTTTTATCACTTAAAGTAACATATTTTTAAAAATAATATAGAAAATATACACAAAATGAAAAAATTAAATTCATTTACCCGCAGGTGTGTTTTTATATATGTATATTATAAACTAAATTCTTATATAAAATTAAGTTAAAAATCAGTTTTGTTAAAAATTTTTTAATTTTATACAATAAAAAATACAAAAGTATCTACAAAATGAAAAATTTAATTTCTATACCCGCAAGATGTTTTTTTAAAATATGTACCGGGTGGTCATAATTAAACCGACAGTACTCACAGTGTTCTGTAGCGCGATCTATTTTCGAGAATGACGCCATATTTTGTTGGAAGATTAAACAAGACGGGGGACGAAGAATTCCGCAAAAAACAAATTAGTTCCAAAAATCACCGCTAGGGGAATATTGGGACGCTATGTTATAGAAAATAGAGTGTTAACAAATGCAAATTAATACGGAATAAAATTACCTTTTAGTATGCACATTTTCTGATTTAGTTCAAGTGCAATATGGCAACACTTATAAAAAAGCGTAGAATCTACATAAACACCGATAAAGTCCCTTGATCTGCAATATCACGTACGCTAAACAGAAGAAGAAATTCTTTATTCAAATTTCACGTTACATCCATTGCCACAATTAAGAATGCAATTTCCGTATTGATTTCCATTTGTTAACACTCTATTTTCTATTACACAGCGCCAAATATTCCCCTAGCGGTGACTTTTGGAACTTTATTATTATTATTATTATTATTTATTTATTTATTTTGTGGAATTCTTCGTCCCCCGTCTTGTTTAATCTTCCTACAAAATATGGCGTCATTCTCGCAAATAAATCGTGCTACCGCACATTGTGAGCTCTGTCAGTTTAATTATGGCCACCCAGTATATTATAAACCAAATTCTGATATAAAATTAAATTAAAATGTCAGTTTGATTTACAAATTCTAAATTGTATACAACAAAAAATACAAAAGTATCTACAGAATGAATAAAATTAAATTAAATTACCCGCAAGATGTTTTTTAAAATATGTATATTATAAATTAAATCCTTACATAAAATTGAATTATAAAATCAGTTTTATTAAAAAAATTTAAACTTTATACAATAAAAGATATACAATATGAAAAAAATTAAATTCATTTACCCGTAAGATGTTTTCTAAAATATGTATATTATAAACTAAATTCTTATATAAAATTAAATTAAAATATCAGTTTTGTTTACAAATTCTAAACTTTATGCAGTAAAAAATACAAAAGTGTCTACAAAATGAAAAAATTAGATTCGTTTACCCGCAAAGTGCTTTTTAAAATATGTATATTATAAACTAAATTCTTATAAAAAATTAAATTAAAAATATCAGTTTGGTTTACAAATTCTAAACTTTATACAATAAAAAAAATGCAAAAGTATCTAACATTTAACAAATAAAAGTGCTCAGAAATTTAAATTTTTTAAAGAATCCAGCCATTTTTACTCGTATCAATATAATTAAAGCTAGTAGAATTAAAGACAATTAGCTTCTATTTATTAAAATAGAAATATATTTTAAAAAATAGAAATAATTTTATATAAAAAATTATAAATAATTCTATAAAAAAATTATAAATAATTTTGTAAAAAAATTTATAAATAATTTTATAAAATTTAAAAAAAGTTTATAAAATTTTTTATAAATTTTATAAAAAAATTATAAATAATTTTATAAAAATTTGTTTCCGTTTCACAAATTTCAAAAGATATTTTGCGTCTAATAATGAATTTCAAATTTTCTTTCAACATTTAAAATAATATAATTGCTTCATACAACAAAACTAAACATTATTTTTAATAAAACAAGAATATTCTTAATAATCTAGGAATATTTTTATTCTAAGTAGTCTAGAACTGTTTATTTTATAGTGAATCGAAAATAGGCTATTATAATAAAATTTCAGCTCAAAAGGTAATTTGTGCCCTTACTTAGAAACTAAATAAATCTATGTATTTTTTTCTATATAGTATTTATTTCTTGTATTGTAAAAATTTTTTTACCTATAAAGTACAAATAACATTTAATAATTTTTTTCACTGTATTCAAGATTGAAACTATTTCTATGCTTTAAAAAATTAAAGGCGAACGATGGCCGATTGGTTAGAGAGCTGGTCTTCGGTACCAGAGTTCGTGGGTTTGAATCCCACTGTGGCATGGATGTTCGTAGCCGTTCGGAATTTGCTGTAAATCCCAGTCTCATTAGCCCTCGTGTTGCAAAAAGAAGACCGTAGCACTCCAAACCAAACCAAACCAGTCAAAAAATTAAAATAGGGTAAAGTGAATTACATTATAATGACATTGTGAGAATGCCTTTTTTTATTTCATTTTCTACAATAAGATAATCAGAAAAAACTAGTAGTTATTTTTATTGCCTAATTTTCTGTATATAGAAGATAAACAGATAAAATTATTAGTTCTAAATATTTAAGAGTTAATTAATTATAAAAACTAATTAATTCTTAAATATTCTAGTCTTTAAATAATTCAGATATAATAAACGTTAATAAATCCTATTTCTACCAATGAAATAATCTATGAAACGCATGATTAATTTTCTTTTTCAGGGAATATTTCTTAAATAATTTATGTTCATACTACGAGTTTTAAGCAGAAATTTGCTAATAATTATTATTAGAAATTTATTAGAAATCAAAAATCTTGACCAAAAGCTTTGTGTTTGTTTAAAATTTAGAAAAGTAGAGATACCTAAATCAGTATAATCAGCAAATATTTCTTCTTTCCTTTAGCAGTTAAATATCGCAGTTAAATAACTTGAAAAATATTTTCTAAAGAATCAAGAACGTATATTTACTTTTGCTATCATAGTTTTAATAGTTAATATATTTAGCTATAATTAACTATGATAGACTAGATAAAGTCATGCTTGCATTTTCTGTTTCAAATAATTCTTTAATTTATAGCTGTACGAATTACAAGTGTTGAAGTTAAATCAATTCTCTTCTAAATAGTTTTTTTAGAAATATGTCTAAAAATTACTTAGAAAATTGCATAATTCCAGAGTTAAAAAAAGAATATGGTAATGATTTTAATATTAAATTCAATGTTTGTTAAAAATTTAGGAAATTAGAGGCACTGATATCAGCATGTTTGTCTGTAAATGTTGCTATAATTATAAAAACTATGATAGACTAGATAAAGTCATGCTTGCTTTTACAAGTGTTGAAGTTAAATCAATTCTCTTCTAAATAGTTTTTTTTTTTAGAAATATGTCTAAGAATTACTTAGAAAAATTGCATGATTTCAGAGTTAAAAAAAATAATATGGTAATGATTTTAAACATTAAATTCAATGTTTGTTAAAGATTTAGGATACACACTGATATCAGTATATTTGTCTGTAAATGTTGCTTCTTTGCATTGACTCAATTGTGGGAGTAAAGTAACTTAAGAAAAAACGTTTGTTGGGTAATTCGTTTTTATTGAAACAATTCATATTAAAAATTTCAAATAAAGGATTTAAGATGTATGTATTTGTGTTTTTAAAGATTTAAATTTGATTTTTAATTTTTTTAATTCATAAAATTTTAAAAGAGCAAAAATATATTATAACATTTATAAAAATTTCTATTGTTTGCAAATGCTTAGTTTTATTTTAAGCTGTACTGTAGTAATTTAGTAGCCATTGCTTAAAAATATAAAATAAATAAAATTTTCATAGTTTTCAAAATTGAAATTTTTTTCACAATTTGAAATCCTAAAACTAATGCTAACATAAAAGATTGATTACAAAAATAGTAAAGCGTAATTTCAAAATAATTTCGAAAATTCATTTACATAGTGATTTCAAAACTGATTCAAAAATAATTTTATAACAATACATTTCTTGTCTCTCTTATAAAATCGTTTAAATTTATATTTTTTTATGCAGTGAAATTTCTCAAAACGTTTAAGGGGTCATAAATGTAAAAAAAAAAATGTAAAAAATTCCTCTTTTTCTAGTTTTCATTCATTGAAAACTGCCAGTTTTACAAACATAATTTTTTAAACATAGTTAGAATAAATTATTATCTTTACACACATATATTATTCATTTTTAAAACCTAAAAAATATTTTTGTTGGAAACTTTTAAATAAGAAACAATTTGTTGTTAACAATAATGAAGCAAAAACCTTAACAAAAATGCGCTTTGATGATTATCTTGAAGGAACAAGAGACCTTAAATCTGTAATTTTATAAGAATAAACATTTAAAATTAGTATTCTAAGGAGTATTAAGAATGATATTAGAAAAAAAACATAACATACTAAAATCTATGAAAAAGTGTTTAGTGAAAACGCAATACATTTCCATGAAAATTGAATAAACCGACAACAGCTATTAAAAATGTTCCTAATTAACTTTACATTAACCAATCGTTATTAACTAACATTAACCGTTTTTAGATTTTTACTATATATCGAGAATTTATACAGTAACAAAACTTGGTATAGAATTTCTTTTGCGATAAGAACAATTTGTATAAAACAATCATTTATAATTGTTAATCTAAATCATTGTTAATCTAAATCTAAATCATTTATAATTGTTAATTAATCTTATCTTTGTTTCTCATTTTTCCACAAGCTATAACTTTTACTAAATAACTAAACATTTTAAGAAAACCACAAGCATTTTATTAATAAACGGGTTAATAAACAAAGACTCAATTCAGATTGATTAAGAAAAATGTAATACACGTGGAAATTTTTAAAGTCCCCAAGCAGTAACAAATATTTGAAACTGTTGAATAAAAATTGTTTAAGTTTTAATATGAAAAAATGACAAAAATAGAACAAGTTTAAACGAAACAAATCCTCTAAACACATGTATTTAGTTAAATTATGAAGTATATGGTTCTTTTTCTTAAAAAAAATAAAAGAAAAAACGTATTTTTGATCAAATTTTGTCATATTGAAGGTCTTTTGTCTCCTTAAATCTAACCTATTATCGGTTGAGAATAAAAAATTTTTAATTTAAAAAACTTTGAATATTACAATTTAATCTCGTTAATGATCAGCTGGGACTTCAAATATCATAAAAAGTCTTGAAATTTGAGATTAAAGATTTGATTTCATATATAAACATAGTACTATAAAGTAAAATTTTACAATAATTTCAGCTATTCGTCATCATATATGTCGATGTATTTTCGGAAAAAATAAATTTCTTTGCAAGTCTAAAAAATTTATAAAATTTGAATTCAAAGGACGAAATTAAAAATAATAGCAGATCTTCCAAAATTTAAGAAATCGTTTGTAGAATTACCATGTACCTTCACTGAAAAGTATGGAAAGGTTTCATAAAAGGGTGAACATTCTTTGCACTTTATTTTTTAACTGTCCGCTTATCAGGAATGCTAATGATTAATATGTTAATCTAAATTTATAAAAGCAATGAAAAATTCAAACATCTTAAAACATCGATCTAGATTGCAAAATTCTATATTTAATATAATTTAATATATTCTGTATAAATTCTATAATTCTATAATGAATTGCAGATCTTCCAAAATTTAAGGAATTGTTTGTAGAATTACCATCTGCCTTCACTGAAAAATATGGAAAGGTTTAATAAAAACCTAATAAATTATTTGCTTTTTTTTAATTGTACACATTTCAGGAATGTTAATTATTAATATGTTAATCTAAATTTAAATGCACTGAAAACTTCAAACATCTTAAAACATCGATCCAGATTGCAAAATTCTATATTTAATATAATTTAATATATTCTGTATAAATTCTATAATTCTATAATGAATTGCAGATCTTCCAAAATTTAAGGAATTGTTTGTAGAATTACCATCTACTTTCACTGAAAAATATGGAAAGGTTTCATAAAAACATGAAAAAACTTTATGCTTTATTTTTTAACTGCCCGCTTTTTCAGGAATGAATCTAAATTTAAAATCACTGAAAAATTCAAACATCTTAAAACATCGATCCAGATTGAAAAATTCTATATTTAATATAATTTAAATATATTCTATATAAATTCTATAATTCTAAAATGAATTGCAGATCTTCCAAAATTTAAGGATTTGTTTATAGAATTACCATCTACCTTCACTGAAAAGCATGGAAAGGTTTCATAAAAACATGAAAATTGTTTGCACTTTATTTTTTAACTGTCTGCTTTTCAAGAATGCTAATTATTAATATGTTAATCTAAATTTATAAAAGCAATGAAATATTCAAACATCTTAAAACATCGATCCAGATTGAAAAATTCTATATTTAATATAATTTAATATATTCTATATAAATTCTATAATTCTAAAATGAATTGCAGATCTTCCAAAATTTAAGGATTTGTTTGTAGAATTACCATCTACCTTCACTGAAAAGCATGGAAAGGTTTCATAAAAACATGAAAATTGTTTGCACTTTATTTTTTAACTGTCCGCTTTTCAGGAATGCTAATTATTAATATGTTAATCTAAATTTAAATGCACTGAAAAATTCAAACATCTTAAAACATCGATCCAGTTTGAAAAATTCTATATTTAATATATTCTATATAAATTCTGTAATTCTATAATGAATTGCAGATCTTCCAAAATTTAAGGACCATATGCCTTCACTGAAAAATATGGAAATGTTACATAAAAACATGAAAATTGTTTGCACTTCTTTTTTTTAATTGTCCGCTTTTCAGGAATGCTAATTATTAATATGTTAATCTAAATTTAAATGCACTGAAAAATTCAAACATCTTAAAACATCGATCCAGATTGAAAAATTCTATATTTAATATAAATTAATATATTGTGTATAAATTCTATAATTCTATATTGAATTGCAGATCTTCCAAAATTTAAGGAATTGTTTGTAGAATTACCATCTGCCTTCACTGAAAAATATGGAAAGGTTTAATAAAAACCTAATAAATTATTTGCTTTTTTTTAATTGTTTGTATTTAGGGAATGCTAATTATTAATATGTTAATCTAAACTTAAAAGCACTAAAAAATTCAAATATCTTGAAACATCCATCCATATTGAAATATTCTAAACAATAGCACACACATGAAAACTTGGGGGATTGTTTTTAGGATTGCCATCTATCTTCAGTAAGAAAGAATAATCGTTTGAAGAAAATATAAAAGTTCTACAAACTATTTTTTTAATGTCCATTAAAAGGGACGCTAGGTTTTAATGGGATTCTAAAAAGATCGCTTCTCCTGTTTCATTTCGTGTTTAAACGCGGCTCCGATCCATTGTTTCTGAAATTCGGGGAATGAGAAATAACCTTGGCAACATTCCGGGTCCCATTTCTCTAATATTTCTCCGCGAACGAATCATTCCGGAGCGCCTGTCTGATTGCTTTAATCTAGCTTATTCACGGAGGCCATTCAGTCAGCGCGGCCGCCGCTTCTTCTTGACACATGCTTCCTATGAAAAGCCTTGATTTAGGGGACTGACATCGCAGTGTCCCTAGGAATTAGTTCCTGTTTTAGGGAAAACGTATTGTCCGGCTTCATATTTTCCCCAGCCGTACACCATTCTCCCGTGACCAGAACGTTCGATTTCCCGCTCCCGTCTCCCCACCCTCCCTCCGCTGCCACCTCCTTTGATTGGACGGCCGCAGAAGAAATTACTGCAGCCACAATTCCTGACATTCCACTTGACCGGCCCTCGCGATTGGTCACTCGCTGACGAATGACCACATTCGAAATAAACCAGCTCGTACAATCCATCTATTACCCCCCTTTCTCCCCCCCTTCGGCTCGACTGTCCATCTGGTCGCGGGAGAAATAACCAAAAAAATATCCAGTGGAATATCCCGAGCTCAATATGGAGTCCATTTTATTGCCCATTACCCCCTCTCTCTTTTATTTTTTTTTTTGTTCCATGGGCACAAACAATGGGCAAACGGGAATGGAGCAGAGAAGAAGAGAGGGACTCGATTAAGGAGAGGGGGCTCGAGTAAATTTCTGAGCCCTGGACAGTAAATACCGTGATCGGGTAGAAATAGGAGTGACTGGGAAATTGCCTGATGTCGCTTGGAGGCAAAATGGCGTGACTCCGACTGCTAACCACCACCTGATAGCAGTACGCTCACTCCTAGATTAATCTCTGAACGAAACTGAATCCTTACACGTAATCCCAAAGTGATCGCACTTTTTTGACTTAACCTTCTAATATTCTTACAATGTAGTGCTCGTACACTTCAGGTGTAAAATGTAGGGGAGACCGGGGCACCTTGGGACACTTTTTAGTTAAACATTTTTATGAATTTTTTTAAAGCTAATTGAAAAAAATAAGTATGCATGCATATATTTTCATCATATCTGCTTCTTATAAACATTAAACCTACTTAATATCTCATTTAGTTAAAGAGTAATAAAAGAAATAAAATACCTTTCCAATGTCCCAACCTGCCCCACTGTATGGGGTAGGTTGGGACACTAAACAACAAATACAAAATACTGTTCAAATTATTTTTATTAACTGTTATAAAAGAGAAATAGCTGAAAATTGTTCAAGTTAATACATTTTTTAACAAATCTTATATTTGCAGCTGATTCAAGCATATTAGCATTTACAGCAGAATACTTTCTGTTTGTTTTTCTTGTTCTCATCATTTTTTTCTGAAAAAAAGATTAATAAATTAATATTTTGACATGTTAAATCAATTAAAAATTAGGCACCAAAATGTTAATTATTTTGCTTGAATTAATATTTGTTTATACTTTTTAGAATGTCCCAAGGTGCCCATCTATGTGTGTCCCAACCTGCCCCACTTTACATAGTATCTTTTGGTAACTACTATACAGTTAGGCTTAACAATGCAATTTATTTATTAGCATAGATATAAAAATAAATGAATTTTCTTTCATAACAATGTACTTTTTTTTAAATATTTTAATTTTTTTTTTTGAAAAAAAATTACTTTTTAAAATGCACATTGATTTAATTTTGGGTTATTGAAAACAAAAAAAAAGTTGTTCCTTACCTATAAGCACTATTTTCATCAAAATTCTTTGAGAAGTGAAGAGGAAGGACATCTATCAATACACATGAGAACTAATTCCTGGTTGCAAATTAAAGCCCGAAAATAAAGGTGTCCCAAGGTGCCCCACTCTCCCCTATAACTTTTTTCTTGTTACTGAATTTTAGTGCTATTTTATAAAAATTATTATATAATTACTTATTTATCCTTTTATGTAACACTAGTATGTAGCCCGTCATATGACGGGATCAGTAAAATTTTCCAGAATTGTAAAGTACCCTATGAGGCAAGTACAAAAATGGTTTGTTATTTGGCTGAGAATTATCTTGCAACAAAAAATAATCGGGGATTAAATTTAAAATTATCACATATGTACCTGATGTATTATTTAAGCCAAAAATAAAAGAAAATTATTGACGTAATATCTGAGTTCTATTATAACATGTATGAAAATAATGCAGACGATATTTAAATAATTTAAAATACGAAATAATTAAATGAGACGGTTTAAGGAATGACGCCATAATGCTAGAAAAAAATGTTATTTTTACCTATTTATTATGTGATACATTGATATAATTAATCGCCTGCTCTTAACCGGAGAAAATAGGGCTTGAAATAATAGCATTAAACAATCTAAAATTAGGGAAGGGGTGGATTTCGAACGTTTTCGAACTCTTTTTGACTTTTGCAAACCCTAACTGATCAAGAATCCAATATGGCGTAGCGTTTAGCTTGAAAAGAGGGGAAGGGTGGACTTCGAACGTTTAAAAGACGACAGTATTTTTTGCTGGGATGTTAAGCATATTTATACCAATTTACTTTAGAATCGGATTGATATAAGATAAACTTCACTCGCGTTGCATTTTGCTAACCCTAATTCATCAAGAATACAATATGGATACCTCTTTTCCAGAATTGTAATGTACCCCATAAGGCAGATAAAAAAATAGTTTGTTTTTTGGCTGAGAATTATCTGGTACACGCTCAATAATTTGTTTAACTTCATACTCCTTTGTACTCTCCCGATGCTGTGAATGCAGTTTAGAATCACGTTGAATTCCTTTAGAAAGATAATTCAAAGTTCTCTTAGATACGTCAATATTATTGTTAAATTCTTCCCAATTTTCTTGCCACAGTAATTAATGGAAGTAAAGGATTAAAACTATCATTTCCACTACAGAATAATATATTTTTACTTTTAAATAATAGATAATTCAGAGCTTATGGAGCTAATTTCTCGTGATTCGGAATCAGAAACTGAATTATCTGTAAATGATAGTAGCGAAAGTTTACTAGATGACCTGGATAGTTGTGACTCTGATAGTAGTACAGATGGAATCAGTCAAGCAAGACAATTTTTTAAAATTAATTGTGATAATCCTTCGGATCCGCCTCCTAGATTTGCTTTCACTGGATTTCCAAAAATTAACTTGGATATCGATGAGACTAAAGGTAAACTTCAGTTCTATGATGCTTTCATAGAAAGAAAAAAAGTTGTAATAAATGCTTAAAAATATTAGAAATGTTAATTTTAATAACATATCTTTACTTAAAAATGTAAAATGAACAAAAAAAAATGCAATAAAAAAATGTGACATTTTTTTTGACCGAATTCTGGAAAAAAATGAAACTGTCAAAGAGTTAAAGGAATGACGTCATAATGCTGGAAAAATAAATGCTAGCTTTGCCTACTTATGATGTGATAAATTGATAAACTTAATCGCCTGCTCTTAACCGGGGAAAATATGGCTTTAAATGGTAGAAAAGGGGAGAAGGGTGGATTTCGGACCCTAACTCATCAAGAATCAAATATTCATGCTTCTATCCAACCCATGTAACCCAAAGAATCGTTAGTGTGTTAAATGTTCCGCTCATGAACAGTTGTTAAGAAAACGTAGTACCTTTTGCCGAACGCTGGAAGATTGGTTAGGGCGCTGATTATCGGTACCGGAGTTCGTGGGTTCGAATCCCACTATGGCATGGATGTTCGTATCCGTTCGGAATCGGCTTTAAGCAATAGGCCCCAGTCTCATTAGCCCTCGTGTGCAAAAAAATAGACCGTAGTGCTCCAAAACCAAACCAAACCAAACCATAGTACCTTTTGAGTTGAAAAGTCTTAAAACAGCCTACTCTGAAAATTCTGCTCTGTTTAGTATACATTTTTCCGATATTGTTAACCCTTTTCATGTCCTGTACATAACACAGGGTATACACATGTAATACTTTATACACTTGTACATCACATGTGATATACAACGAACTGTTTTCTAAATACATTTCGAAAGGTACTATCTTTTCTTAAACGGCCAGTGCCTTTCAGATTGATCAAATATAAAGTTCAATAAGTTTATTTCGTGTAGTTGTAAAATATAACTAAAATAAGAATCAAAGAGAAGAATTTAATATTCATTAACTTATAGATTTAATTATTCTTTCAACAAGCAATTCAAATACTACTAATCAGTTTTTATAACAATTTTTTAATTTTTTATAATCGTTTCATATGCTCCAGATGCATTTCTACTCGTCATAATCTTACTGAATGTAATGAGCATTTACTGTGTGGTTCATAAAATAAAAGTTAATTCAAATTAATGTATTTTAACCATAAAAAATCTAACTTTTTTTAAAGGAATTATTATATATATTTTGTATCAAAAAGGAAAATTTTAACTTATTTTTTCGAACTATATTGCCAGCAAATGGTTACTATCCAAACTAAATTTTATTCGAAAACCTAAAAAGTATTCTATGAATAAAATGCCTTTATTATTCTTAAAAAAGGATGCACATGGAATATTTTTAATACTGATAATTTTGAAACAATAATACAGTTATTGTCGTTTATATGGTCAGCTCAGCGGTCCAGAAAAATCAGACCATATAAGCGGGGTGACCATATATGCGGAACAATACAACCCTATTGTGCATATACCGTGCATTTTTAATCCATAACAGAAGAGCCTTATCCACATTCCCATAAGGTGACAAGCGCTGACGTTTTCTTTCTTGATCACCGATTTCAACACTTGAGGACCAAAGTTTGGCAGCTAAAATGTTGTTTAATGTCGTCCAGGTAATCGAATTTGCTTTGGCGAAAGTAGCCTTTAAAAGATTAGATTTTTTAAAATTTTCAATCAATTCATTTTTGGCAGCAAATGATAAATTCTTTCTTTTCGAAGGAATAATTAAAAAATGAAATGAACGTTCTTATTCGCGACGTATGATCCAAATGCAGCAAAATTTTCTTTTACTTGTTTCGTCTCAATTTCAACTGAAGCACGGAGAGATGACTTCAACCAATAAACAGACAATTATCCACCTCTTGTCAGGGGGCAAGAGAACTGAAAGAGCTGAGAAACTCCGACAATGAGTCTACACAAACAAGAAAGTGGGAAAGGGAGGGAAATAAAGGCTTGAATTCAGGTCCTCTCCGATTTCGCACTGACTTCTTAAAAACAAAAAACGGAAACTTGTTGAAAACACGAAAGTGTACTTGTTTCGTACTTGTTTCTGTACTTGTTTCGTCTCAATTTCAACTTAAGTAGGGAGAGATAACTTCAACAAATAAACAGACAGATGTCCAACACTTGTCAGGGGGCAAGAGAACTGAGAGAGGTGATGTCTACACAAACAAGAAAATTGGAAGGAGAAGGAAATAAAGGCTTGAATTCAGGTCCTCTCCGATTTCGCACTGACTTCTTAAAAACAAAAAACGGAAACTTGTTGAAAACACGAAAGTGTACTTGTTTCGTACTTGTTTCTGTACTTGTTTCGTCTCAATTTCAACTTAAGTAGGGAGAGATAACTTCAACAAATAAACAGACAGATGTCCAACACTTGTCAGGGGGCAAGAGAACTGAGAGAGGTGATGTCTACACAAACAAGAAAATTGGAAGGAGAAGGAAATAAAGGCTTGAATTCAGGTCCTCTCCGATTTAACACTGACTTCTTAAAAAGAAACAGAAAGGAAAAAAACGGAAACTCGTTGAAAACATGAAATTGACCATATAACCGGTAACAAGAAAAAAATGACTGTATAAGCGGTACAGTTTAACACATGTTCCCTATTAAGTTAGACGGGACTTTAGAAAACTGACCATATAAGCGGGGTGACCATATTGTCACGAAGATTCTAATGAATTACTTCGAATGAATTACGTTTAACTTAAGAGAAGAATTTATTGAAGCTAAGTAGCAACTCGCAACTTTACAAGATCGAGAAGTTGCCTACAGCTAGTGGGTATCAGCTTTTATACCCGAACAAAATTTTCTATAAATAACTAATTTACATATTAAAAAAAAGATCTAGAATTTTCGAAAATATAAGGAAACAATAAATAACATTTTTAAAATTAAAAATCCGTACTTCGGATCAACTGCCATGGCAAGCATCGAACCCACAATCTTCGGATCTGGATCTCCCGCTTTGACCATTCGGCCACTGAGCTCGTTGGGAAAGCTTCTTTATGCGGTAATATAGCCGGTAATGACTGTACATAACTTTCAAAATTATGTAGATTTTAATTTAAAGTTGTATATACTTTCTCATAAATATAATGCTAATATAATATTATATTTTTAATCATATTAGTAAAAACAAAAAAATTAACTCCACTGTCCCCATAAAGTAAAATAAAATTTACTCTTTCTAAATACAAATTTATAGAAAGTTTAATAAACAGGTCCGATTTTGTCAACTCTTGCAGCAGTTAAAAAATACTAAAATCCCTTGAGCTAAAATAGTACAAAAGCAATTTTTTCGAAAGATTTCGTGTCTCGAATTCCTTCAATAACTGTAAATACGAGAAAAAAATTCTCCAAGGTGCCTTCTCTGAATAAAACTAACATTAGTCTTCTCTCCGAGATTGCATTTGGAAATCGTCGACACTCGAGTTATCAGAGGAGATCTCCCGCCGCTTTCGAGCACTCATTAAAACGGCCATTAAAACAATTAACGTTCTTGCCCCGGGTCATCGCGGCCAATTTGTAAATGAAATCGCGTTAGCGAGGCTCCATTCACCTACTTTTTTTTCTCATTTTACCCTTTTCTTTCTGTGAAGGAAAAGAGGGATTTCAATTTGCGTTTATCTGTGGGTTTACACATGTAGTAGAACAGTGCTTATAGACCACACGCTATAGAACAAATTATATAAAATGAATTACACGTGTCACACTTTAACATTTTCCATAAATAAAAATAAATTGCCGAATATTTATGCCTACTACATAGATTCTAAAAACTAGTTTTTACATTATTAGTATTGTTTGCTTTTTTCATTTTTTATAATGTAAAAATGCTTATATATAACATAATTCGAAAAAATTTTATCTATATACTACTACTTCTATTTGATTTTTAATATTTACGATACTGTTATAAATTTATCCACTAAAAATATATTTTTTTTTGTTTACAAAAATCTTATGGTTGTTATTTATATATTTCTATTTATATATTTGTTTATATATTTCAATATAAAATACGAAAAGTTGGTTAAATATATTTCGGTCTATTGAGATTTAACTGAATAACTAAATTGACGCGCAAAACGCCCGCTCCCGGTACAATTCCGCTGCGAAATGTACCCGCACACAATGTGTTAAAGAAAGTGAAGTAAAAGAAAGAATATTTTAATGAATTAATACAAGTAAAATAATTCATTAATAAGAAATATTACGGAGACAACTTTCTTTGTGTTTGTGTGCCACAGAGTTCTTTAAAGTTTGGTTGTATTGAAGAAATTTTTTTTTCTCGTATCATTGTTTTCATTCACCATATGCCTATGTTTAATGTCGTTAAGGTGTATTCAGAAAAGCCAATTTCGATAACATAGCTCTTTGCAAATGGTAACAAGGCAGACATATATTTTATGATACTAAGAAATAGTCTTCTTTAAACGACAGATTTTTGATGCAGTTTCATAAAAATGAGGTTATTGAAGGTTTTTGTTAAAAACTTTCTCAAGAAATAACTGGAAGGTCAGTTGCGGAACACTAGGGTAGAATTAGGTTTTAAGCAAGAGAGGGGAGATAATCGTCCATAGATTTAGTGGAGGCTGTTTGTTGATATAGCTAACCCCTTCTGAAAAAGAATTTTATCACTTCACATATGACCGTTTGTATAGGTAAAGAAGAAAGTTTGTTTGTTTGTATTTTAACCAAATCCACTAGATGATTTGGGTAGGGAGCTGCTCTACAATACCAGAGTTACCGGATTCGAAACCCGCTATAGGCATGGATGTTTGTATCACTTTAGATAAAAAGAACAAAATTTAAAAAAATCACTATTATGAAAAATTTCTTGTAAAGTACACAATGCATTACTTATATCCGTAAATGGATCCAGTAGTTAAGTTAATAACATTAGAATAGTTAGTCAGAGCATTGATTCAACCCAGTAACTTCTAAATTACTTCAATAATAAATATCCAAAAAGAAATATCCGCTAACAAATCTTTTACTTATTATAAAAGATAATAATATAAGAAAATTACAGAGAAAGCAGCTCAAAATCACTTTTGAGCCATAAATGGATCCATAATTTAAATCAATAATATTGGAATAGTGAATCCGAGCGTCGTTTCAACCCAGTAGAATCTAAATTACTACAGAATAAATATCTAGAAAGAAATATCCACTAAAAAGTCTTTTATTTATTATAAAAGATAATAAGATGGGAAAATTACAGAGAAAGCAGCAAAAAATTACTTTTTAGCTTCATCTATAGAATGTGAGCTTTTTTTATTCATGGCAAGTTGGAAGCACTGAATGGCTTACTCAATAGCACATCCCTCTGTTGCCAACGAAGTTGCATTTGGTGCTTTCATTAAAATATTGACATTTACAATGTCAAATAGTTTCAATTTTTCAAACAGTCATGTGTTACTCCCAAAATAGGAATATAATGGCCTCGAAGGAGAAAGAAGGATAAATAAATTTAAAGGAAAAAAAAGAGAAAGTGCGAAATAAAATTCGATAAAAAGAAACGAACTAAAGGAAATATTCTAAATAAATCTTAGGATTCATTTGATCTCTCTAAAAATTTTTCAAGGTCAATCTGTAAAATCCCCTACATAATAATAGCCTAAGTTACCTGTCCGTCTATTCCTCGAATTTATGAAGCGGTTAGACCTGGAATGCATAGAGGCATCCATATTGGATTCTTGATGAGTTAGGACTAGCAACGTTCGAAAACCACCCCTTTCCTCCTTTTTTATCATTTAATGCTATTATTTCAAGCCCTATTTTCCCCGGTTAAGAGTAGGTGATTAAATTTATCAGTTTGTCACATAATAAATAGGTAAAAATCGTATTTTTTTAGCATTAGGACGTCATTCCTTTAAACATCTCATTTAATAATTACTTATTTTAAATGATTTAAATACCGTGTGCTTTATTTTCATACGTTTTGTCACTGAACTTAGATAATACATAAATAATTTTCTTTTATATTTGGATTAAATAATTGATTAGGTAAATATGTGTAAATTTTAAATTTAATCATCGATTATTTTTTGTTGCGATGAAACTTTTATCACCGGTATTAGCAACAAATTCTATCTCCCCCAGAGTGTAGTGGAAAAGATAGTTTAATTGCTTTACTTCCATTAATTACTGTGGTAAAAAAAAATTGGGAAGAACTTAACGATAATTTCGACGTAGCTAAGAAAACTTTGATTTATCTTTCTAAATGAATTCAACGTTATTCTAAACTGCATTCACAGTATCGGGAGACTTTAGAGGAGTATGAAGATAAACAAATTATTGAGCTTGTACCAGATAATTCTCAGCCAAAAAACAAACCATTTTTTTACCTGCTTCGTAAGGTACGTTGCAATTGTAAAAAAAAAATAAAAATTTTGCTGATCCCGTCATATGACGGGCTATATACTATTTCTATCAAGATTATTCCACTTATTTCCAGTATAAAGCGAACCGCACATACATACATACATAAGATTTTATGTATATAGTTGTTTGGGTGGATAGATTTCGAAAGATGTGATGCAGGAAAAATAAAAAAAAAAATTGAGGACAGCGCCCTCTTTTGATTTTTCTCGAGCGGCATCGTTCGTTTTGTTAATGTCGAAACTAAGCCCCATGCATCCGCAATCGAATGTCCTTGTTATGGCTACTCAGGGTCTCATAGAGTGCCACATTAATTTCTGCCATTCGATTGATTCTAGAAATGGTTGCAGTCCCGAGTTTGAGGAAAAGTGAGCATGTATATGTAAGAAATGGGTTGGTAGAGTAGGAAATATCTGAGTAGAAGAAAAAAAGACTGGGAAGAAATTTGATTCTTATATTGAATGACTGTAAAAAATCTTGAATATTTCTTCAGACATTAGTTTGAACATTATAAAGAAACAACAAAAATATTCATTAACAAATATGGCTAGTTCTAAAGCAATTCCACTTAACCGTTTAAACGCCGAATTAACCCCTTCCGGTAAAATGACGAGTCTAGCTCGTCATTAGTTTTTCATTCCATACCGCACAATGACGAGCTACACTCGTCATGCGATTAAAGTTACTGTTAAATATGATAATTAATTTAGTTTAAAATTTCTAGTGTACTGAATTTGGCAACACTTTTATCACTTGTGAAAATCACAAGTCACTATTGCATATTGTTTACTTGGTACAAGTCATTGCCAAATTAATGAGTCAGAATAAAAGAAAACCTACTAAGAAATGCCGTGTGTGTTACAAGAATCAAATTAAAAGTGAGACTACTTGGCGGTGTAAACAATTAAGAATTCCTTTGCACTTTGTTTTGAAAAGTACCACTAGCTTGAAGACTGTTATCTGTATACCTTATTAATGTTTCGCTTTGATATTTTCTTAATTTTACTGTTTCTGATATTATTTAACACTATGTAAAAAGTGGATTTTAATTAAGAATATGTAAGAATTGTAAAATGAAACAAGTTTTTTAAATAAAAATTAAATGGTTATTTCATGCACAGTTTTTCATTATTAAATCATACCGGAAAGGGTTAAGAAAGAATGGTCGCAATGATTTGAAATTCGGTTATTATATTAATTAAAAGTATATAAATACAATAAAGTTTCAAAATTAGGTGAAAAAAAATTTTGAGGATGATTTTAGCCATGTTCCATAATTGGGGCATTGGTATGTTGAATGATTATTTTTTGCAGATTTTTAAAAGCTCATGAAAATAGTTAAAGTCTAATAATTATAACATCTTACTAATATTAACTGTTTTGTTTATTTATCTTTAAATAAAGTACAATTGATAAATATTATGACACTATAGAATTTATGCAATATTGGTACCGGTTTTTCCAATTCTCTTAAATTATCGAATTTCACTTTTATTTCCATTTTACTACAAGGTTTTCAGTTTTTCGTTTTTTCTTGGCTGGACCCGGTTTCTTAAATTTGTCTTCATATTACATCTTTTTTTAAAATGACAATCCACACACATCGAATGGCGTAACAGCATCTAAATTATTTACATCAAAATCTACTTCATCGGTTATATCACCAGGGTCATCATGCTCTAACTGACAAATATCTGTATCTTCCAAATCCGAATCCCAATGAGTTTCTAGAAAGGCTAGAGCATCTTGTATTGTAAATCATCTTTCAGACACAGAGTTAAATTTATGGTTGGTTGGTTGGTGTTTACTGGCGCAAGATCCAAGTGAGGATATGCTGCGCCATACAAATGAGCACATAAAACAAAGATATTCAATTTAAAAGTAAGAGAATTTACTAATCAAAAATTAAGAAAAAATAAGAGATTTGAAGAAAAATTTTCAATTTTACAACTCCTCTTCAACCTCCACTCAAAATACAGAATCAAAATTAAATTAATTTTACAATTTACACTAAATCACAAATTTGTGATGAAAATCACACTCAGTTTATTTAATTTGTGATTAAGTGAATGTTTCAGTCTATTTAGTATGAATGTTATGTGTTTCCTTTGTGTTTTCTTTGTTAATTCAATTAGATTTTAAATATTCAATTTTTGTAAAATTTTTCCTCAAAATGTTGTTTTTGTTTATGTATCAATTTGTTGAGTTACGATCCCCTCGCCAGATTTCAAACGCCACGCACGCAAGCTGCAAGCACGCCAATTTCGCCAAATGTGGTTGAAGCACCAACAAGATCCATGATTAGAAACAGGAGAGTGGGCTAAGAAGAGGAGTTGAACAAGCGATAAATGATGGAGGTAAAGAATTACATTAAAAATTTTTAAAGCATTAAATGAGGTTTAAAACATTGATGCAGATGAGAAATTCAAAAAAATTGGGTGGGAAATTAAATTTATGAAAACTTAATAAATGAAACACCAAAAAGTACACATGCTACCGGCACACATGCACACTGTTGTAAAACAAAACTAATAATAAAAACTCTGTATCAAAGGAAACTGATAACTATTTCAACAAAAACCCTTTTATGTAAATTGTACTTGTCTCCAAAGGCACTGTAACGTATCCGGTCCCTGTTTTAGGTGATACAAGGAAGAATCAGGTGTATCTTGATTAATGAATTTATTTACATTTCTGCTATATACATCATTTCACAACAACACAAAAAAAGCAATTTCCGATCACAGGTAAGTGATTAGTACACGTAGGCCTGAGTAGAAATGTAACTGTAAATTCAGTCTCTGCCGAAATATGGTGATTCGACGGAAGAAGAAACAATTCGGTAGCTCTCGCGAAAGTTCACTGCAGTACTGGTAGAATATCAAACAGTTAGAGTTCCGAAAAAAAATTCAAACAATCCTGAAGAGGATTATATTAGAAAAGGAAACCCAATGCACAGGATATCGTTTCAATCTCAGCAAGCGATATATCCCAAGACGGGATTTCGCTAAATAAAACTCTCCGATGGAGAGACTGGCCGAGGCGACCTCCGAGTTAGCCGATGTGGGCTACTCCTTAAAGAAAAGATCCCAAGGTGGGATAATAGCAAAAAAAAAAAAAAAAACTCCGGTAGAGAGAGACTGGTCAAGGCGACTTCTGAATTAGCTGGTTGCTAGCTACCTAACTTCTCTAAAAAACAAATCTTCTCTCGTTTCTTTCTAGGGGAGGGGCCTCACCCACAATTTCATTATTGGGTCACCTAGCGATGACCTCACCTTCGACCAACTGGATTGGTCCGGGTTAAACAATCGTTGGCCGCAAAGCCAGGGGTCCCTGGAATTCTTAGCGGCAAATCGTTTGTCGTTCCAATGATCATATTTCTGTCTGTCAGTGAAGGTGCCGGGTTGTCTGGTATATTGTTCCTCTACTATAGGGCACAACAGTGTAGACATCGTGGTGCCGGGGAAAACAATCCTTTTGTATCCACACAAGCGAAGTCCACCTCTCAAAGCAAAGTTCTTTGATGTCGACACACCGCTAAATCACGCCGTTACAGCACAAGTCCTTCCCCCTCCCCACACACACATTTTCAGCCATCTTGTCAAAATGAATTTCTTTCTATTGATATGACTTTTCGAATGTGAACGCCAATGATAAATACGAATATTATAATTCTTTCGAAGTATTGCAGCGTTATCTATTTATTTTCTTTAGAAAAGTTGCTATTCTTATCAGATTGCAAATGAAAATAATATTTGCAATATCATACAATGTTTTGCACATAAATGAAAAATGAATTCTTGAAACGCCAATGTTCCAATAATGGAAAATAGACCAAAAAAAAAGAAAAAAAAAGATAAACTTTGCATTTAAATTTTAAAAACAAATTTTTGCTTTTGTTATATTCCCGTAGGATATGTTATTTAATGATATATTTTAAAGTATTACGTTTTTTCCATATAAACTGTAATTTTGGTAAATTTAATTGTAAAAGTGTAAAATCGACAAAATATAGTAAATTTTAAAAAGTTGTAAAAAATAAATTATCTAAACAAATTAAAATTTATTGTAAAAAATACTTTATAATGTCATGTTCAATTGTGTGTAAAAGCGATATTGATATGATTTTTTTAATATGAATTTTTTATTTTAAAAATCATGTTCCATTATTGGAACATTGGCGGTTAAATGATTAATTAAGGGAATACTTTAAGCAGCTTTAACTGGAAGATTTTTATTTTATATTTAGCCTTATCATACCGTCTTCAATTATTATCATAACTACATAAAAATTTCAGCATTTGTTTTCATTTTCAATTTAATTAATTTTGCTGAACTTATCTTGTTTATAAAATATAAGAACTTTTTATATAAAAGTAAAAGTAAGAAATCGTTTTAAAAATTTGAATATCTTCCTAACACACTGTGCTTAGACTTTTACATAACAAAGCAGGTTTTTTAAAAATGTTTGCTATTTTTGAAAAAAGAAAGGAATTATTATGTATCATTCTTCATTTACTTAAATTTGAAAAAAAAGTATAGGAAGTACAATAATAGGGAATAAGAATCTTCAAAAAGGTTACAAAAATGCTTAAAAATTCAAACTATAAATAATAAATGAAATAAACAACAGCGAAAAATGTAGTTTCACAGATAATAATTCAAATATTTTAATGCGGTTTGCTTTAAATAAAACCAAAAATGTCCAAAAATATAAAAAATTTAAAAATCTATGGATCATCGTTACCAAAATATCTAAAACAATAGGAAAAACGTTACAGATGTAAAGAATGAAAATTCTTTACATCTGTAAAGGTGAGTTTTTAAATTAGCATAATATAAGTCAAGTCATATATCAGACATTGATTTTTTTTCAATAAACAAATTAAAAATATACTAAGTATACTCTTGTTACAACTTGTGGTGAAACCAAAAATCCACTTCAAATAATTAATATTTATATATATTTTAAATATTTGATATATATTAATATATATTAATATATATATATATATATATATATATATATATTTTTATATATATATATATATATATATAAACATTATATATATATATATATATATATATATATTCTATATACATATATATATACATATATATATATATACAAATATATATATACATATATTAATATATATATTATATATATATACATATA
>CM063509.1:52620325-52625325 GCA_032207245.1 Pardosa pseudoannulata
ACTTAGAGTACGACAAATATAAGCTTATTAGAGTAAATTAAGTATTGCTCTCAACATTATCCACTTTATTTGAGAATTCTTTTATCTACGTTAACATTTGTTTGGTAAGTGAAACCAACTTCTGGTAGTAAACAATGGAATACAAAAAAATGGCAATAAAATATTTTCTATGTACGTAAAAGCATGTGTCTAGACAATTTTGAATAAAAAAGAATGTATCAATGTGTTCATTGAATATTGTGCTTTACAA
Organism: Pardosa pseudoannulata; assembly: GCA_032207245.1. Lineage (NCBI taxonomy): Eukaryota > Metazoa > Arthropoda > Arachnida > Araneae > Lycosidae > Pardosa > Pardosa pseudoannulata. The sequence goes on from CM063509.1 coordinate 52,620,576, forward strand.
TCCTAGAAAATTAAAAATTTTACTGATACCGTCTTATGGCAGGCTATATGCTAGTACTAGGTCGGGGAAAAAGAAATCCATTATTTTTTTTTTCGTAGATGGCTGTAGTGAAGGATATCTTGTAAAGTATCGATCAAACAATTTCAAATTTATGCTCGTTGTCAAGGCGACATTTCACACTAAAAAAATGTGTTTACTGTTTTTTGTTTGGTCCATTCAGTTGTGAGTTACAGGGTGTTAAAAATGGAAGTCAGCAAAGAGAAAATTCGTTATATTTACAGTTTTTCTTTGATAAAGGCAAAAATGCAAGCCAGGCGTCTGAAATTGTGAATGGTGCTTATGGTGGCGATACTGTAACAGCTAATTACATGTAATTTTAGATTCGCCAATTCCATTCAGACCTTTTTTATGTTAAACATGCACCTCGTCCAGGCAGGCCCGTCTTCGAAAATGTCGATAAAATCACAAAAATAATAGAAGTTGACCGGCATGTTAGTAGTCGTAGAATCGCACAGGAGCTAAAGATGGACCATAAAACAGTTTTAAACCATTTGCACAAAGCTGGATTCAAAAAGAAGCTCGATATTTGGGTGCCACACCAATTAACACCAAAAAACATGATGGATCGAATTTCAGTCTGCAAAGCCTTTGCCAAACGGAATGAAATCGACCCATTTCTTAAACGGATGGTGACTTTGGATGAGAAATGGGTCAAATAAGACAATATTTTGTGAAAACGATCGTGGTCAAAGCGCGATGAAGCAGCTCAAACGGTGGCCAAACCAGGACTAACGGCCAGGAAGGTTTTGCTGTGTGTTTTTGGTGCGACTGAAAGGGAATCATTTATTATGAGTTGCTTCCGTATGGCCAAACACTAAATTCAGATCTCTACTGTCAACAACTGGACCGTTTGAAGCTAGCGATTGACCAGAAACGGCCAGAATTGTCCAATAGAAGAGGTGTTTTGTTCCATCAGGACAATGCCAGGCCACACACGTCTGTAGTGACTCTCAGGGAGCTTGGTTGGAAAGTTTTAATGATTCTACCATATAATCCAGACCTGGCACCAAGTGATTACCACCTTTTTCTCGTATTGCCAAACTTTCTAAGTGATAAGAAATTGGGATCAAGAGAAGATTGAGAAAATCGGTTACTAGAGTTTTTCGCCAATAAGGACCAAGACTTCTATGAGAGAGGTATTTTGAAGCTACCTTTAAAATGTCAATAAAATATACAACGAAACAGCGCACATTTGACCCAAATCGGACAATCCGAAACATATTAAAAAAGTCATTAAATTCAAAGAAAAATAATGGATTTCTTTTTCCCCAAACTAACATAATAATATTTGGCAATTGCCCAAAATCCAGTCGTCACTCATTTTAAATTTGTATTATACGTTTAGTTCTCAGAAAAGGGACTTGATTTGGGAATCATATTCTGACTTCCTCCTTTACCGAAATATGAGTGATATTTGCATTTTAAATGTCTGCGAGGAACGGGGGAAATGCTGCCCGTCTATCTCTGAAGGCGAATTTACCTTCCGTTTATGCGACGCACCATTTTCCATCCCTGTTGTTTGAATATTCCGGGAAACACAAACAATGAATATTTATTTACTGCACTTCAAAACGGAATTCTGATGTCGCAGTCTGTTTGCACAAGAATAATGGGACAGACTTAAAATGCTTTTAATATGGAGAACGAAACGGTACAGAAAATTTTCATTTTGTTGCACAGAAATGGTTGCTCGTTTTTATTCGATTCAGAGATACGTACATATTTGTAACTCTATGCGTGTATGTGTGTGTTTAGACTTATTTATTTATATGCGAGTGTGTACATATTTAATGACTTTTACCCCAAACTAATCAATTATAATTTTTTGAAAAATAAATTTCTCTCGATTTTATTCCTAAAGTGCCAAATTTTGGCGAAATGTCTTTTACTCTTTTGATTGTGGTAACCTTTGGCTACACGCACGTACGCACACACACACACACACCCACAGAGATATAGATATATATAGAAATAGAGAGAGTTAGATAGATAGATAGATAGATAGATATACGTATATGTATATACATATATGTATATATACAGATAGATAGATACACACACATATATATATATATATATATATATATATATATATATATATATATAGATAGATAGATAGATAGATAGATAGATAGATATACATATATAGATATGTTCAAATATATATATATATATATTATATGAGTGTTTTTTATGTATATTTGTAATTTGTATATATATAATTTTATATGTATATGTGTAATATATGTTTTTCTATCCGTATGCTGTGGAAATTATTTTATATATAGGCAGTGTGCTAGACATAACGCGTATTCAAATTTCTCCAGGTTATTCACTAATATAGGTATGTTAGCTTTGATTCCTCTACGAGCGAGAACAATTAAGTTCTTTTTAGATATAGAGTTTCTAATCTTATAGATTTTTAGCCGTTCCATAAAGAGAACACGCAAATTCCGAAAGAATTTATATTTTATTGAAGGCTGCTAAAATTACATGTTTAACAGTCAAAGGCAGATAAGAGAATGATCATGAAAACATGCGTAGATTACAGAGTTGGATCCCACAACAAGTGACTCAGAGAATTTTTCAGAGAATCGGCAACTTAGTCAGCGAATTTAACAATAAAAAGTAGCTTAGATCAGTAGAAAAACTTAACCAGTTGCTAGTGTCATCTTGAAAATGTGGTGAGTGGACAGAAAATTTGCATCTATTGCAGAGGCAGTTTGAGAAATAGGTCGGAGGAATTTTAAGTCATAGACACATGGTTTGAAATCCCATGCAACTTGAAATTTACAAAAAAACTGTCTCATATCTGCCAAATATTTTTAACTTATTTAAAATTTAATGACATTTTATTTAAACATCCCTATTACTCGTTTTTTAATTTTAATTTTCTTTTACATCTGTTATTAAAATTATTTTACCGTTTATGCTGGTTGTAGAAGTATTTATCGCTTCATAAATAGAAAGAAAAAAAATCTATTCTAGGTGGAGAAAGTTCTTGTAAAGGGAAAGTAGTCCTTAACGAAGTGGAGATAAAACATCTCGATAAAAATTTAGAAGCATTATATCAATTTTAGAGGTAGAGTTGGAAGTCTCCGTATCCATTTAGGGCTCAATATATCTCCGTTTAACCGAGGAGCCGCGATTCGAAATTTCTCCCCAATCAGAGACTACAGTGATTTCTGCTGATCAGCTACATCACAATGCGCTCGCCGTTATCACTTTCGAACTTTATATAAATAAAGATTCCGAATTTAGCCACAAAACCGTCTAAGTGCTTTTTAACTCTAACCGCTTAAAATCACTCCCCATGTCCCCCTTTCAGGAGATCCTTTATCAAATCTCTTGCGCTTTAAAACACGGTTTAAAAAAAAAGAAATCCATTCCCTCCGAAAATAAACTGGAACCGTAACCAAACAACGAATCATTTCTTTACGGGCGGGGGAGCGAGTCGCTGAGACCGTAATAGGCTAAAACCGAATCAAGTGTACCTTAATACCGCGAGAACCTGGTGTAGTGGCTGCTCTTAACCAAACAATCGCCGAAAAATAAAAGCCCAAACAATGGAGAACTATAAAGCCGGTCAATCTCAATTCGCCTATGGAAAGTTTATTTTAGATATCAGACGGAGGTGGGTGGGCCCCCGAGGCACTGCAACAGCGATATCGCGGGAGTTGTATGTATTAGAGAGGGAAACGCGCGATCCGACATCGGATGAGTGAAAGTTGCAGTTAATAACGGTGGGGATGGATGGCTGAAAGGAACATGCCTGTTTTCTATATATACAGCTCCGGGCAACTTCCTTTTCGGTTCGTGCCCATAAATACTTATTTCAAGACAAGGAGAATTAAAGGAAAGCACTGTCTGGGTGCCGTGTAATGTCTGTAATGTTTAATATCGTAATTTAAAGAAAGGGAGATAGTTCTAAAGTATTTATTTTGCTTCTAATTTGTTTTAATGTTTCATCTTTTCATTGCCTTAGTTAGTTATTAAGTCTTCGTTAGTTAGTTTGGGAATGAAACGAAAGGAGTGCCTTGTAATGTTTAATATCGTAGTTTAAAGAAAGGGAGATAGTTCTAAAATATTTATTTTGCTTCTAATTTGTTTTAATGTTTCATCTTTTTATTGTATTTGTTAACTATTAAGTCTTTGTTAGTTAGTTTGGGAATTATAGGAAAGGACTGTCTGGGTGCCTTGTAATGTCTGTAATGTTTAATATCGTAATTTAAAGAAAGGGAGATAGTTCTAAAGTATTTAATTTATAAAATGTTATAATACTTCATCTTTTCATTATCTTTGTTAGTTAGTTAGTTTGGGAATTAAAGAAAAGGACTGTCTGGGTGCCTTATAATGTCTTTAATGTTTAATATCGTAGTTTAAAGAAAGGGAGATAGTTCTAAAATATTTATTTTGCTTCTAATTTGTTTGAATGCTTCATCTTTTCATTGTCTTTGTTAGTTATTAAGTCTTTGTTAGTTAGCTTGGGAATAAAAGGAAATGACTGTCTGGGTGCTTTGTAATGTTTAATATCGTAATTTAAAGAAAGGGAGATAGTTCTAAAGTACTTATAATTTGTTTGAATGCTTCATCTTTTCATTGTCTTTGTTAGTTAGTTTGGGAATTAAAGGAAAGGACAGTCTGGGTGCCTTGTAATGTCTGTAATGTTTAATATCGTAATTTAAAGAAA
>CM063509.1:52630325-52647825 GCA_032207245.1 Pardosa pseudoannulata
AATAATTAGCAAAAAAAGTTAAAAAAAGATTAGTAAAAATAAAGTAAAAAAAATATAAGCTGGTTAAACCTAGAAAAACTGAAGATACTTATGAGTTCTTCAGTTTGTTAAAATATCAGAATTCAGATCAAAGTTTGTTAAAATTTCAAAATTTAACTTAAAAAAAATATTAGTTTCCTATAATTTTTAGAAAATCAACACACTATTGAAATTATAGTTCTTTGAAAATTCTATAACAAGAAATTACTAAAAAATTTTTACAAACACTTATGATTCAGTAGATTAGTAAAAGTACATTAATAAGAGAATAATTAGCAAAAAAAGTTAAAAAGAAGATTAGTAAAAATAAAGTAAAACAAATATAAGCTTGTTGAACCAAGAAAAACTGAAGATATTTATGACTTGATAAAGTCGACTGAGAATTTTAAATGTTTGAATGCTTACAAAATAAGTTGGATAAAAAAATGATAAAGTATTTTTTAAATATTAAATATTCCAAGTTAAATTTTTTTCGTTGCTTGAAAAAAATTCACCGCTCTCCATAAGAATGCAAACTCCTGTTTATTATGTTCCACCACCCTCCAGTGATAAAGAAGAAATATTTCCATCGGCAGCAGTTTTTTTTTCTTTTTGGTCTTAATTTAAAGTAAATGAATTGTTGGGCGCGATATCCTAATCTGTTCGATTTTTGCGTGTTTTATTTCCGCCCTCCATATTCACTGCAACTAGTTCCGCGCATAACTCTGTGGATCGGAGCATGCATGAGCTACTAAAAATGCATAATGCATCTTAACGACCAAGGAAATTTCGCTCCATTCTTCGAGGGAATTTTTTTTCCTTCTCTCTTCCACCCTTCCTCCCTCCTTATTTTCATTTTAGGGTTTTCCATTATTTTCTTCCATTGCCGAGGCTCGTTCCTCCAGTTAATTATTTTTCCAGCCGAATGGAGGCTGCGTTACACCACGTGATTATTCACGACGGTGTCAGAGATCGTCTGCCCATTCATCAGTCACGTGGTACGTGGCGGAAAAGGGGGGGGGAGGGGAGAACTCCTACATCATAGCGATGGAAAATTTGTTCTTTTATTTTTTTTACCTTTTTGATGAAAACCTTTTTTACTTTTTTTTTTGTTTTCTCAGCTTTTTATTCTAACAGTTCTGGAATTCTCTTTTATTTTTCTTTTCTTTTTTTTTAATTTCGATGCGGTGTCCTGTGAAAATGAATGAAATTTGGAATTCTTGATTGTGGTGGGACTGGAAGGTTCGAGGGTAAGGGGGGAGGGGTACGGGAGTGAAGTATAAATGATCGCGGCGGTTCGAAATGAATGTAAATGAAAACTAGCGGTAATAACTTGTAGCGGACGCTTTGGTATAAATTAAGATGAGAGTGTGAGAACGGGTTAGAGTTTTCTAGAGGAATGTTGGGCTTTTTTACAATGTATTGTCTGCTTTAATGGAACGAATATATACCTTCGATATTCCTTAAAACTTCAAAATTTTCAGAAGTCACAGGTCTTTTAAACCTGAAAAAGGTTGAAAAATCATTCATAACAATATGTTTTTCTTTAAAAAATGTTTTTATTGGTGAAATGTTTTCAATCTAATAAACAAAAAATATTCTATAACGCTCCTCACTGAACCAATAGCTCTATAGAACAGAGTAGGTCTCAATAACATTATGTACTTAATAATTAATATTGTTGTCATAAATAACTTAATAAAGATGCTGAAAAGTTAAGTATAGAGTTACCAAATATATCTGCGCCTACCACATGACTTCCTGGTATGCCAATTAAATTATACACACTTTTACCTTACCTTATTTCAACTTTTTTTTTTGGCATATAATCCTCCAATTTTACAGTTACACAATTGTGAAAATTGTGTGTGTGTATGTGTGAGAGGGAGAGAGAGAGAGAGAGAGTAAGTGAGTGAGTGAGTGAGTGAGTGAGTGATGAGTGAGATGGAGAGAGTGAGTGAGTGAGTGAGTGAGTGAGTGAGTGAGTAATGATCCAATGTTAAGACGAGTTGAAAAAAGTCTTTCTTGATAATAACAGGTATATTAAATCATAGTTTCATTTAAAAGCAAAACTAGCACCATTCTCATTTATTCGTCGAAGATACGCGTAAATTGTGTTCACAGTTCCATGTCCAAGAGCTGACTGAAACTTATCTGTTTGCAAACTCATCAAATTCTTCCAAAATGCTTCCGCCTGGTTGGATTATCCTAAAAGCTTGAGCGAGCGTGAGTCTTTTTTATTATTATAAAAGGTTTGGTTTGGTTTGGAGTGCTATGGTCTACTTTTTGCAACACGAGGGCTAATGAGACCGGGACCTACTGCTTAAAGCCGATTCCGAACGGCTACGAACATCCATGCCATAGTGGGATTCGAACCCACGAATTATTATAAAAGAGTTCCCTGTTTAAAATCGCTTATTACTTAAAAAATCTTATTAAATTATAAAATAGAGAGAGAGAGAAAGAAAGAAAGAGAGGGAGTGAAAGAGAGTGGAGAGAGTGAGGAGGGAGAGAGAGGGAGTTACTAATGTAGACGTTTTATATAAAACCTCTAAGAAACCCCAGAAAATTCTCGGGGTTTTTCAAATTTTGAGTCAAGGGCAAAATTTAATGCATCCTTTTGCTTTCCCCTTATTAACCCCTAGCCTAAATTTAACACTGGGGCTACAGTTTATGCCCTCAGAGAAGGGAGTCTAACCAATTATAACTCTACATTGCCCTAACGGACAATTTAGGAAATTTCAAAAAAAAATGGAGATGCAAGCTATCGGAGACAGATTTTCCTAGAGATTTTCCCTTAGATTTTGAATGAGATGTTGACTCAGGTGTTAAGGGCATTTTACTTCTAACTTCAGGTTAACTGATCCCTCTGTTTGTCCTGTACTTATAATGACGTGGTAACATGTCCTCCAACGTTCTGTTAATAAACATCTTTAACTAAAACGGTGTCATTTTTATGGGCCATGACTGCAACCACACATCATGAAGTCCGTCTTATTGCATATGTGTGTGTATTAAACAATAAATAGAGATCAATAGTACAGACAACTTGTGGTGTTTTTTTTTATACTTGTTGAAATTTTTCGTTAGGGTGCAGGTTGTAATAAAAATGAAAGATACATTATAAGATGTTGTAACAGTCTTAAGCAACATTTTAATATTCTACATCAAATATATTTTGAGTTAGACCAGATACATTCATATGTACGTCCGTATACTATCGCAACAAAACTAGTCAAAATGAAATCACGCTTGATCAAAGCAAGTATTCTCGTTGAAATCTGAGAACAGAAAGTTTTAGAAGTCACAATTCTTCTTTCAGTTTTTATAAATGGAAATTAGCTCTCAGTGACTTGTATTCTTAACAATGACCTGTGACTCTGACTCTTTACGGTGAATTATCCGATTGAAGTATACGGAAGTAAGCACAGTGTTGTGTAAGCCCAACATTTAGGGGATTATCATATAGTCAACACTTCCTTTACTCATCCAGGCAATTACAGTAAACCCAAAAAAATTTTGGTCAGTAAGCTTACAGAATTTCATCGTTTAATAATTTTGCATTACATTATACTTTTGAACTAGAATGAAATTAAGAAAAATTACAGATTCAAAAATAAATCAAACAACTTGTTTTAATTTCAGTAGCACATAAACATAAGTTATAAATTTAAAAAACATTTTGAAGATATCACTTTCGGTAGCACCCCCCCCCCCCCAAAAAAAAAAAAAAAAAAAAAAAAAAAACATGGACATTTATCAAGGTAACAAAAAATACCTTTTAAATTTTAAACAGAAGCATTTAATACTTCATGTGATATCCTTTAGCTGCTATAACAGCTTCTAATCCTTTGTTCGTTGAAAGGACCAACTTTTCATTGAAGTCTGTTTGTACACTGTCCCGCATATTCTGAAAAACACTTTTTAGTTCATTTTTATTTTTATTTTCTTCTCTCCCAATTTTTTTCCATAAACACCCATAAATGATCTATAGGGTTCAAATCCGGACTTTTTATGTATATATATATATATATATATATATATATATATATATATATATATATATATATATATGTATATGTATATGTATATGTATATATGTATATATGTATATATGTATATATGTGTATGTGTGTATGTATGTATGTATGTATGTATGTATATATATATATATATATATATATATATATATATATATGTATATGTGTATGTATGTATGTATATATGTATGTATGTATATATGTATATATATATATATATATATATATATATATGTGTATGTGTATATGTGTATGTATGGTATGTATGTATGTATGTATGTATGTGTATATATATATATATATATGTATATATATATATATTTATATATATATATATGTATATATATATATATATATATATATATACATATATGTGTGTGATATTATATATATGTAATATATATATATGTAATATATATGTATATATATATATATATATATATGTGTATATATATATATATATATATATATATTGTACAGTATATAATAACCATTCCTTTACAATCTGAGCGTTATGCTTGGGATCATTGTCTTGGAGAAAAGAGGTTTCTATTTAAATTCAATGTGCCTGGTAAATTTTGTTTTAGAGCATTTAAAAATACCATTTTATCCATGCTATATTTATTGCACCACATAATGGTTTCTCCTTGCTGACCGATTTTTTTTTTTTTGTTCACTGTATTTTTTGCTTCCTATAAAGAAGTAGAAACTATTTTTTAATGACTAGTATTCAAAACAATGAGCTGAGACTCTCGCTTTTCAGGACTTTAACCCTTTCATGGGCCGTGGGAAGATTACTTCCCACCTACACGATTTTACAAAATTCACCTGTGGGAAGAGCAAAACCCATTCTAATATATTGGTCTTGTTGTTGAAACGACAGGAAGACTGATTCCCGGTTCGGTTTTCAGTTGTTCGGTCGATTGAATAAAATTAGCAGCTCTGTTTTGAAAATTTGGAAATGTGAAGTGAGAAATAAATGGCCCACGAAAGGGTTAAACTTGTTGCAAGCGCTCTAAGGTAGCTTGAAAGATTAATAGAAGATTACATAACACCCTAGAGTGGTATCATTAAAAAGTAATTGAATCATACCTGACTGTCTTGACTGCTTGCTACTCTACCACTATTTTGCTTCTACAACATGACAACAGACGGTAACAGATAACAACTTTTATTACTACTACTAAACAAATTATATAAGTCTTGTAAACATAAAATAAGTTCAACTTGAACTAGAATTCATATTTAACATAAACTTATTATTAAATACAATTGATGCTTTATCGCGGCATACGCAATCAGTCCTTGCTCCATCCTATTAAGCATTCCACGATGACCTTGAAGAAATTAGAAACTGTCAGGCTATCCAACTTAGCTCCTCTTCGGTGATGTAGCGAGTGTTGCAGAATAGCTGATCTGCTGGCGACGACACCAATACCTTTTTCACCGACCGACCGGGAGACAAGAAAAATAAATAAATAAATAAATAAATAAATTTAAATTTAAATTTAAATTTAAAAAAAAACGGGAACAGTAGGCGCGTAGGATACTGGATAACGCACGAGAATGCTGGTTTCTTCTTTTGCTACTAATTTTATTACTGTTTTTATTTTACCGTAAAATGGTGCCTGTTAACCATGAAGTTTGTTTATGCAAATTTAAAATCAACAAAGTTTGCTGTGTAAAAAAATTGCATAAAATATTTAACTTAGAAATTGTGTGACTGAGTCGCCACAAACTTTATCAGTTTATCAATTGGAGTGACACGAAATGTAAGTCCAACTTTTAATGGATTACAAGACAGTCGACACTTCCTATACTCATCCATACAGTGGCGCAATTACGAGGAGATTTAAGAAGGATCAAACACACAAAAAAAATTGCATAAAATTCTTAACTTAGAAATTGTGTGACTGAGTCGCCACAAACCTTATCAGGTTATCAGTTGGAATGGCACCAAGTGTAAGTCTAACTTTTAATGGATTACAAGATGGTCGATAACTTCCTATACTCATCCATACAGTGGCGCAATTACGAGGAGATTTAAGGAGAATCAAACACAAAAAAAAATTGCATAAAATATTTAACTTAGAAATTGTGTGACTGAGTCGCCACAAACTTTATCAGGTTCATGACACCAAGTATAACTTTTAATGATTACAAATGATAACTTCCTATAATACAGTGGCGCAATTACGGGGAGATTTAAGGAGGATCAAACGCCTACCATAGAGATTAAAAATTTTATAGTTGCATTTTCTATAATGAAAATTAATATAAATATAATAGACGTTTAAAATTGTTTACAGTTTTTTTAAATGTGGATAACTTTTAATTTGTCCGTTACACGATTCAAATAGGTGACTTTTAGGTATGTCAAATTTTTGCTCATAAAACTAAAGAGACAATAATTTACATGTTAACTATAGTGTTATAGATTATATCTGTATAAAATAATTTGTATGTTAGTGTGTATGTATGTACGTCATACATTCCGAAATGTTTGGTATTATCTTAATAGAAATTTAAAATGTGATTATAGTCAAATCTGATAATTTGGGGGCCAAATGGTTAAGTCAAATGGTTTAAAGGTCAAAGGTGTGTAGAGATAGACAATTGAACACTTATATTTGAATTGAGTTTTATGTTTCAATTGACTTTGGTGACTATTTTTAATATATTCACTATATTATCCAGTTAATGACGTGAGAAAAAAAAAACGAAAAAAAAAAAAAAAAAAAAAAAAAAAAAAAAAAAAAAAAAAAAAAAAAAAAAAAAAAAAAAAAAAAAACCCCCCCCCCCCCCCCCCCCCCCCCCCCCCACAAACACAAAAAAACACAAAAAAAATCTTTTTTATAACTTAATTTGATGATAGTGTTTAAAATATGTATTCCAGTAACACAGTTTTCTTGTCTTTTAACCATGTTTTGTTGACTTATTTCATTTTACCAAATTTATTTGAATATTACTTCCGTTTTTTATTTAGTTTGGTCATGTTTATATTCAATCGTATTAGCCAAATTTATTGCATTGTTAACAGCATTATCGTCTGAAAAAGTATATTTGAACTTCCTAACATTAAAGTTCTCTACATTCGAAATTAATGTTCAGAGAGTTAGGAAATGTTTTGTAGGACATAATAAAAACGTGGGAATTTGCTTAAGCGAATAAAAAAAAATTAGTTCATATTTTCACCAATAGAGGGCGTTTTTGATGAATTACAATTTAGCCAATATTTATTCTAGTTTAAAAAAATTATTACCACCAAACATGTTGAAAATGATAGTCATCGTTTTCAGCTAACATTTGAAATCGAAAGATAGCATGTTCCACAGTTGACCGAGGTGTGCCTGGAGGAAATACTGAAAGCGTGTTATGAAATAATGTCTTTCAGACCAGATACAGTTTTTGGTTTATCAAGACTAGATGTTTTAAATGCGCCAAAATCCAAAAGTCGCATAGGTTGAGGTCTGGAGATCAGATTGGCCACACATTAGGAAAGATGCGGCTGATAATACTCTCTCCTGTAAAGTGATTTCTTAGAAAGTTCTCAACAGGTAGGCTAATGTGTGGAGGAGAGCCATTTGGGTGCATTTGAAACATCTAGTCAGTCAATAAACCAAGAACTGTACATAATCTAAAAGACTGTAAAGTGATTTTTTAGAAAATTTCCAAAAGGAAGGCCAATGTGTAGAGGAGACCAATTTGGGTGCTTTTGAAACATCTAGTCAATCGATAAACCAAGAACTATACATAATCTAAAAGACTGCAAAGTAATTTTTTAGAAAATTTTCAAAAGGAAGGCCAATGTGTGGAGGAGATCCATTTGGGTGCTTTTGAAACATATAGTCAGTTGATAAACCAAGAACTATACATAATCTAAAAGACTGTAAAGTGATTTTTTAGAAAATTTTCAAAAGGAAGGCCAATGTGTGGAGGAGATCCATTTGGGTGCTTTTGAAACATATAGTCAGTTGATAAACCAAGAACTATACATAATCTAAAAGACTGTAAAGTGAGTTTTTAGAAAATTCTCAACTGGAAGACTAATGAGTGGAGGAGAGCCATTTGAAAGCTTTTGAAGCATCTAGTCAGTCGATAAACTAAGAACTATACGTAATCTAAGACTGTAAACTGACGTTTTAGAAAATTCTCAACAGGAAGGCTAATGTGTGGAGGAGAGTCATTTGAGTGCTTTTGAAACATCTAGTCAGTCGATAAACCAAGAACTATACATAATCTAAAAGACTGTAAAGTGACGTTCTAGAAAATTCTCAACAAGAAGGCTAATGTGTGGAGGAGAAACATTTGAGTGCATTTGAAACATGTAGTCAGTCGATAAACCAAGAACTATACATAATCTAAAAGACATACACGACAATTCACGCATTTTCAATGTTCTCAGCATTTCCCTAGACACACTGCGATCAACTGTAGAACATGCTGTTCTAAGGTTTCCCTCCAGATCCTTCCCTCTGCCACCACCATTTATCACTTGAAATAGGAGAGAATTAAGACTACGAACCTGTTTTACGTGCTCCAACTACCCTTAATAAATACGGCATATCTTTGGTTACATGAAACTTACGACACTCTGGTTATGAGCTTGACGTCATTGTCGACTGGACTACCACGGTTTGGCTTAATATTAGTGTGATAACAATTGAAGGAGTGTTTTTCAGTGGTTAGGGAATTATCAGCAACAATGGCTCCAAACTATCATACGTAGAATATACGAGTACAAATAATAATAGATTTTTAAATAACTATTTTGTAAATTGTTGAATCCTTCATTGGTAAAGTAATTCAGTTGAGACTTTAAACGAACGACGAAAATCACTGGTTACAAATGAATAGTGTAACAGTTATTAAAAAAAACAAAGGGTGACTGTCTCATTAAAACCATCGTTTGATGTGGCATCTCGTGTGTGGATTCCGTTTTAAATATAATTAGCCGCATCTCCGTCCTTGATTTTCGCTTTCTAATTCTCCCCCGCTGTTAATTAGCCTAAAAAAAAGCAAAAGGCAATATGTGTACCGTTTTCGACGCAGGGCCGTACGTGTCTCCCTTCATAAAATAGTTTGGGGGGAACTCCCCCCCCTCTCCTCCTTTTTGTCTGCGGAAAAAATCTCGCGCTCAACTGCCCGGGAAAAAAGAACTTTTATGAGATGCTTAAACCAATTTTGATATTTTTCTCTCCATTTTTTATTGAATAAACTAATTAAGATTTTGTTCCAGGAGAATAAAAAAGGGAGGGGCATTTCATACTTTCAATACTTTTTTTCCTCTTTCCTTTTGCACTTGACTGTCTTTTTTCTCTCTTTCTCGGGATAAATATACTTCCATCCTGCCGCTTCTTCCATCCCCATCTTTTCCAGAATCCCCCCCCCCGTTCTCGAAAAGTTCTCTCTCTTGCAAACGCCTTAACTCAATTAGGGGTCGAGCGAACACAGCCCGGAGGTTGCACATTAAATTTCTGCTACATAATTCCGCATAAACGGATTAGCGAGCAGTGTAATGAAGCCAATTAGTTGGTTCCCAGTCCTGCAATTACATTTAATTGGGCCTGAGTTCTAGCACTCTATGATACATTATTCAGTCGATGCGCGCGCCCATTGTCAAATCCATTAGACCGACACGAGGGTAACATTGTTGTCCGGTAATTAAAGGCAATTAAGAGCCCGGGACCCCGACGATAACAGTCCGGCTCAATGGATTCCACCACCACCCACCACCCCCGCTCGCAGATGCACTCCACCTCCCCCCCTCCTTTTGTAAATGCGACTGCATCCCGCTTTCGGTTATGTATTAGTTATAAGGCAACAATGGAGTCTGGCATTCTGTGCCAAACGGCGCCTTGGCGGAGCTGGAATGAATGCGAGAGGAAAATGGGCTCATGTCGGCTGAATATTAATTTAGGGCATTAATTTGGCGATCGTGCGTGTGTGTGCTGAAAAATGCCTGAACAGGATAATGCGGGCCAATCAGGGACGAGGGGCGATCAAATGGGATGTTTGGGAGAGAGGGGGGTCTCACTCCTGGAATGTTTTTGATTGCGAAGATCGAGGAATGATAGACGAAGAATGACGTTCCTTTGCCACTGGAAGCGACGGATTGCTTTAAAAATCTCCGAAAGTCTTCCTCGATGTTGAATTTATCTTAGTAGGAAACTATTTCAAAATATTGCTCGAGATTTGTATATCATACACAAAAAAAATGCTAATTCTAAACAAACATTTCGCTCTTATGGCTCCCAAATGCTTAACAATCATTAAACTCATCACAAAGTTCTAAACTTTAAATTATTCCAGTCTAAAGTTAAATCAAAATCTTGAGTAGTGTTGTAAATCACAACTGCAACTGGTAAGCAATCACAACAGTGAGTGATAAACAACAATTTTGCTTAACTTTAAAAATATCGAAAGGCTTTGCAAAGGTATAACTTGATTTAACAGAAAATTGTTTCAATATCTTTCGTGAATTTGTCAATAAGAAAACCACTAAAGCCTCTTGCATGATAAATTTAATTTCTCTTCTCTCTGAAGATAGTTAAAAATCCTTAAAAGTTATGACCTTTAAATATTTTAGAAAAAAAAATTGATTTTTCTCTATCCTTATTGCCCGAAAGTGCTTAAAATCTTTGAAAATAATCAAAAAGTTTAAGTATTAAACTTCTCATATTAATTTCTTCTTATTAATTTTACCACAAACCTTCTCATAGGTAAAAAAAAGAACCCTTGGAGTTCGTAAAAATCATTTGGAAAAGCACTGATCTAAAGCTTTCAGCCTAAATTTGAGGGGGAAAAAAAGAGCATGATATAGACATTTAAATTCGGCAAGTGTGGCTTGACTAGAAATTGAGTAAAATGAGTGCCTGGGGGGAGGGGGTAAGCAATGTTTTCTCGAGACCACCTAACAAGAAGTGCCCCCCCCTAAAAGCACTGCCATATTTTAAGTGGCATTCTCCGATACGCAAACATCCGGCCATATTTCTGGGCCCCCCACTGACAACCTACTCTGGTGTTGTAATGTTTGCCACTAGATAATAGGCCTTTCTACTTTTTAAATCGAAGGTGTCGCCATAAATTATTTTTTACTGCAAATGAATCTGGGAAACGAACAATATATATATTTATTTTTGGATTTAGCAGTACTTTTGTAAACATACCTGGAAAATAATTGGAATATAGTTTGGGGATTTTTGAATTTAGCTTCATTTAGCTTGCGAGAGGGATTTTTACATCCTCCTACAAAGTAAAGGAAATATTGTAATCACGAAAACATGCGTTATTATTTATAATTTTGTCATTTGAATCGAAGGTCGCACATAAGTTTACTTTTTCGGCAGGTACATCGAGTAAAATCGTGACAACTATCTTAACACATTGTATGCGGGACACGTACTAGTACGTTTTCTGACGATTGATACTTGAGCGCAGTTCACGTACAAGTACGGGTTAGTGTAACAACATGGTTTGTTTGTGGGTACAAAAATAACGGTATATACAGGAAAACGAAGCCGAATGTTCTTGTCTACTACATAGATTCTGGAAAAATTGAGACAAATAAAAACTAGTTTTTACATTATTAGTTTTATGATTGCTCTTTTCATTTTTTATAATGTAAAAATGTTTATATATAACATAATTCGAAAAAATTAAAACTATATATTACTATTTTTATTTGATTTTTCATATTTACGATACTATTATAAATTTATCCACTAAAAAATATATTTTTTGTTTACAAAAATCTTATGGTTGTTATTTATATATTTCTATTTATATATTTGTGTATATATTTCAATATAAAATACGAAAAGTTGGTTAAAAAATAAATAATTTTCGATATATTGAGATTTAACTGAATAACTTTCTTATCACTATATTTCCTCTTTATATATATATATATATATATATATATATATATATATATATATATATATATGACATCCTATGATGTTTAAAATAACAGCTGTAATATTCAGAGTTGTCTAAATATCACATCTATTTTACCATGTGCTATCTCTATTAACTTGATATTCCTCTATGTGTTTTGGACTGAAATGACTCAAGCTATAATGGAACAATGACTTTTTTTTAAGGCGAAAAATCAAGAAGCGCGTTACATACAGAATAATTTTTACCTAATTCCTGTAATCACCTGATATGTCTATAAAAAAACAGGCATTGAATAAAGAAAATGAAAGTGTAAAATTCTTACTCAATAGAAGCATTTCTGTATTTGTATGTAAACTTAATTTTATTTGATTGTATGGAGATTCAGTTAGGGTTACCAACATTCGAAATCCACCCCTTCCCCCATTTTCTATCCTTTAATGCCATTATTTCAAGACCTATTTTCCCCGGTTAAGAGCAGGCGATTAAATTTATCAATTTGTCACAGAATAAATAGGTGAAAATAACATTTTTTTCTAGCATTATGACGTTATTCCTTTAATCATCTCATGTAATCTTTTCTTATTTTAAATTGCTTAAATATCGTCTGCATTTTTTTCTATATATATTTCTATCATATTTTAATTAAAAACTTAAATTAAAAATATTTAAAATCCTTTATATAATAATAGCCCAAGTTATCTGTCCGTCTGTCCTCGAATTTATGAAGCGATTAGACCTGGAATGGATAGTGACATCCATCTTTAATTCTTGATGAGTTAAGATTAGCAAAATTCTAAGCGTGTAAAAAATATTGTCGTCTTTAAAACGTTCGAAATCCATCCCTTCCCCCTTTCTCAAAACGCTTGATGCCATTATTTCGATCCCTATTTTCCTCGGTTAAGAGCAAGTGATTAAATTTATCAATATATCACGTAATAAGTAGGTAAAAATATCACTTTTTCTAGCATTATGACGTCATTCCTTTAACCATCTCACTTAATCATTTCTTATTTTAAATTATTTAAATATCGTCTGCATTATTTTCATACGTTTTATCACTAAACTTAGATGTTTACGTAATAATTTTCTTTTATATTTGGCTTCAATAACAGATTAAGTACAAATGGGATAATTTTAAATTTAATCATCGATTATTTTTTTCCAAAGAAAATTTTATTCCCGATATTAACAATAAATTCTATCTACTTTCAGGGTGTAGTGGAAAGGATAGTTTCATTCCATTACTTTCATTAATGACTGAGCCAAAAGAAAAATTGGGAAAAACTTAACAGTAATTTCGACGTAGCTAAGAAAATTTTGAATTATCATTCTAAATGAATTGAACGTGATTTTCAATTGTATTCATAGTATCGGCAGACTTTAGAGGAGTATGAAGATAAACAAATTGAGCGTGTACAAGATAATTCTCAGCTAAAAAGCAAAACATTTTTTTTTACCTGCCTCACAGAATACTTTATAACTAGCATATAGCCCATCATATGACGGGATGAGTAAAATTTTTAATTTCCAGAATTGTAAAGAACCCTATGAGGCAGTTAAACATATGGTTTGTTTTTTGTTTTGGCTAAGAATTACCTTTCAACAAAAATAATCGATTAAAATTATCACATATGTACTTAATATGTTAAGTCAAATAAAAAAAAAATTATTTACGTAATATCTAAGTTCAGTGATAAAACGTATGAAAATAATGCAGACGATATTTAAATAATTTAATATAAGAAATGATTAAATGAGATGGTTAAAGGAAGGACGTCATAACGGTAGAAAAAATTGTTATTTTTAACCTATTTATTATGTGATAAATTGATAAATTTAATCGCTTGCTCTTAAAATGGGGCTCGATATAATGGCATTAAACGCTCGAAAAGGGGGTGGATTTCGAACGTTTTAAGGAGGACAGTATTTTTCGCTGTAATACGAAGCTTATTCATTCCAATTTATTTCAGAATCGGATCTATAGTTTAGGAAAAGATAAACTTTACTCGCTTTGAATTTTGCAAACCCTAACTCATAAAAAATCCAATATGGATGCTCTATCCATTCCAGGTCCAACAGCTTCATAACTTCGAAGACAGACGGGCAGATAACTGAGGCTATTATTACATTACGAGAAGAAAGTTTAAGGATGCACAACATGAAATGTTTGTGACCAGAGACATCCGTAAAGAAATACGTGAATTTAATAAAATAAAAATAATAAAATTCATAAAACGTTGAAAAATTAGTAAAAATTTATTGTAAAAATAATAAAACAACTTTCGGGATAAGAATTTAAAAGAAAAAGCAGAAAATATTAAATTTATTAGACTTTAAAAAATATGCTGTGTCGGGGATAGAACCGCCAACCCGAGAAGTACGACGTTTAAGTGGGCAGACATTTTACCAAATATACAACGCCTGCACATTGTAAGTAAACTAATTAGAGTATATGAAGGTTCAAGTAGAAACAGTCCAAACATTTTAAATATTACTCTCCGCCTTTGCCATCCTATCAAGAATGAATTTCGTATAGAATAAGAGGATAAGTCTTGAAATAATAGCATTAAACGCTCGAAAAGGGGGGATGGGTTGGATTCCGAACTCGCTTTCAATTTTGCTAACCCTAACTCAAGAAAAATCCAATATGGATGCCTGTATCCATTCCAGGTACGACCGCTTCAAAATTTCGCGGACAGACAACTTAGGCTATTATTATATAGGGGATTCTTGGAAAATTAAAAATTGTACTAATCCCGTCATATGACGGGCTATATGTTAGTCTCTTAATAGGGATTTTTCCCGTATGGAAAGAAGCGGTATTTCATATTTTTTGTCGGATGCAGCAAAACTGCTAGAGCCTATCTGGTGACGTTTAGAATTTATTGAAGGTTGTGCTGTATTACCCATTGATCGGCTACTTCTTGAAGAGTGGTGTTAACAACGTAGTGTACGATGTACGCTAATGAAAGAGAAGAACGTCGTTTTATTCAATAAATATATGTTGATCTTAATTTTAAAGACGTCTTGCTTAAAAACTTACTAGGCAATCACTCTCACGGAGAAGCTAACATGTATTTAATCTATATATATATAAAAATGAATTTGTGTTTGTCTGTCTGTCTGTACTCTATAGACTCAAAAACCATGCATCCAATCGCCGTGAAAATTTGGGAAATTCTTAGGTATATCCCTGGGAAGGTTTTTGTAAATTTTTAACGTTCGAAATCCATTCCTTTTCCCTTTTTCGAGCATTTCATGTCATTATTCCAAGCATTATTTTCCCGGTTAAATGCAAACGATTAATTTTTTAATTTATCGCATCATAACTAAGTGAATTATTTCTAGCAATGTGACGTCGTCCCAAGTAATTGTTTTAAACGCAGTTTTCCTCGGTTAAAAGCAGAATATTAAAATTTTCAATTTATCACATAATAAATAGGTGAAAATGATATTTATTTTATCATTATGACGTCATTTCTTTAAATGACTCATTTATTCATTTCTCATTTTATATTATTTAAACATCGTCTTCGTATTATCGATTCAATTGGACCTGGAAATTTAGATATAAGGTGATTAACTTTATCTTCTACGTGACGCAAATTATAGCATTTTTATATAGGAACTCATTTTAAATTGAATTCTTGGTTAATTTTTACGTTACAATGAAATGTTTATCAACAATATTCTAACAACGAAAAGTACGAATTTCAGTGACTCTCATGGGCAAATAAAAACCTATCATTCGTTATGGACGAAAAAAAATCTTTGTTTAAAAGTAATATATTAAGTTCACCCTAACGAAGTACGGGCACTATTGCTAGTTACCTATATTTCTTTTACACAATATTGCTTCGAGCAGAAATTATTTAGTTTGAAAGTCGATTTTTCTACGAGTAAAACATTCAATTTTCTGTTGCATATTCGATTACCTGAAACTTTTAATGAAACTTAAAATACTGTAATGTAACTAGAATTCTTCTGTCTCTTACGCGTATGTTGCTACCAAACACATTTTTTCATAGAATGAACAGAAATGTGTAAAGTACAATACCTGATAGAACACCTCCATAAAAAAAGGGATATATTTCAAATTTGAAAACCCTCAATCATTTTACAGTAGCCCAAACTCACCGAATTCCTCAAGAAGGCTGTTAAATAACATAAAGGACTTCGATGCTGCAGTTTAGCTAGAACTCTTCTTTATCTTTTTCTCAAGTTGTCACAAAACCATTCTTTTTTGGATTTTTAGTTTGGTTTCAAGCACTACGGTCTGGTTTGCCACACTAGAGTTTATAAAATCCTGCCTACCTTATGCTTAAAGCCAATTGTGAACTACTACAAATATCCAAAACATAGATGGATTGTGGTACCGAAGATGCCGAACGTTGGCCGATTGGTTAGGGTCCTGGCCTTCGGAACTGAAGTTCGAGGGTTCGAATCCCACTATGACATGGATGTCGGTAGCCGTTCGGAATCGGCTTTAAGCAGTAGGTCCCGGTCCCATTAGCTCTCGTGTTGCAAAAAGTAGACCGTAGCGCTCCAAACCAAACCAAGAGTGAAAACCAAGAGTGGTACCGAAGATTGACAGTGATTATTTGGCGGTTTATATGAATGATGTCCAAAATTGAGCGAATCGATTGCAAAACGTAAGTTATGTATGAAAAACAAACTTCTTAATTTTCAAAGATATATATAATTTAAATGTTAGATATATATTAGTCCGTGGAAAAAATTCCGTGGAAAATAATTTGTTGTTATAACTGGTGATAAATTTTTTATTGCAACAAAAAATAATCGAGGATTGAATTTAAAATTATCACGTATGTACCTAATCTATTATTTAAGCCATATATAAAAGAAAATTATTTACGTAATATCTCAGTTCAGTGATAAAACGTATGAAAAAAATGCAGACGATATTTAAATAACTTAAAATAAGAAATGATTAAATAAAATGGTTAAAGGAATGACGTCATAATGTTAGAAAAAAAATTTTATTTTTAACTATTTATTATGGGATAAATTGATAAATTTAATCGCCTGCTCTCGATCGGGGAAAATATGGCTCAAAATAATAGTATTAAACGCTCCAAAAAGGGGAAAGGGGTGGATTTAAAACGTTTTAAAGACGACATTATTTTTTGCTGCGATATGAAGCATATTTATACCAATTTATTCTAGAAAATTATCGATAATTTAGGAGGAGATAAACTATAATCACTTTGAATTTTTCTAACCCTCACTAATCAAGAATCCAATATGGATGCCTCTATCCATTCCAGGTCCAACCGCTGCATAAATTCGAGGACGGACGGAAAGATAACTTGGGCTATTATTATATAGGGGATGGCACAGTCTATAAAAAACTTTTATAAACAGATTATTAAAAAAATCTTGTATTAAATGATGGAGAGAGAACTTCATTCTTATGGAGCACACAGAATTAAGTGTGTCTATCAATATATATTGCATTAGTGCACATTAAAAGCTTTTTTTTTTGGCTCAATTTATGTATAGCCTTATGATGACCGTAT
>CM063509.1:52652825-52655325 GCA_032207245.1 Pardosa pseudoannulata
TAAAGTGTAACAACAAAATTTTTATCATTCACTTTAAACCTCGGAAGTATCTGTATTTATCTAATGTGTACATAAATACAAAAAATGAACACTTTTTTATAAGATAATTTTAAATTAAAATAATAAATGTTACTAGAAATAGACACAGAAAATAAATTTTCTCGACATTTTAAAGAATAATATAAACAAAAATTCTGTAAGAAAAAGGAACAAAACCTTAGGGAGATGTTAACCGTTTGAGTGCTGAAGAGTTTTCTTATATGCTAATAGTGCGGAATGAAATGCGTAGTAATATTTTTGGAGAACAATAGAAATGGTTATAATTAACACTAATTATTATGTAACAAGTAATTTTTACCAACAAAAATATTCTTTATTCTCACTTATTACAAGAATGTTTTGCTGCACAAATTCCATAAATTCTTTTTTTACATATAGCGCAAATTAAGTTGGATCGTCCAATTCCATTACTATTTTTTACTGCATACATCTCATTGTCGCAAGTTTCGGCCAGGCAATTTTTCTAAAGAAAACTTTGTACTTATTGGTAGTCTTCATGTTCTCATTTTTGCTTGCTGACCATTCCTCCTCTATAGCATCAATAATGATCAGTATAACACTTGTTGAGAAAGTGAAAACAGTTTCTAATTTCTAGACAACAACGAAAAAAAAATTTTTTTTTACTACAAATAAATAAAACCCGCTTATTTTATCTACCGTAAAACAATCCACGGCTCTACTGCATTACTACTTAAAACTGTATATATTTTAACCCTCTAAGCGGTTCGCACGTACAATTCCGCCAAACCGATAATGTCTTCAAAACCGTTGTCAATACAATTTTCGACCTCCATAAACGCCCCCAAAAATGGATGTAATGTACATTTCTGCCAGTGCTTTTCCTCATGCAATTTTGCGGTAGGAGAGTCAGGTCGATTGTTTAGGAACTGCACCCCTCTTTGACTGACATTTATTGACGGATGCACCCCTACCCTTTGAGGCACAAATACGCTGATAGCTTTTCATGGCTTTGTAAATTTCTTTTTCGAAGTATTTCTTTTGCGCTAACAGATGTATCTCTCATTGCACCACTTAAATGTCTTGGATGACGTTGGTAAAAAATATAAATAAGACTCTCAAAGAATATTTTTATTTGTACTTTAGAATCCATTATTTCTTATGGGATGATCTTCGAGACTTGACGAGCTTTATGTGTATTAAAAATGAACAATCTATAATATCTATTTATATATCTATTTATAACCGGAAATAAAGGGACAATAGCGAGGGTGGGTTTCCCATATTCCCTTCTAGTCGACTAAGGGTGAAGTAAAAAATCATAGAACGCTTTGGCCACTGAAACAGTGAACCTTTAGTGTATTCTTTGGAGACTTTTTTCCTCGATGTGTTCCACTCGGAGGGTTAATTCTTATATCACTAAAAATCCCAATTGAGTAAAATAAATACAAACTGCGATTGATAGGAATTCAACTGCTGTCAGTAGATGCGAAAATTATTCTAACCAACAACAGCGTCTTCACATTTTCGGTACAAAACAAGAGACTTATTTTTTGCACATAACAAGTGAAGCGCGATAGCTCTTCGTCGCAGTCAAACGGTTAATGTGCACAAGTCTGTCCATCAAAAATATTTTTGCTTCATTTGTATAATTTAATAAAAGTAATGTCCTTTCTTATTTAGTTTCTTTTTACTTTCTTATATAATTTCGTTATTTAGTTTCTTTCTTCGCGTTATAAGATTTACCTGTAGTTGGTTTGATTTTCGTTGCATAAGCATTTGGAATGGGTACTATATCCTTGTTTTCATCTTTCATTTTTAAGCTGATTCTACCGTACTCACTAATAAGTTGTTTTGACACATTTTCCAACGAAAACTCTTTATTTTCTAAACGATATAATATTTGAACCAGGTTATCATATTCCTTAGATAATCGTCGGATTAATTGGAAACAAACTAATAGTTATGGCACGTCAAATCTTGCATCCTTAATTTGATGTTTCTTTTCTTCAATTTTCTTACAAAACAAGCCAACAGTTTCTTCTTGCGAGTTCAGTTTCATTTCGAAGAATTCGTCTATTAATCCAGCTAACCGTGCTCGGGATGTTGGTTCGAAATTTAGTTTCAAAATATCCCAGGCTTCCTTTCCATCTTCCGTTTGGGCTATGAGAATTTGAAATTTCCTTTCAACCGACTGATATATAGTAGTGAAGGCTCTGCGTTTACGCCACTCAAAGTCTCTTCTATCACTATCATTGCATCCTTTTTGCATTCAAGTTTTGGATTAGAAATGAACTCCCAACAATTTCTATCAATAAGAGCACATTTAATATCGTTTCCAAGTAGGATAATTATAATCTGAAAGTTTTGGGTAATTATAGGTTAGCTCTTGAACTTGCATCATTTTAAATCAATAAAGTCGAATATTTAAGAAACTGTTCATTTGAGTACCGTAAATTCAATATTTTTAATCCACACCAAG
>CM063509.1:52660325-52667825 GCA_032207245.1 Pardosa pseudoannulata
ACGTGTCGCTCATAATTCGTCAATAGATAGCGCGCAGATACCGGCTTGATTGCCCGTGTTCTCCAAACATTAGAGAAAAAAGCTTTCTGGTTATATTCTTTATTTGATTTGATTCGCTGTGTTTAAATCAACAATTCTAAAATGTGTGCCGCGTATGCGAGCTGTTTTGAGGCAGTATTTCTGTGTAACCATCCAAAAGGACCAAAAATGTCTTGTTCAGCTGCAGCCCGGTACATGAGAAAGTCAGAGTCGTTTGTCAAGAAGTGGGTAGCAAGTTATAAAGTGGTACAATATGTGGACGATTTACCGGAATGGTTACCCCGTTGCAGTAGGTCGTCCACATTTTGCCGTTCAACGTCAAAATCACCAAACGCTGGCCCATTGGTTAGGGCGCTGATCGTCGATACCAGAGTTCATGGGTTCGAATCCCACTATGGCATGGATATCCGTAGCCGTTCGGAATCGGCTTTAAGCTGTAGGTCCCGGTCTCATAAGCCCTCGTGTGCAAAAAAGTAGACCGTAGCGCTCCAAACCAAACCAAACAACTTCCAATATCGAAAGATAAAGTGATTCTTGCATAACCGATAATAATGGGGACTGGACAACTTATTAGGTGAAATGAATTTCAGTTTAATGTGTATACTACACGGTGCAAATGTATTTTTAACTAATTCGTTTGTATTTTCAGAGAAATAGACGACACGCTCTTATGGAACAGATTGTAAAAGTACTATATTAGGCAATATTTAGGAATTTAACCTTGAACATGGTTAAGGGAAAAATACTCTTTTTTTGTGTATTATAAATGTGTACGATTCTCACGATACTTTTCTCAAAAAACAAAATTAAAACTACAATAATTGATGCCATGTTAAGCCACAAGAAAATGGGGAAAAATTAGTTTAGACAAATATTTATTTCCTGATATTTAACAAAAATTAAGAAAAAATTAGTAACCAAGTAAACTTTCATTTAATCAATCAGTTTGACTCAGTTTATTATACTACGCTTTTACATAGGATTTTTTCATTAATTTATTTATTACTTAATGTACACTCATGTCCATAAATTAAGAATAATGAAGTTCAGGCAATGAAAGAGACAAAAACAAAACAAATTTGACTTATTTGTAAAGTCTATTTATTAAACAAAAGGTAAAGAGCAAAACAGATGCTATATGTTTGACATAATTAATAAAAATTGCGATATTTACTCCCTGGAGCAAATTTGAAAAAAGAACCTATTTACAGAAAACAGTATAACATGGTTAGTATGATGGTTAATACGGAGTATGTCTCCCGGACGATGCAATACAAGCGTTACAACGCCTACGCAGGCTGAGTATCAAATTATCAATATTATCTTGGGGAAAATTACACCACTCATCAAGCAATGCCCTCCGAAGTTCCGATAGACAGTTGGGAGGGGGTTGACGGGCTGCAATTTGTCGGCCAAGCATGTCCCACACATGCTCTATTGGATTCAAGTGCGGTGAGTATGCTGGCCAATCCATACGGGTGATATCCTCCGATTGAAGGCATTCGGCTACAATGTTTGCATGGTGATGTCGGGAGTTGTCATCCATATACAGAAATTCAGGACTCATGGTGCCCTGAAACAAACGTACATGTTGTTCCAGAATGGCATGCCGATAGATGTGGCCTGTCATCGTTACACTCTGAACATGCAGGTCAGTTCTGGACCCAAGAATAATTCGTCCCCAAACGAGCCATCCTGGACCACCGTAACGGTGTCGTTCAATGGTGTTCTCTTGGTGGTAACGGGTACCTGGAGCTCTCCATATGATAGTCCGACGAGAATCAGAATGTAAACTGAACCTGGACACGTCGGAAAACATCACACAAGACCACTGTTGCGATGTCCACAATGTATGCTCTCTAGCCCAGCATAATCGCAGGCGACAGTGAGTTGCGGTAAGGGGAACACATCTGACAGGCCTACAAGCATTTAGACCAATGTTCCCAAAGCGTCTGTACATGGTCTGCCTTGAAACTGTCGTACCTGTAGCTGAAGGGAGCTGACGAGACAGGTCTGATGCTGTGCTCCGTCTGTTTCTTTTGGCAGTAACTGCCAAATACTGGTCATGATTCGGCGTAGTAACTCGGGGGCGACCTGGGCTGTAACATCTACTCACATTACCATCATGTTTGAATCGTTGCCAAAGCCTGGAGGTGACACTCTGGGCGATTCCAAGTTCCTCGAATACTTCCAGCTGGGTACGTCCACATTCCAGTCATCCGATAATTCTACCACGTAAAAAATCATCCAAATGCTTCCTTTGTGCCATAACTATGCGGTTATTGCACTGAAAGGCTTTTAAAGCGCCTGTGAACAATTTTACTTCTTTGCTACCATTCCTTATATACCCCTTTCATACACTCTCGTCATTGTGATACGCGCCATCTGGTGGTTTCCTGCATTTTGCATATTCTTCTTCAAGATGTGTGATAATTCTACAGGTGAAATTTTTATTTTAGAGCTCAATTTCAGTGTGATTCTGAATTATCCTTAATTTATGGACATGAGTGTAAATAAATACTTAAAAATACATTATAGACAATTTTATATTTTTATAAATTACCAGTTTCTGTATTACTAATGATGCAATTTATTCTTTTTCACGAATGAAATTAATTTAGGTACTGCCACCTGTTATCTACTGAAGGTAAATATGCACAAAAATTTTTAAAAATCCGATTATCTGAAAACACGAATTAAATATTATCAAAGGAATAAAATTACTTAAAGTATTTTCAGCATGCAATTAAAAAGAAAATGCAGTAAATGGTGTCTAAAATAGATTCATCAGACACAAATTAGTTAATAAAAATGAGTTTTTTGATCCATTGACCTGCGTAAAATCTTCCAAGGGCAGGCCGGAATTACCATGCAAAATTTCGTCATGGTTGCTTCAGCCGTTTCGTAATTCATACCAAACATACACTGATTCAAATGGTTTTATTTTTATAGGCGTAAACAAACCGTCTATTGTCAAACAATTTCGCAGTCAAAAATTAAAACTCCGTCCTAGGAAACATGGGCGTGGTGTCAGGTAGCCTTTGGGTCGAAAAATGATTCATTAGTCCGTAATACATGAGGCTATCCCTATCGATTACTGCTAATGAAACGCGGGGAGAGGGGCGGTGGTAGATATTTATGGAATCTTAATGCAGTTTTCCGTCAGCCGAACCACTTTTAAAATGCCTCCAACAAAACTGTTGATTCAGACGCTCGATTGCGCCCAAGAATTTCCGCTCGCACAACGTACCCCTTCGCTCCCCAAAAATTATCTCGAATAATTTGGGCCCAGGAAATGGGGAACTCGCCAGTTTAATGGAAAAATGAGAACTGCAACAGGTTCCAAATGGGCGGAGGATATGCAGTGGAAGCCACGTTCAAGGAATTTTATAAAAGAGATTATATCATTACAGTATGTTTCAATATTCTATAGGTATTTGATCTCTCTCATAATATATATATATATATATATATATATATATATATGTGTGTGTGTGTGTGTGTGTGTGTGTGTAATAATATGGTTAGGCATCTAATATTTCTCTCTCTCTCTCTCTCTCTCTCTCTCTATATATATATATATATATATATATAATATATTAAATATATATATATATATAATATATATTAATATATATATATATATATATATATAATATATTTGTAATAATAAAATTTTAAAACACATTTTTCCTAAATATGGAGGTGAACTCTGATTTCCCGGCACCTTAAATTTAGAATCGCAGCCCCGTTTAATTAATTTTTTTCTGGCGCTTTGTGACTTACTAACTTCTAGAAATAATTAGAAATAATTAAAGTGAAGTGATTGGTTACCAGAATGACATCATTCCTGGAGCCACGCCCCTTCCAGAAGTTATAAAAAGGCCTAGCAGACAGATTTTGGGGCTTTTCCTTTGAGAACGCTATGTACTATATCATCAAATATTTTCTTTTTTTTTTTTTTTTTTTTTTTTTTTTGTTAATTTTCCCTACGGAGATTTGTGTGTTATCTTTTGTTCTAATTAAAATGTTTTTTCTGCATCATTCAACTCGGCAACATTATTCTACAGTATCTTTAATTTATGTGGACGTTATATTAAGTTATATATGTGCTTGCGCGCGCGCTCGTGTGTGTGTGTGTGTGTGCGAGAGAGAGTGAGAGAGAGATAGTGTGAGACTGTGAGAGAGAGAGAGAGAAATGTGTGTGTGTAAAATATATCAAAATTATTATCCCTAATGTAGCCATTCAAAACTCTAATCTTTTTCATGTTTTTTATTATCTTATTTCTCAGCCATAAAATGTTAGATAAAGAAGCTCCTTCCGACTTAAACTCACTTTTCAAAAAAAGCCGAAATAAATTCTAATTTTCTGTCCCCCTTTTATATATAGAATTTCATCTACCTCAGAGAAATGCAGCCGAACGATGGCCGAATGGTTAGGGCACTGACCTTCGGAACCGGAATTCGTGGGTTCGAGTCCCACTGAGGCATGGATGTTCGTAGCCGTTCGGAATCGGCTTTAAACAGTAGGTCCCGGTCTCATTAGCCCTCGTGTAGCAAAAAGTAGACCGTAGTGCTCCCAACCAACCAACCAACCTCAGAGAAATGGTACAGCTTCTAATAATTAATTGAAGACTGTGTATTCTCGAGCTTTCTTAAATTTGTAAGGTTTACTTCTGCCACTTAATATTGCTAATCTACATTAAATTTCATGAGAAAACAATCAGGTCACTCGCTCGCTGTGGGACTCGTTGGGTAAACCGATGCGTTTTGATAATAAATAAATGGGAACGTACACAACTCTTTGAACTTTTTTTTGATGTCATGACTGCCATTATATTCAAACTTTTCTTTGCTATTAAATATTTGCTACAAAATTATAAATAAGGGATAACAGCTTGTAAGTTTTTTTTTTAAATTTTACCTAAAATATCTCTTATCTCTAGAGTTAGTTTATCTCTACTTTTTTCATGTGCTAAAAAAGTATCACTCACACATGACATATATATATATATATATATATATATATATATATATATATATATATATATATATATACACATGGTTTCCGCGCACCTGGAAAGTCAGGGAAAGTCATGAAAAATCATGGATGTAGACAATGGATTAATTTTGTCATGGAAAGTCTTGATTTTTCAAGTAAAATGAGTAAAAGTCATGGAAAGTCATGGATCCGCTAAACTACCGATTAAATAAAATGCCTTGAATTGTTTAATTATGTTTTTACTGGTCATTTCGCTGATTTTGTTTAGAGTGCTACGGTCTACTTTTTGAAACACGAGGGCTAATGAGACCGGGACCTACAGCTTATAGCCGATTCCGAACGGCTACGAACATCCATGCCTCAGTGGGATTCGAACCCACGAACTCCGGTCCCGAAGGCCAGCACCCTAACCAATCGGCCATCATTCGGCGGTCATTTCGCTGAAGTTACTGAGTTTGGTATTTAGGTATTATCCTATTGAACAAGTAAAATTTCTTCACCAAAGAAACTCAAAGCAAGAAAGCTTAATGGGTGGGTAAATGTATATTATTTTGGTTTTTTCTTAAATTGTAGATTAAAATTTTATTAATATAATAATTATTTTTTAATAAAAATTAGTTAAGATTTTTGCATAAAATATAAGTTTAACTCTAGGGATATTGTATATAAATGTTATAGGGTTATATTTGTCTATTATTCATGGTCACCTGGATAATACCAAAGTACTCTGAATTCAAATTGGAAACATTTTGATTGAAAAATTGCTATAAGATTAAACTTAGGTATATAGATACAACAATTTATTTTTATGTATATGAGTTTATTAACACTTATAAAGTAAGTTTATAGTTTTTTTATGATAAAACTCCTGTAATTTCTCTAAAAGCATATATTTTATTTGTATGTACATCAGAAGTTTTACTCATATATACTTTAACAAAAGCTTTTTAAAGTCATGGAAAATGATCTGCTAAATCAGGGAAAGTCATGGATTTGAAAAATTTTATTTTGGCAGATAGCCTGCATATATATGATAAATATGATTTAAAAGAATAACGCGACAGATTATTAAACTCTAAACTTCATTTTTCATTTGGGTCTACTATAGAAATTTATTTGGAGTCAAAATGAATAATGATCGAAATACTAAAATTTCACGTGTATATTATACATAAATAATGGCAGATTATCCCTTTTACGAAGTCTGTATTAGGCCTTGAAAAAACTCCCTTCTTGCTTGCATATTGTGTTTAGACGAGACACACGAAGTATTTTTCACACCTGACAATAAAGTGCAAATTCTTATGTTCCGAAATATAAAAATTTCAGATTTTTTTTAATTTATTTTTTTTACTCATGTGTTTAGTACTACATTTATTTGGATATACATATTAGGTAAATATTCATAATCTAATTCTAGTTTCTGATATTTTATAATTTTCTCAGTGCGGTGCATTTTCGAACCGATACACATGCACATGTACACACATTCATACACACACATACACAAACGCGCGCACACACACACACACATATATGTTGGGCTATAATATTTTATTACCAGCCCATGAGTGGGTCGTGTAGTGGATTTGACAGTAAAAATTAGTATGACTAAAGTCAAAGTTTTTTAATTGCTTAAAACAACATGTCATCATGTACGGCAAACATATAATATATGCGTTTTAAAGTAAACAAAAATAAATACTTAGGTGAAAAAGCAAAATGATAAAGATAAATAACAAATAAATGAAGAATTTCACAGACAAGGCTCTTTACATAACATAATAAAATTTTATTATGCTATGTTACGTTTATTTCATCGACAGGAAGTCAAATATGACGACTCAATTCGTTGCCAAATTTGGGTAATGACAACATTCTTCCGGACATCTTTTGCATTTATTCCAGGTTAAGTGACAATCATTCTAGTTACACCTTATGTAAGTGAGCCTAAAAATCGCATAGCTATTAATACATTTATAATATAAAGAAAAAGTTAAATTTACAGACGAATATGGATTTAATATTTTCCTGACACACACTTCCACACATACATGTAAATTCAGTAAAATTAGACATGTAAATAAAGTAAAATTTAACTCTACATTAAAAATTAAATGTTTTAAAACAGAGAAAAGTGATTAGTATGAAAGTATGTTGACAAATACCACTGGAGAATTTAGACTCCAATTTTTATTTAACACATTGTGTGCGGGTACATTTCGCAGCGGAATTGTACCGGGAGCGGGCGATTTGGGAATAAATATAATTATTCAATTAAATCT
Organism: Pardosa pseudoannulata; assembly: GCA_032207245.1. Classification (NCBI taxonomy): domain Eukaryota; kingdom Metazoa; phylum Arthropoda; class Arachnida; order Araneae; family Lycosidae; genus Pardosa; species Pardosa pseudoannulata. Next base: position 52,667,652 of record CM063509.1, read on the forward strand.
CAATAGATCGAAAATTATTTAATTCTACATCAGTTGCATTGACTGATGTAAAAACTGACTGATGTTTATTTGTCTAATTTTTTTAAGAATCTATGTAGTAGACAAGAGCATTCAGCTTCGTTTTCCTGTATATACCGCTATTTTTGTACTCACTAACAAACCATGTTGTTACAC
>CM063509.1:52672825-52675325 GCA_032207245.1 Pardosa pseudoannulata
TATGCAGATTTTAATTAAACGAAGCATGGTGAAAGGGGGGATTTGTAGATATTTCAGTTACATACATATATATATATATGTGTGTGTGTGTGTGTATTAATATATATATATATATATATATATATATATATATATATATATTATTTATATATATATATATATATATATATATATATATATATATATATATATATGAGAGAGAGAGAGAGTGGAGGGTGGTTAACAGATAGAAAAATACAGCGTCGAGTAGATCAAAATGGTGTAATTTAACTGATACTGCCTTGGCCAATAACCAGCAGTAGTAACTAGAAAGAATAAATGTATGATCACCCTCTTTTTAGTCCAAATTTTTCGCCTTATGATTTCCATATTTTGGATTCCATGGAAAAAAAAAACTTTGAAAATGACAATACACTAGTATGAAAACAGAAGCCCAAGAAATGTTATCCTTAGACAAAATCAGACATTGAGAAACTTCCCATACAGCACAAAATGTACCATATACGTTGCAAATAAGTATCATTGATGCCTGATACGTATGTGATACATTGTGTTCTGAATGGGCTGTTTAAATACCGGAGATAATTGCGCTAAAAGTAGATTTTCTTCTTCTAGGCCGTATTTTTCACTTTATGATTTCCATACTTTGGATTCCATGGAAAAAAACGTTGAAAATGGCAATACACTAGTATGAAAACAGAAGCCCAAGAAATGTTATTCTTAAACAAGATCGGACATTGAGACAATTCCCATACACCACAAAATATACCATATATATTGCAAATACGTATCATTGATGCATGACACGTATATAATATATTGTGCTCTATATGGGTTGTTTAAATAACGGAGGTAATTGTGTCTAAAAGTAGATTTCCTTCTTGTAGGCTGTATTTTTCACCTTATGATTTCCATATTTTGGATTCCATGAAAAAAAACTTTGAAAATGGTAATATACTAGTATGACGAGATGAAACGAGAAGCCCAAGAGTAGATATTGTTAGACAAGATCGGACACTGAGATAATTCCCATACAGCACAAAGAGTACCATATACATTGAAAATACGTATCACTGATGCATGATACGTATATGACACGTTGTGTTCTGTATGCGTTGTTTAAATACCGGAGGTAATTGCGCTAAAAAAAGATTTCCTCCTTGCAGGTCGTATTTTTCACTTTATGATTTCCATATTTTGGATTCCATGGAAAAAAAACTTTGAAAATGACAATACACTAATATGAAAACAGAAGCCCAAGAATGGTTATTGTTAGACAAGATCGGACATTGAGACACTTCCCATACAGCACAAAATGTTCCATATTCATTACAAATATGTACCACTGATGCATGATACGTATATGATACATTGTATTCTGTATCAGTTGTTTAAATAACGGAGGTAATTCTGCTAAAAGTAGATTCCTCCTTGTAGTCCATATTTTTCACCTTATGATTTCCATATTTTGGATTCTATGAAAAAAAACTTTGAAAATGACAATACACTAGTATGACGAGGTGAAACCAGAAACCCAAGAGTAGATATTGTTAGACAAGATCGGACATTAAGACACTTCCCATACAGCACAAAATGTACCATATTCATTGCAAATACATATCACTGATGCATGATACGTATATGATACATTGTGTTTTGTATGGGTTGTTTAAATAAAGGAGGTAATTGAGTTAAAAGTAGATTTCCTCCTTGTAGGCCCTATTTTTCACCTTATGATTTCCATATTTTGAATTTCATGGAAAAAAAACTTTGAAAATGGCGATACACTAGTATGACGAAGTGAAAACAGAGACTAAGAATGGTTATTGTTAGACGAGATCAGACATTAAGACACTTCCCATACAGCACAAAATGTACCATATACATTGCAAATACGTATCACTGAATGATACGTATAGATACATAGTGTTTTGTATAGGTTGTTTAAATAACGGAGGTAATTGTGCTAAAAGTAGATTCCTCCTTGAGGTCGTATTTTTCACCTTATGATTCCCATATTTTGGATTCCATGGAAAAAAAACCATGGAAAATGGCAATATACTAATATGACGAGGTGAAACCAGAAGCTCAAGAGTAGATATTGTTAGACAAGATCGGACATTGAGACACTTCCCATACAGAACAAAATGTACCATATACATTGAAAATACGTATCACTGATGTATGAAACGTATATGATCTATTGTGTTCTGTATGGGTTGTTTAAATACCGGAGTTAATTGCGCTAAAAGTAGATTTCCTCTTTGTACGCCATATTTTTCACCTTATGATTTCCATATTTTGGATTCCATGAAAAAAAGTTTGAAGATGGCAATACACTAGTATGACGAGGTGAAAACAGAAGCCCAAGAATGGTTTTTGTTAGACAAAATTGGACGTTAAGACACTTCACATCAAGGCTGTCACTAGAGCGTGGCAAAGGTGTCATTTGTCATGAGCGCATCAGTCTTAGGAGCGCCACATCCTGAAGAAAATGGAG
>CM063509.1:52677825-52695325 GCA_032207245.1 Pardosa pseudoannulata
AAAAATCCCGGAAAACGGAAGCCCTCCTCAAAAAGCGTCATTTCCCCCCCATCTCTTTGTTTTGGGTCATTTAAAATACAAAACAGTTCTCCGGATTCATGGCGAACTCGCCTCTCCATCTTTCGCCTCCACACCCCCACACCCCCAGGGGGGTCTTCCATCTCCGCGATAACTCCGGATAATATGTAAAATAGTTTTGCAGTGGCAACACAGGGAGCCTTCAATATTTAGGCGCATAATGCATCCACCCCCGCTGCCCCTGCGTTACGGCGCCTCATCAGACAAAGTACCTCGATAGGAATAATCCACATTCTCTTCTCGACCCCCCCCCTCACCCTGCATTCTCGACCCCCGGAAATTCCCTCTAAGTGTTAATGCCATGCAAAAGGTCGGGCAGAAATGGAGTAATGAAATCATCTCCAGGCGATGGTTATGGGGTTAAAAAGGGGGATGTTTTGATATGGAAAAGGGGGAGGGAGGGTTGTGACCTTCTTCACCCCCTCTCTCAGACGATATTAAGTGCTCCCCGAGGCAGCTTTTTTTTCTTCTCAACACCAGAGTCGTAACCCGTATATGATGACTAAATCAAATAACTTTCTCATAATTGCCTGCCGGTGTTAGGGATCTAACTGGAAAATGGCGTTTTTATTGCTCTATTTACGCCGAAAGAAGTTCGCCAATTGTATTGACTGGGTGATGACGCTTCTGCCTTAATATTTGAGCGGGGTAATAAGGCCTTCCCGCCGTTTTACAGTCGCCTGTTTTATTATATTGTTTTGGCTCGAGCGGCCTGCACTTATTTAATTAAACAAATATCACCCCCGTGTGTCGAATTTGCAGCGAAAGATTGGTGAAGTTATTGATATACGGGCAGGAATTCAAATCACATTTATTTATACCCTTTAAAAATGTGGCTTGTTCAAATTGTAAAAAAGGTTCAGTGGATATTCATAAACACTATTGCTGATATTTAAAAGCAAAAATATTTTTGGAAGACCTAACGTAGAAAAATGAAAATGATCACTAATGGTGAAGGATGTTATTAGTTCTTCTCAGACAACGTTTCATCAACCTAAATTCCCAAGTTGCTACAGACTAATTCCTATAGGTTGCTTGTAAGCGGTAGTGAATAATAATAGGTATACATACATACATACATTATATATATATATATATATATATATATATATATAATTTTTATAAGGAATAAAAAGAAATAAGAAAGGAAATTCATTAGCAAATTATTAGCAAATTATTAGCATTATTGATGCGCCACGCTGCTACCAAGTAAAGCTAAATTAATTAAATATTAATCAAAATGAATCAAAATAAAAGGAATTGGAATGAATATTGGAACGAATATGGAATTGGTGTACTTGATTTGGTGGGGGGGAATTGCGACCCCCACATTCCGGTTAAATGGCCATTTTATTCAATTGAAACGCTCCCGGACACCATAAGTACATCAATAAAAAAGACATAAGTCTAAAAAACATAATACCATGAACAAAAATGAAATTTAAACCGTTACAAACCAATGTATAAATAAAATTCTAAAAGTACATTAAAAATACCAAAAAGACTTATAACAATAAACCATTGTATACTTTAAAAATATAAAATCCATTGAAAAATTCTAAAAACACTATGAATATCCAAGTAAAAAGATACTTAAAAAATATAAAATCCAGTAAAATAATTCTTAAAAACACTAAGAATATCAAAGTAAAAAGGTACTTAAAAATATAAAATTCTAAAAACACTAAGAATATCAAAGTTAAAAGATATTTAAAATATAAAATCCAGTAAAAAATTATATATATATATATATATATATATATATATATATATATATATATATATATATATATATATATATATATATTAGCATTACAGCTTAGAGCAGGCCAGGGACTTCTCAACAAGTTTTTCCCTCGTAATCTATCAGATGCTAAGTGTTTCCAGTTAGTAAGGTAATTCCTCAGCTGACCCAGGCTTTTCGCCCATACAGCAGCTTTTACTGAAAACCAGTCGCCACGACCGTAACCACAACAGCTACTGAGCTGCTGCTGACCTACGCGAGGTTCCGTCTTGGCTCGAGGATTAATGTGGTTGACCCCAGTAAGAAACAAGCTCTATAGAGGCAAGTTCGGGACTACCAGGGAAGGCGAAGAATAAAGATCACTCAGGTGAACCCCGGGCTCGTGACACCCGTGTATACCTAAAGGAGGTACACCCCTGAGGTTGTCTCTCATTTAGCACTACCCAGAAGGCGCGTACGGCTTGAAGCTCATTGACGCGGACCCCCCTTTCCAGTTAGTAAACATTAATATTTTTAAATCATTTGAGGGAAGGTTTTCCCAGTGCATCCCGATTGGCTGAGAGTTAATAGCTTAGTAAGGTTGTTAACCACTCATCTATATAAAGCTGTAAAGTACTTTATTAGTCTGGATTTGATAACTTTAATAATGTCTAATAAATTTATATCGATTATAAATTTCATGATGGAAAGACTTCGGCAGACGTTATTTTCTACATAGCAACGTAAAAGACTGTAGTACTACGTCGCTAAACAAAACTGGCAACAGGTGGTATTCCAATCTTCACCCAACTAACAATGAAAGTAATGCCAACTGTGGTCGTTATTCGTAATTCAAATTGGATAAGACTGGCTATGCTACTCTTGCTCTATTTAATTACACCGGCCAGATATGGACCTAGGGCCATTGTTTCTAACAACTTCTTTAAAATTAGGGTTTCAGAAAGTTTACCTAAGATTAGATCATAAGTATAATCTTTACATATTAATTAATACCGTCCCATTTTAGGGACAGTTAACACATTGTGTGCGGGTACATTTTGCAGTGGAATTCTACCGGGAGCGGGCGTTTTGCGCGTAAATTTAGTTATTCAGTTAAATCTCAGTAGATCGAAAATTTAATTTTTTTAACCAAATTTTTGAATTATATATTGAAATATATAAACAAATATATAAATAGACAAATGAAAATATATATATATATATATATATATATATATATATATATATATATATATATATATATATATATATATATATCCTATACTATAATACGAGGAATGGTTGTCAAGTCGAAAATCAGCCCAGAATTAATAAACTGTAGTAAAATTGGGGATCTGGGGTTTTTGGTCACGAGGAATCGATTGGCATCGGTTTTGACGCGCTAAGGTCATGTAGTTCGGCGCTACAGATAGGGCCGGGTTCGAACCCCGGTGCGGGAAAACTTTTTTCTCATGCGTCCAAACCAAGTGAAAATTGGTACCCCGGGGTTTTCGACCGCGAGGAATCGATTGGCTGTAGTTCTGACGAATTAATAATAATAATAACAATAATAAAATTCTTTATTGATTTGTCTTTATTCCTTGATATCGGTTTCCATTTTTATTTTCTATCAACTCTAAATATTAAATTAATGTAGTAAAGTATATATAACACATAAACGATATAGTAAAAAAAAATAATGCAAACAAAAATTTTGAAAACCAACCACAAAAAATTAAAAAATAATGCTTCACTAACGTGCCGAAACAACCTCGCCGTTCAATTTCCAAAGCCACACTAAATGCAGAGCATATAACTTATCAAAGTCCGTCCCCGCATTGGTGCGTCGGCGGCATACCAGGAGGTGCCGCTCTGACGCGCCAGTGCGTCGGTGGCAGCGAACGTGTTAAGGAACTGATTTCGATTTCAAATCACAGTCAACAAAGTTCGACATTTCAACATTCATCAGATTTCAAGCTACATTTTCAACATGCAGAACGCACCTCTACATGAAATGCTTCAAGGAGCCGGAATTTTGGAACAACAAGCGATCAACTCAATTATACCCGCAAATGGACAACTAGAAGATACCGTCATTGTCAGAATGCTTCTCCATTCAACACACTTCAACCTTTACACTGCTCACTTTGTACCATTTCTTTAATTTTATTTTCTATGACTTTTCAAACTTTACCTTTGTATAGAATAGTTCCCTTTCCAAACAACTTTGTTTAGAATAGTTTACAATACACTGGTTTAGTTAATTGTGTGGATCGAGCACTAATGGTTTCACAAATTTTCTTATGGCATGTATTGTTTTGATAAATCACAATTGAAAATTTAAATCTTCGAGTTAGCTTCGATACCTGTTTTCTCCGAGCGGAGCTCGGTCACCCGTACTATATATATAATATCATTTTCTCAAGGATAAATAAAAAGTTAATTTTAAATCTAAATTCATTTTTTTAATCAACCTTCCCGTTTTGTGGTTCCGCATCGACTGGTGTAAAAAAAAACTAGTTTTTATTTGTCTGAATGTTTCCAGAATCTATGTAGTAGACTAGTACATTCGGCTTCGTTTTCCTGTATATACCGTTATTTTTGTATCCAAAAACAAACCATGTTGTTACACTAACTCGTACTAGTACGTGACCCGCACTCAAATATCAGTCGTCAGAAGACGTACTAGTACATGTCCCGCATACAATGTGTTAAAAATAGTTTGTAAAATTTTTGTTTTTTTCTTAATAAATTTCTTTTTTCAACAATAGATGGCAGTGCTATAATCAATTTACCCAATTGTCGAGTAGCTACTATTACTTATATATTTGTCATTTGTATCACTATTTTATAATTTTTTAGACTTCACACAAAAATTTACTTTTTTGGCAGAGACAATCGATCAAAAAACTTGCCAAATTATCGATTAAATTTAAAAGCCTATTTTCTTTTCTTTTAATAAAAAATTAATTTTTAATAATTATTTATATTTAATATTTATAAATTTTTTAATAAAAAATTATACAAGTTTTATCAATTTAAGTTGTTTATCTTTTGAAAATGTATTCAAAATTTATATTCCTGGAGATGTTTAAATAAGTTTGATGTAATTATGTATTAATTAAATTGAAGAATTTTATTGATTCCATAAAATTAAAGCAAATCTGTAAAGAAAAATACTCTGTAGAAGAAAATATATCTCTAAAGAAAAAAAAAATTCTATAGAAAAAACTTTCTATAGATTTATCTCTAGAATATTATAGATACAAATATTATGTCCCAAAGCCTTGTACTAAGTTTAGAATATTATAGATACAAATATTATGTCCCAAAGCCTCGTACTAAGTTTAGAATATTATAGATACAAATATTATGTCCCAAAGCCTCGTACTAAGTTTAGAATATTATAGATACAAATATTATGTCCCAAAGCCTCGTACTAAGTTCAGAATATTATAGATACAAATATTATGTCCCAAAGCCTCGTACTAAGTTTAGAATATTATAGATACAAATGCCTTTTTCCCACCAGTTATGCATAAACCCAGTTATCCCAAAGCCTCGTACTAAGTTTAGAATATTATTATAGATACAAATATTATGTCCCAAAGCCTCGTACTAAGTTTAGAATATTATAGATACAAATATTATGTCCCAAAGCCTCGTACTAAGTTTAGAATATTATAGATACAAATATTATGTCCCAAAGCCTCGTACTAAGTTTAGAATATTATAGATACAAATATTATGTCCCAAAGCCTCGTACTAAGTTTAGAATATTATAGATACAAATATTATGTCCCAAAGCCTCGTACTAAGTTTAGAATATTATAGATACAAATATTATGTCCCAAAGCCTCGTACTAAGTTTAGAATATTATAGATACAAATATTATGTCCAAACCTCGTACTAAGTTTAGAATATTATAGATACAAATATTATGTCCCAAAGCCTCGTACTAAGTTTAGAATATTATAGATACAAATATTATGTCTCAAAGCCTCGTACTAAGTTTAGAATATTATAGATACAAATATTATGTCCCAAAGCCTCGTACTAAGTTGAATAGATACGCAAGCGATAATGACATTCTTCTAATAGACTGATAATTCTCCTGATAATGAGCGACCTCACCGTGATCTATTTGTGCTATATTTGTGATTAGCTTGAGAAGTGCAGAAATCTCCTAATGGAATGGTGAGCATATTCTAGAGCAGAGATAGTCGACCTGGGGCTCACGAACTATATGCGGCTCTTTGAAGGATTATTTGTGACTCCCAATAAATGTACCCGAGTTCCCTTTTCAATTTTGTGTTACTATATTTTTAAAAAATATTACAACTGATTGAGCTCTGGCAATGCTGGGTAAAAAAATTCGGTCTTATAAGGATTTTAAGAGATGATCCTGAAATTCCACAATTCCTACTGATTCACTGCGTAATTCACCGAGAACATCTCATTACAAAATATTTAAAATATCCTCATGTTATGAAAACAGTGTAGCACATTGTAAATTACATTCGTACCAAAGCAAAAAATTGTCGACAATTAATAATTTCCTTGAAAAATTAAAGGATGAAGAACTCCCGAATGACATTCAATAAACATAATTTCTGTAAAAAGAAAATTTTTAATACCTTTTTTGGATAATTTTTAAATACGTATTTAATTGCGGCTCGTGAAAAATTTCAAATTTTGAAAAACGGCTAGGATTATCAAGGAGCCAGGCTACCCCTGTTCTACAAATTTAAATCCTATAGAACACGTGTTAAACATTGCAGTTCGAAAACCCCTACCTAGCATTTTCAGAAGCTTCAAGACGTTATTCATGTTGAATACACTTTATTACCCTAGACATTTCTGGTTAGTTTTACCCACATTATAGAAAATCGCTTCAAAACTTGCTTTTCGGTCAGAGGTGACCCTTTCCCATATTAATTTTTCTAGTATCTCTAAAATATTGTAATAGTAAAGCTTTTTTATCTCACCTTAGATTACGCATTCTTTCTTTTAATTTAAATTTATTTTTTGCAAAATTAGGCAGTTCCGTATTTTGAATATATGTCATGCATGAAAAATAAAAATCTTTTGCAAATTTCCTGTTCTTATTCTGCAAAATTATTAAGGTTAAATATGCTTTTATATTTCCATTTAATTTATTTCTCTAATATATATATATATATATATATTATTATATATATATATATATATATATATATATATATACATATACATATATATATATACACACACACACATATATATAATATATATATATATATATATAATGAAAAAAAAGAATATGGATAGATACATAATATGTATTATACTTTTGGAAAAAGATGTATATATATATATAGATTATTAATATATATATATATATATATATAGATATATACACCTTTTCATCATGTAATATATATATATATATATATATTATATATATATAATATATATATATATATTTGTATATATATATATTTTGTATATATATATATATATAATATATATATATATATATATTATATTTATATATTTTGTATATATATATATTTGTATATATATATATATATATTTTTATATATATATATATATATATATATATATATATATATATATATATATATATATGATATGCAAGAATTTGAGGGTCTTCCTTACCTACTTAATTCTGATCACATCCTGAATCGAGTAGGTAGGGGGATAGAAGAGGGTGGAACCCCCAAAACTGACCCATCCCGCCGGACCCTCCCCTCGTCCGCATTCGGAAAACTAATCAGGGCCGCAATTAAAGATGGCGGCGGAGTTTATTGGTGACACACACGCACACCACGGAGGAAGGGTGGGTGGGTTACCACTGATGTGCAAATCGTTTGCCCAAGAACAGGGGTGGGGGAAGGAGAGGGGGTCTTTAATCGCTGATTCGGCAGTGTCGTTCTTCATTTCCCGATGATTCCCGAGGTCAGAGGGGTTAATGAGAATTTTATGACTCCGGCTGGATCTCTCTTCTGAAATGGAATTTTGGAAAATTTTATCGGTGTTTCGGCCCTTCGGACATAAAAGTTTCTATTCGCCTATTGATCCCTTCTTCCCCGGTGACGGTCATTAATATGTAATTGCTGATGGCAGCATCTATTCGCACACTTTTCTGCACCAATCGAAGAAGGGATTGAATTATCTCGCATTTTGGGCACATCTATTGGATATTATGGGTGTAGTAGTTCCATATATACGCCAACGGGATAAAAACAGGAATTTATTTAGTCTAGCAGAATGATTTTTTGTGAAATGTATATATATTTTTTTAAAGAATTCTATCACATGGAAGTATTTAAATAGAGTAGAACCCTTATAATTATACAGGGTGTCCCAAAACGACCGCATAAACTATGTACAGCTAGATTCCTCGCTGGATGTACACAAAATATATGTACATCGATTTTGAGTTATGCAACATACATATATACGTTTATGAGTGTAATGTTGTGTAGAATGTACGATTCGTCAAAATTGATATTTAAAGTTTCAAAGTTGAAGTTTCCTTACGTTTAATCCCATTAATATACAGGATGTCCCAAAACGACCGCATAAACTCTGCAAAGCTAGATTCCTCGCTGGGAGTACATAAAAACTGCCCAAAGAAGCGTTCCTGTACGATCCATAGCTTATGATAAAAATACGAAAAACAAAGTATGACGTCACCGCCGGTGCAAGAAAAAACACTTTATTGGACATACCAATAACAGTATTTGCATATTTTATTAATAAAAATGTGTTATCTCATGCATAATATGTTATATATTTTATTTATATAAAATTTTTTAATATATTTATTATTATTATATTTTTATACATAAATAACAATATGATAAATATATGTATAAACATTATATTGAAAATATATTATATGATTTACATGATTATATAACAAAATTATATAGTATAAAAATATTTAATTTTTCAAAAATTATATTTTGTATATATTTATACAAATAATTTTTATTATGATATACTATTAAACAGTATTTGAATATATACATATTTATGTGAATATATTTTTTACAAAATGTATATTACCTACTTATAAGAATAAATATATATAATATTTGAATGTATATGAAAATACATGATAATTATATTTATATTAATACTCATATTTATACAATATTTATATTTATATATATAATATATGTATTGTATTAATATATATTATTTTATTTATATAAAATATAATCTATACCTAATTTTTGTGATATAGAAAAGATTTTATAATATATTATAATTTTTCATTTTATAATGATTTTGTGTATATATTTATACATGCTATATTTTTTAAATTTATATATAACATTATATAATATATTATACATATAATATTATAATAAGATAAATATTATATATTCTTAATATGTATACATAATATATATATATAATATATATATATATAATATATGTATAAAAATATTTTATGTTCTATATTATATAATATTTTTTTTTATTTATATATTATGAATATATATTCAAAATACATATATTTTTATATATTTATATATGTAATACAAACATTATTTTTATGCATATATATATTTGTTATTATATATAAATATATATATTCATAACTATTAATAAAAAAATTTTAATGATATACATATATATATTATTATGTGTAATATATTTTTTAATAATTGAAATATATATAAAATATATTTTATTTATAAATAACTATATATATTTTATTATAAATATATATATATAAAGTAAGGAAAAAAAGAATATAGATAGGTACATGATATATATATATATTATTTTTTGCCATTACTATAATAAAATAGTAATGGCAAAAAAATGGGCGCGTGCCATGGTGTGAAGTTAAGCCGCCGTTGAACTTGTATTTAAAAGACTTCATCTTGCAGCTACTGGTAGTGTTCGTATGGTCACCATGCATTCCGTTCGTGACTACTGCGACATGTATCTGATGTAATGGAAATACCTTACGAACTGATAGAGACCATCTGCTTTACATTGTGCATATACTGTTGTTGATACGTTCAATAAAGGGTTGATTCTTGCACCGGTGGTGACGTCATACTTTGTTTTTCGTATTTTTCTCGTAAATTATGGATCGTACAGGAACGCTTTTTTGGGCAGTTTTTATGTACTCCCAACGAGGAATCTAGCCGAGTTTATGTGATCATTTTGGGACACCCTGTATAGTTATACAATTGTCAGGCGTATATATGTAATACATCAAAATTATTACCCCTAAAATAGCAAGCCAAAATTATTTCAAAATCTAATTTTTTCTCTTCCCATTTTCTAATACCTAATTTAATAGTTGTAAAATGTCAGATAAAGGAGTGTTCTCCAACTTAAATTATTTTTAACCCTTTTTATCAAAACTAACTCTAAATAAGTGATCATTTTGCTCATTCTGAAAAATCCAGTGGACAGTGGGCAGATTAGCATTTACTCCAGCTTTATTTTTGAGAAATAGGAAAAAATAATTTAAGTCGGAGAAAACTCTGTTATCTGAGAATATGGGTATTAAAGATGAGAAGGGAAAATTTCGGATATGAATTTTAGAGAAAATAATTTTTATATATTACATGTATATACAATAAGTTTTTTAGTAAATATAACTTCCGTTTTAGCAACTTTAATTCTATCCAAAGCATGAGTGTGATAGTCACACATATATATATATATATATATATATATATATATATATATATATATATATATATATAATTATTACATAACTTCTGGCTGAGCAGTCCACGATTGTTCGGACTATCTCAAATAATGCATCATTTTGTTTCAAAAAGTAAAAATTATACATAATATGTCAATACCGTATTTTGTTAGAACATTGATTTTTTTTTCAAATTAGGGAATAGGTAATACGCTTTTCTTTGATACCAGAGACTGAGATACTTCATGGTAGAATGGTGGTACTAAACTGTAGGTTGCATATGATTTTATTACTACTTAAGGAGTTAATTTCATTTGTTTTGAAGACCTACAGACTGTAGTTGTGCTATTCGACAGCTAATCAGACTGAGACTAACTGATTAAACCTGATTCAGTATGGGTATGTCTATTTCTGCCAATACTGAGGTTAGACTCCACGAACGTTGATAACGAAGAGCAGCGTACTACCCATTCAACCAGTTTGAATTACGACGTTTTACGATGAGAAAAGAAACTGATTTATCAGACTTCGATATAAGTCAAATCATTATGGCTCGGAGACTGGGAACATCAATATCTAAAACACACTTTTAGTGGGCTGTTCACGTGCAGTAGTTGTGGTGTAGGGATGGTGAAGCCACAAGTCAACGGCCAACAGTGTGTCGTTCATAGTGCATTGATTCTAGAAAATTGCACATATTGCTACTCATTGTTCGCTCTGCCCAAATAATTACAACAGTCGATATCACCACCAGCTACAACAGTGGTGATCCAGACAGTGTTTCTCAACACACTGTGCAGCGTACATTGCTGCTTATGGGCCTACGCCGCCGGAGGCTAAAGCATGTCCTTGCACTGATGGCACGCCACTGCGATCTATGTCTGCAGTGGGTCAAAAACATCAGAATTGGACATTAGAAGAATGGAAGAAAGTTGCATAGTCCGAAGAAACACGTTTTCTAATCCATAACATCGACTGGTGTATGCGAATACACTGATTTCTAACGGAAATCCTGACTTCCGGAGAGACGGAGACAAGCGCCAAAATTGGTTTGTGTTTTCAATGTCTTCCCAGTTCCTAAACGATACCTCTGGTGGTGGCAAGCCAAACCTGGGGAAGGGGGATGACTTCCGCTTGGTACCTGCTTCTAAATGACCTAGTGTAGACTCTCTTACTCTAAGGGGATGTGTAACAACAATAACAAACCTCCATCGTCTAGCAAATTAAGATAAGATCCAAGAAACATTCAATCTCTCAAAATCCAGTACCAACAACGCACCAGAATAAACTCTTTTGATAGTTCTATGCAACGAAGAATATGATCAAATGAGACCTACCTACCTATTTAAGATGATAGCTGATGCAAATAAAAAATGTTTTCATTAGAAACAGATTGGAAAAATGAGAAAAGTATAACGTCTGTAAGTATGTTAGAGAAGAGGAAGAGGACAAAGTATCATCAGCTTCTTCTCTGCCCTGTCTGTGACGTCATTGTCAAAACCATCTTCGAAAAGTATTCTCAACCAGTGAAATGGCACCTGAAGAGACAATAAAAGTCGCATAACTTTTGTGGTATTATCACTCAACTATTGTCATTTAATTGCCAGTGGTGTGATGTTGAACAGGACTAAGAACACCGAATAGGATCCAAATAGCATTTTCCCCAGACAAGGAAAGAATGAAGCTGAGCTGTAATCCATTATCAATAGTGATAAAGTAGTTTCTAAAGTCATTTGTGGGTGGTGTTTTATAGAGCCGTAACAAGGGCGTGGCAAAGGTGGCACTTTCCACAGGTGCATCAGCCTTAGGGGCGCCGCACAGTGAGGAAAATGGGATACAAAAGTGGATGATTCGTCCTAAGTGGAAATAAGGAAAAGGTGAAAAAGGATTTATTTTTATTTAAAAATCTAATGAGTTTAAAAAATCTTTCTTTATAATTTTCTTATTTTTTAAAATTCTTTTAGAGACTAAACTTGTTAAAGATTCTTACAAAATATCTACCAAACAACCTTAATATGCTTTTAATATAAATCCGGGTATGCATTTTGAAATTTAAATTTACTAAAGTTATTAAAACTAAATTTAAATTTAGAAATTCTTCGATTTTTTATGAAAATTCAACGTACGTCCAAATAAATAATATTCCCTTCAAATAAACTTCAATTTATCAGCAAAATATATCCCCAAAGTGTTCAAAAATATTTTTAAGTATTAATAACTTAAAAATAGAAGAAAAATTATAAATATACTAGAAATGTTTTAAGTATTAACAAAATATTTTGAATTTATTCTGAATATATGATACAGAAAACAAAATGCATGTTTATACATATTTTCACTATATATGGTGGTAAGGGCATAGACCAGTTTTTTGCCACGGGTATTAAAGGACCTAGTTACGGCCCTGGTGTTTTCTGTTTCGAATTGTGAAGTATTATGTTCTAGAAAAGCTAATTAATAACAGATTGAAATGGAATTTGTGGAAGTGAAAAAACATTTTACTTGAATTTATGACAGTCAGAAAAAAATTTAATGTTTTAGCAATGGGAATAATCTTTAGACCTTTCTCTAAAATATAATAACTGTAAAACTTCATATAAAGTGCTCATTTCTTGAAGTATACCTACCTTAGACGAAAATATATATGCTTCACTTGATGGGAATGCTTATAATACAACGCACTACCTTGATTCACTTTAAAATCCAGTAAAAGCCAGCCGAAAGATGGCCGAATGGTTAGGGCACTGACCTTCAGAACCGGAGTTTGTGGGTTCGAGTCCCACTGAGGCATGGATGCTCGTAGCCGTTCGGTATCAGATTTAAACAGTAGGTCCCGGTCTCGTTAGTCCTCGTGTTGCAAAAAGTAGACCGTAGTGCTCCCAACCAACCAGTAAAAGTAAAGAATTTTCTTGTTGAAACAAGTGGTACATTCTGTTTCGTTACTTTAAATGGTAGTGTTCTAGATGAGACTTTTATAAAAGACGGTTAATGAAACAAGCAGGATTGAAACATTCACATTAATGCGGGATATATATAATAATTCATAGTAATTGACAGTATGAAAATTTTAAAACTCTCTTCTTCCTTAAAGTCAATACTCTACTGAAGTACGACTAGTTTCCTTAGAGTACTAGCATATAGCCCGTCATATGACGGGATAATTAAAATTTTTAATTTTCCAGAATTGTAAAGTACCATATGAGGCAGGTAAACCAAATGGTTTGTTTTTTGGCTGAGAATTATCTGGTATAAGCTCAATAATTTGTTTATCTTTACTAACCGCATGTTAGTTGACAACTTTAATTTATCTTGTCATATTAAGTGATAGGATGAACACAAGAGGTTTTAATATTGACAGTGATTCTTTGGCGGTATATATGAATGATGTCCAAAATTTAGTGAATCGATTGCAAACCGTGTGGTTATGTATAAAAAACAAACACACAAACAATTTTTTTTCAAAGATATATAACTTAAACGCTAGATATTTATTATTCCGTAAAATAGACTCCTAGAATTTTATGAAAAGAATTTGTTGTTAATACCGGTGATAAAATTTTCATTGCAACAAAAAATAATCAATGATTAAGTTTACAATTATAATATTATAAATTTACAATTATTTACAATTAAATTTTTAATTTTCCAGAATTATAAAGTACCCTATGAGGCAGGTAAAAAAATGGTTTGTTTTTTGACTGAGAATTATCTTGCAACAAAAAAATATTCGATGATTAAATTTAAATTTATCACATATATGCCTAATCTATTATTTAAGCCAAATATTAAAAAAAAATTATTTACCTAATAATAATGTCTGAAAATAATGCAGAAAATAGTACGTGACCCGCGCTCAAGTATCATTCGTCAGAAAACGTACCCCGCATACAATGTGTTAATACTGTTAACTAATATTCACTACCCTATAGACATTTTTTATTAAAATTTAGATTTGTTTTATTAAATACTTTGTTTATAATAAAATGATTATATTTCGTATGTAGATCAAAAATAAGTAAAATAAGAAATTTTTTTGGTAACTTTTAAAAAATTCATAACTTTTTAAAACCTTTCTTGTTATTAAACTTTTTAATAATTTACCACAATTTTTTGTTCTCATAAAACTATCCTTTATAACTTTAGAGATTGAACTTTGAAGTAAATTATTGGTTCTTGAGAAAAAAGAACCAAGCCGCCCATTTAAATGTAAAAAAGTGAGCAAAAAATATCAATTCCTTTTTCCTTTTAATTTTAAAAAATTCTACACAATAACTTGTAAAATCCATTCCTAATTTTATTAGACAGACATCTTAAAATATAAAATTATGGGTTCTTGAGAAAAAAAACTAAGCCGCTCATTTAAATGCAAAAATAAACCAAAAAATACCAATTCCTTTTTGCTTTTAATTTTAAAAAATTCTAAGCATTGACATGTAAAATCCATCCATAAATCTCTGAGACAGACATTTTAAAATTCAAAATGCCAGCCCTTGTATTAAGATGTGTTTCATTTTTAGTACTTTAAATGCGGATATGTGTACAAAAGATCGTAACTGAAGTAAAACAAATATAGGTTTCAAATTGAAATGAATATTTAAAAGATAATCAAAAATGATGAAAATGTATATGTATTAAATATCTTGATCAAAAATTTTATACAAATTTATTTCATTATTTAATAACTAGCATATAGCCCGTCATATGACGGGAACAGTAAAGTTTTTAATTTTCCAAAAATTTTAAAGTACCCTATGAGGCAGGTAAAAAAAAATGGTTTGTTTTTTGGCTGAGAATTATCTTGCAACAAAAATAATAGATTAAAATTATCACATATGTAACTAATCTATTATTTAAGCCAAATATAAAAAAACATTTACGTAATATCTAAGTTTAGGGATTAAACGTATGAAAAAAATGCAGAATATATTTAAATAATCTAAAATAAATTATTAAATGAGATAGTTAAATAAATGACGTCATAATGCTAGAAAAAAATTGTTTTCTTTACCTATTTATTATGTGATAAATTGATAAATTTAATCGCCGGCTCTTAAAATGAGGCTTGATATAATGGCATTAAAAGCTCGAAAAGGGGGACTGGGTGGATTTTGAACGTTTTAAAGATGACAGTATTTTTTCCTATGATATGAAGTTTATTCATACCAATTGGTTTTAGAGTCGGATCTATCGTTTAGGAAAATATAAACTTTACTCGCTTTGAATTTTGCTAACCCTAACTCATCAAAAATCCAATATGGTTGCCTGTATCCATTCTAGGTATAACCGCTTCATAAACTCGCGGAGAGACGGACAGACAACTTTGGCTATTATTATAAAGGGGATTATCGACATTCTCTATCAACTTAACCAAAGGAGAAATCTCGGGAAAAATTGGGTAAAATGCAAAGCATATATATATTTACATCACAGTAATAATTACTTCAGATTTTTCTCTAAACGTTTGTATTATATTAGGAATTGATTAATAACTAGATTTCATATTGTTAGTAAAATCCATAAAGCATTAATACCATTAAAAATAATTTTTCATGTTCGCAGAACTTTATTTTATCCATCAGCTAAAGTAACCTCTTCCCTTATGTTATTCAAAACTCGTGTATATATCACTTTTCCTTCTTTTACAGACTTTTAAAATCACTGAGGCAAATGAAATAACAAAGGCGTTATAAAAAAAAACGATTTAAAGGAAGGCAGTCATAATAAAAATGCTTTTTTATTTAAAAAAAAAAAAAAAAAAAAACCTTGAAAATTTTGATATTTTATTTTTTGAAAAACTTGATATTTTATCAAAATAAGAGTATTGAGATACTTAACACATTGTATGTGCACACGTACGTTTTCTGACGATTGATACTCGAGCGCGGGTCTCGTACTAGTACGGGTTAGTGTAACAACATGGTTTGTCTGTGGGTACAAAAATAACGGTATATACAGGAAAACGAAGCCGAATGTTCTTGTCTACTACATAGATTCTGGAAAAATTTAGACAAATAAAAACCAGTTTTTACATCAGTAGATGCGGAACCACAGAACGGAAAAAAATTAAAACTATATACTACTATTTCTATTTGATTTTTCATATTTACGATACTATTATAAATTTATCTACTAAAAAATATATTTTTTGTTTACAAAAATCTTATGGTTGTTATTTATATATTTCTATTCATATATTTGTTTATATATTTCAATATAAAATACGAAAAGTGGGTTAAAAAATTAAATAATTTTCAATCTATTGAGATTTAACTGAATAACTAAATTTACGGGCAAAACGCCCGCTCCCGGTACAATTCCTCTGCGAAATGTACCAGCATACAAAGTGTTAATGATGTGGCTGGAGAAAAAAAAATTTTCTATGGATTATACTTTGGTTTAGTTTGGTCCACTACGATCAAAAATGTTTTATTACTCGAGAGGTCCTACTGAATATAATTTGTAGTCATCATCACAAAGAAATTTTACCTTATAAATGTAGGGAGTGCAAAGAAAATGTAATATATCTTTTCCCTTCAAACAACCATCAATTCAATGTATTCCAGGGGTTTTTAAAACTTCAAAAATGCTTTTTTTATACGAAGGCTAAGCATCCCGAAACAAGTTCTTGGTAGTGGCCAGGGGTAATAAATTTCGAGCCCAAAGCAACTGCGTGCCGAAATCCCATAATCGTCCGATAATTCCCGATAAGAAAGTGAAAATAGCCCTGGGGATCCGACACCAATTAACATCGCCCTCTAATCGCTTAATTACACAACGTCTCTAGTCTACTTAATCGTCGACACACAACATGTTCAAGAACAAAACAATTCAATTTCTAAACCGATTTTTTTTTTCTCGCCGATATGCTGATCAGTTGTTTCGAGGGCAGACAATATATATGATAAAGCAGGAAGAAGCTTAGAAGAAGAGAAAGACGAGAGAAGAAATAAATAAAAAATGAAATAAACTAAGAGAGAGAAACGCGAGAGCTGCTTGCTGCTTTGCG
>CM063509.1:52705325-52732825 GCA_032207245.1 Pardosa pseudoannulata
ATATACATATACACACATTATATATACACATATACACACATATACACATATATACACATACACTTATACACATATATACATATATACACATATATACATATACACATATATATACATATATATACACACATATATGTATATATATATATATATATATATATATATATATAAACTTTTCAGAAATATACGTTGGTTTTTAGTTAAGTAATAAAATATATGTAAACTTTCATTCCTCTTCCCCGCAGACCCCTTTATTATGAAATGTGGCATACCTATTTTCACGGTTGTGAGCCAATTTGACTCATAGAATGGTTTAACAGTTAATCGCATCACATGAAATTTATTGGTCCTATCAGGCCTGGACAACAGTCAAGATTTTATTTTCCAATTGGCTGAAGGGCTAAGAAGTAAATATAGAGAAGAAGTCGAGAACACTTCCATTCCAGTGACAGAAATTCATGCAACTGACGCACGGAACAATTGTCAAGTTCAATAATCATGCAAAAGAAACGGATGTAGAAACCATTGTGCTAAATGTAATAGAAATGTTTGCGGAAAATCTGTTTTAAAAGCAGATTTGATATGTAAAAAACGTTTTCCATGAATTTTTTTATAATAAACATTTTATTTAAATTAATTTGGAACTATTTTCTTTGCAAAAAACTCCAATTTTCTTGTATGATTCAAATTGGCTTACTTTAGTAAAAATAGGTATATGATCAACATACGTAAATCTAGTGTTAAATTTCATCGAAAAGTCCAAAAACTTGAATTATTTTAAACACTCCTTCATAAAGTGAGTCATTTAAAACATTCTAAATATTTTAGCAATTAAATAATGAAATATATGACAAATGGCGGAAAAATAGAATCACCAAACCCAATTTAGGATTAACACTAGATTTACTGACTGAGCCAATTTGACTCATTAAAAATTTGATCACTATGTATATATAAAACTTTAATATCACTTTTCAAAAACATAAGTTGGTTTTTAGTTAAGTAATAAAATATATGTAAACTTTCATTCCTCTTCCCCGCAGACCCCTTCATTTCGCATTATCAAATGTGGTATACCTATTTTCACGGTTGTGAGCCAATTTGACTCATAGAATGGTTTAATAGTTCTATATAAAGAGAGTAAATATTTCATGAAAAGATTTTATTTTCCAATTGGCTGAAGAGCTAAGAAGTAAATATAGAGAAGAAGTCGAGAACACTTCCATTCCAATGACAGAAATTCATGCTACTGACGCACGGAAGAATTGTCAAGTTCAACAATCATGCAAAAGAAACAGATGTAGAAACCATTGTGCTAAATGTAATAGAAATATTTGCGGAAAATGTGTTTCAAAAACAGATTTTATATGTAAAAAATGTTTTCCATGAATTTTTTTATAATAAACATTTTATTTAAATTAATTTGGAACTATTTTCTTTGCAAAAAACTTCAATTTTCTTGTATGAGTCAAATTGGCTCACTTCAGTAAAAATAGGTATATGATCAACATCCGTAAATCTAGTGTTTAAGGATACAACATTTCTAAACCTTTACATTACCTCAAAATTACCTCAACATTAAGGATACGTAAATCTAATGTTAACTTGTAAGACCTGTAGAAAGTTTTAAAGTAGTTCTATTTCACTTATTTCAGATACGGTTATGGTTTTCTAAGTACTTGGATGATGTACATTAATACTCTTTTGGTCACATGCCCTTCACCTGCGACTTTTACTGTATATAATAAAAATACTTTCATTTTTAAACAAATCCGCATTTTAATTCGTACCTCTTATTCATCTAAGAATTAATCCTAGCTTCCAATTTGATTCATGTGTAGGATAATTAGATAATAGTTAGTAGTGCAAGGTAAAACAATTGATGCCTTAGATTGGTTGAAGGGGGGAATTCCTTTTTCTTCTGCTTGAATTTTGCTATGTACTAGCTATATATTTTTGAAATATCATTCAGGTAATAATGGAAGTTTTAATAAAAATATAAAATTTATCATCCAAGTGTCTATTATCATTCCCGTACAGATGGATGCTTCAATGCACTGCTTCAGTGGTGTATTTCCTTATATTTCGATTCGTATTATTCTTGCTGACACATACATCTTCAAAACATCTGACAAATTCGCATAATGCTGATTTTTGACAGAACATCAAAGCATGTTAAAGCAATATTGTGTACGTGTCTCTGTGTCAGATATTCAAACTCGTTGTCTGCTTATTTCGCAGATTCATACATCGAAACGTAAACGAAAAGTGCTATCGAAGTGTCTAGAATCATCCCCCTTCAGATGGATGCTGCTTATGGACTGCTTCAGTGGTGTACTTCCTTTTATTTCGATTTGCCTTATTCTTGCTGATTATGACATATAAATCTTTAAAACACTTTGAAATGTCTCTTAATACTCATTTTTGACCGAGCTTCAAATCGTGCTGACGCGATACTGTGCACGTGTATTTGTGCCAGGCATTCAAACTCGTTGTCTGCTTATTTCGGCCATGCATATTATAGAATTGTCTTAGATTTTTAGTTGTGTCGACCACTGCAGATCAGCTACGCATAACAAACTTTGTGCTGACTGTTGATGCAGTTCTACGTTTTGCGTATAAGGGTTTTTCTATTGGATTAGAAGTTTTTTCAATAGATATTTTTGTGCGTCACTTTTTAAAGTTATTGATCAAAGTACTGGGTGGTTCAAAAATCTAATAATTTTTAGATATATTGTTGAATTTTTTTTTCAATTTCTTTAAATCAAGCTTTGTGAGCCGCCGTAGCTCAGTCGGTAAAGGCAACGATCTCGTAACTGAGATTTTGCGGATCCGGAACCCGACGGTCCGCCGTGTTCTCTAAAGGTTTCTAGGGTACGTAAAATAGGTTCGCTATCAAAATATCCTCCAAGTTCTCAATTAATACCTCTGGGAGTGGCAGGCCAAGTCTCTGGGTCTTCTGCTTGGTCCCGGCTTCAAAATTACGAGGACCCACTCTAGCGATGTCCTTCTTTCACCCCACTGGTGCTCATTAAAACAAAAGGCGCACGCCTCGGCCTTAATACGAGAGCCTGCAGGCTCAATCGTGCTTGGCTTGTCCAAGTGGCATGATAAACAACAACAACAAATCAAGCTATTGACTTTATTTCTTTTTTAGTGTATTGTTCCACTATTTATGAGATTATATTATAAAGATAATGGGACTGGAACTCAACAGTACACGATCATACCGGTCGACAGCAAGCCTCGAACTCAGTTCTTTCTTGGTATACCCTATAGAGGGCGCTGTAAAGTACGTCACAATCTAGACTTATTTGTTACAGCCTTCAATAGGTATAACCAAGCCGCCTATGTTCGGCATACAAAGACGTGCATAGTTCGGAGGTGCAAAGATCCATCGCATTCATGTCGACTGGGGCAAGTAAAATAGGTCCTTGATCGGATTGTCCTTTAACTTCAAGCGAGTTTGCAGGCCAAGCTTCAGTGTCGTCTACTTCATTCCTGCTTCTAAATGAAGACCCACTTTGCTTGAGCAATGTAAATCATTATTTGAGCTACACATGTTCAATGAGTGGTGATATAGGAGTAACATCTTCGCAGAGGATATAGGTTAACCTCTATAGGGCGTTAGGATAACTGTCTATTCTGCTTTCTGTATGGGCAAAAGATAGATATAACAAAAATCGTATTAAAGTGAACTTCCTGCTGAGGTTAATACCGAGGAAATCTTTTTTGCCTAATTTTATTTAAACAGCTGCACGTGTTTTCCGTTTCATGGAAAAGCTGAATAATTTCTTCATGTTAGAGAAACTCTTGGTCTTTTACTTCGATGCCATTGATGATTGGGAGGCAGTAACCATTCCGACTGGCTGTGAAATTGTTCAAGAGGGTAGGAATCACCAGATAGGTGACGGCAAAAGAAGAAGGAGTTAGTTGATAACAACCCTTCTTTGCAAATTTGGCTGTAGATACATTTCCGTGAATGTCTGCATGAGGTGGGATCCACTGAACATGGAGTGCATGATGCAATGAAATCTGTTGTTGTTGCTTTATACCACTTGGTCAAACCAAGCACGATTAAGCTATACACTACTCGATTTAAGGCTAAGGGGCGAGCCTTTTGTTTCAACGAGCACCACAAGTATGAAAGTACGACTTATGCTCAAGTGGGTTCTCGTAACTTTGAAGCAGAGAACAAACAGAAGACCAACAAACTTAGCCTGCCACAATCAGAGGTATTGATTGAGAACTTGGAGGACATTGTGTCCACGAACCTATTTTACTTGCCCCAGTCACCTTGAGGGAACACGCCGGATCTTAGGCCAACTCGGGCTCCGACCGCAACCCTCCAGTTACGAGAGCGTTGCTTTTGCCGACTGAGCTACCAGGGTTCGGCAATAAATTCTGAATTAGTTTAGTTATAATTAAGATATTTGTTTTATCACCCTTGAGGAACTAAGTGCTAATATATGAAAGCGAACAATGACTATTGGATTGTTCTATCCAAAAATATCTATTTTTAATTAAGATAGATATCTATCTATTTTTATTAAACGTATATCAGGTGCAGCCAAAAATCTCCCATGCGTATTTCACACTTTAAGACTTTTCTCTACATTAAGAAAAAGCGAGGTATACATGCATCAATAAGGTATATTAAAAAACTTATCATCAAACGCCCTATGGCAAATGTCCTGCATGTTAACATTTTCTGCACAATTATATTTAATTATGTCCATTTTTAATGTTTTATGCATAAGAATTTTTTAATTCCATGTCTATCTGCTTAGACAGAACTCTAATCTGGGCAGCCCAGCAGGGCCAGCAGGGTCCGGCAAAAACAAAGCCAAATCTTTTGATAGGTCGCCAACCGTGGATCATGGCTCTCCACATAGTCCGGCCGAGAGGGGGGAGGCCGCGGTGGTGGTGGGAGAAGCTATTGATTGGAGATTGATTCTAGGCGAAACTCCATTTGTCCGGGTCAGTGTAGCGTGTAATGCTTTTGCCTGCGAACTCCGTACAATTACAATCGGGAGAACCATAGACGGGGGGAAGAGGGGGAGCAGGACATGGAGCATTCTGACCCCCCCTGCACACCCCGTTTTGCTTGCAGTCCTAACTCCCCCTCTCTTTTTGAAGGAAGGTTGGGGGGGGGGGTAGTGTAGAGCATGTCTAGGAAAAAGTCCAGCCTGCGACGTTTGATAGAATTGTGTCAAATACAGATTGAGAGGTAACAGGGTTTAAAAAAAAATAAAAAATGTCAAAGTGATGGTCAATCTTTCTCTGGATGCGCCGTCGTGTCATTTTTGGGTATTTGTATATCGAATTGTGGCATTTCGGGACGATAAAGTTTAACTGCATTTTCTGTCCGAAATATAATGCAAAATGACTGAAGTTTATATATATAATTCCTAATGTGTATGCCTTCATAGATTACTGTTACCAATGATGTTATATTTGTACAGATATATATATATATATATATATATATATATATATATATAATATATATATATATATATATATATATATATATATATATATATATATTAAATTATATATAGTATTATATATATATATTTATAGGTATATATATATTATATATTATATTTTATATATAATATTTATTATAAATATATATTTTATATTTTATTTATTATATAGATTATTATATATATATATATATATATATAACACATATATATAATATATAATATATATAAATATATTTCCTATATATATTTATATTATCTATATATTTATATATAATTTTTTATATATATATAATAGATATTTTTTATTGAATTGTTAATTATTCAAACTATTGTTGAGGTTTTTAGATTAAATTTATTGAAACCTTAATTGCGTATGATTACATTTATGTCCAATTTTCTTAGATATTTTGTTAATTACCTCTTCCAATTTTTAATTGATGTACTAATTGATTAATACCTAAAAAGTTTAGTGTCCGTTTTTAGATGATTTTAGAAAATTTTTAGCTTTTTTTTTTCCTAAACTTTTTTCTCCTTTTTAAAGAATTATTTTAATTAGAAATTTTATACTGATTAATTAAGGTTCCCTAAAAAAAGTTTGAGAATGACCGTAAAAGATAAACGTAGAAATAAAATTGTTCAATAACCTCATAGGGACAGGTTGTGTACATATATGATAAGTTGGTACCAATATAACAGATGTTCCCAACCTTTTCTAATCACCACCAACTTTACAAGTAAAAAAATAATTGAATGTCTCATCTTTCAATATATTTAATTATACAGATATATTTAATTATACTGATTAATTAAGGTTTCCTAAAAAAGTTTGCGAATGACCGTTAAAGATAAACGGTGTTTAATAACCTCATAGGGACAGATTGTGTACGTATATGATAAGTTGGTACCAATACAACAGAGGTTCCCAATCTTTTCTAGATCACCACCAACTTTACAAGTAAAAAAATAATTGAATGTATCATCTTCCAATATATTTAATTATACAGATATATTTAATTATACTGATTAATTAAGGTTCCCTAAAAAAGTTTGCGAATGACCGTAAAAGATAAACGTAGAAATAAAATTGTTAAATAACCTCATAGGGACAGATTGTGTACGTATATGATAAGTTGGTACCAATACAACAGAGGTTTTCAACCTTTTCTAGATCACCGGCAACTTTACAAGCAAAATATCAATTGCATTTCTCCTCTTCCAATACATTAAATGATACAAATATATTTAATTATACTGATTAATTAAGGTTTCCTAAAAAAGTTTGCGAATGACCGTTAAAGATAAACGTTGTTTAATAACCTCATAGAGACAGATTGTGTACGTATATGATAAGTTGGTACCAATATAACAGAGGTTCCCAACCTTTTCTAGATCCCCGCCAGCTTTACAAGTAAAAAATTAATTGAATGTCTCCTCTTCCAATATATTTAATTATACAGATGTATTTAATTATACTGATTAATTAAGGTTCCCTAAAAAAGTTTGCGAATGACCGTAAAAGATAAACGTAGAAATAAAATTGTTCAATAACCTCATAGGGACAGATTGTGTACGTATATGATAAGTTGGTACCAATATAACAGAGGTTCCCAACCTTTTCTAGATTACCGCCAACTTTACAAGTAAAAAATTAGTTGAATGTCTCATTTTCCAATATATTTAATTATACAGATATATTTTAATTATACTGATTAATTAAGGTTCCCTAAAAAAAGTTTGAGAATGACCGTAAAAGATAAAAGTAGAAATAAAATTGTTCAATAGCCTCATGGGGACAGATTGTGTACATATATGATAAGTTGGTATCAATATAACAGAGGTTCCCAACTTTTTCTAGATCACCGCTAACTTTACTAGTAAAAGGTTTATTGAATGTATCCCCTTTCAATATATTTAATTATACCGAATATTAAAATTTTGTTACAAATTATCTATACATATTTTATCTGCCTATCTATCTATTAAGAATCACAAAGTAGAAATAACATTGTTGAAACATCCATCAAATGTAGCAAAATAAAATGTTTATTAAACAATTAAGCAAAACATCAAAAAGTGATTAAAAAAGGAATGAGAGGATTGCGTCTGTTGTAGTTTTACCTATTTTGTTAATGCTTGATTCTAATTTCTTTAATGTCATTCAGGAATATCCCCATCTACTTTCAACCAAATAAAGGGGGCAAATGCACTTTAAAATTCTGTACTCTATGGATAACCAAATGAGGACCATGATAAAATTTAAGAATTGAAATTTCATTCTGTTTTATAAGAGCGTGTCGTTCATAACTTCGTCAATAGATAGCGGACAGATACCGGCTTAATTGCACGTTCTTCAAACATTAGAGAAGAATGCTTTATGGTTATATTCTTTATTCGATTTGTTTTGCTGTGTTTCAATCAACAATTCCAAAATGAGTGCCGCGTATGCAAGCCGTTTTGAGGCAGTATTTCTGTGTAACCATCCAAAAATACCAAAAATGTCTTGTATAGCTTCATCCCAGTACATAAAAAAGTCGGAGTCGTACGTCAAGAAGTACGTAGAACTTTATAAAGCGGTACAAAATGTTGACGACCTACCGGAACGGAGTAAACGTAAGTCAACGTCAAAATCGAAGGATAAAGTGATTCTTGCATAATCGATAATAATGGGTACTGGACAACTTATTAGGTGAAATGCATTTCATTTTAATATGTATGCTACACGATACAAATTTATTTTTAACTAATTCGTTTGTATCTTCAGAGAAATAGACGACATACTCTTATGGAACAGACTGTAAATCACATTTATTACAGGAATTACATAATTATTTGATTAATACATTAATTACTTTTAGATATCATGTACATTTTCAATGATTACAGCGTCTACTGCCCGCTCTCCTCCTTGACTTCCTTCTATTTGCCTCTGAACCTGTTATTTCCCCCCATGGATGGCTTCAGCGCCCACTGGGGGGCAATACCTCCCCCGTAGGAAATTTACGCAATAGGTAATCAAAGTAAATAATATGCACATGCAGGGTGTTGCCCCTCTGTGGTGTGTATTTGTTGTGTAGCTCTCCCAGGGGTTTTTATGGTTAACAGTAAGCTAGATAGTTGGGTAGTGCATAAAAAGGGTTTTAAGTGTTTTTGTTGTGCTTCAAATTTAATTGAATGCTTAAGTTCACCCAGATCCTATAAGATTTAGATTTAGGGTGGGGTGGTTCATAAGAGCACCAGGAGTGCAACCCAAGCCCTATTATAGTGACCCCCCCCCATTTGCTGGAACAAAAGAGTCCCAGCAATAAGTTAAGAATATTAACAATTAAGTCTCAAAGACACCAGAAGCTGAGATAAATCTAAGCAGCAATTTAACCGGGAAGTTGACTAACTCCCATGGTTCGATGAAGTGATAACCAAGAAATTCAAAACGCTTAGCAGAGTAGTAATCGCAATCACACAAGATGTGTGAGTGACTCTCCTCCGCCACGTGACATCAACTACATACCGGGCTATCTGTGATGCCAATAATGTTATGGTACCTCTTGAGGCTACAGTGACCAGTCAACAGACCCATGACCACCCTTAGCTCATTCCTACTAAGCTTAAGTAGCTCATTAGCCCTCAGCCAGGGATACCCCTGTTAAGCACCTTAGCCTGCCTTTGATTACCAGAATTAAGCCAATTCCTCCAGTCTCCTTCATTAGGAGGCCGAACGGTGGCCGAATGGTTAGGGTGCTGGCCTTCGGAACCGGAGTTGGATTCGAATCCAACAGTGGCATGGATGTTCGTAGCCTTTCGGAATCGGCTTTAAACGTTATATAAAAAAATAATTTAGAATGTTGTCTTGACAAAAAAATTACAAAAATACAAAATTAATCAAATTTTTATTGCAATTTTGGATTTTGATATCATTTCAGAAAATAGTCGAAATGTATATATATATATATATATATATATATATATATATATATATTATATATATATATATATATATATATATATATATATATATATATATATATATATATATATATTATGCTTGAATAAGTAAGTGTTATGGCTTACAATCCCATGTAAATGAAAAATATCTATAAAACGATTGTGTTTTTGTTTGTTTGTTTTTGCTTTCACATTGTTATTTTCAATTCTCGATTGCATTGGAGTGTGAAAAATTATAGCAACATAAAGTACAACGTCACTCGAATTGTTTCGAATGTGCAGAGTTTGGCCAGTTTAGCGCGCTCGAGTTAACTCGAGCGTGCACGTTAAAGAGTTAAGCATACAGAACTTCTTTCTGCATAACGTATAATTACAAAATCTTCTTTGAAATAGGAACTTACTTTGTACCATAAATATTTGGAGCTTCATCTTTAAAATGAAATTAGTATACTCACAATTATAAATAGAAACATAAAACTTATCCAATTCAACTAGATAATGATCTTTCTGAAATGAAAATAAGGAAGAACATACTTCATACGCAATACAAAAACTTTATGTAATCAAATATTTAAAGTTTGTAAAATTAATCTTTATGGTGAATATAATCATTATTTAATGAAATTAATGTTGTTGACACTAATCGCCCTGGAGTAGATAAACCTATACAAGGTCCCATAGACCTCATCACAATAGGCGAGTTGTAAATCGATAAGGGCTATATGCAGCAATACTGTGAGCGAGGAACAAGGGGTAAGGGCTGACTGAACCTTATGAATCCTTGTAATTTAGAAGCAGGATCTGGGGAGAAGAACCCACCCCACCCCAGTATTGGCCTGCCACCTCCACGGGTACAGTTTGGGAACTTGGGAACCAGTGGCGTGCGGTAGGTTTTCATGCAGGGTGTGCAGAGAACATGGATTTGCCAATAAATCTTCCATTCTGAAACGGGTTATTTATTATGAATATAAATTTAAAGATTACAATAAATAAAATATTTACCTACGAGTAGTCGAGTTATAACTATAAAAACAGCTAAACTTATGAGAATTCTACTAGCACTGAAGCAAAAATCATGTCTTTTGTTGTATGGAGTCATATCGGAGTTGAAAAAGCAACGTTTCGGGCTTCCACAAAAAAACTTATATGTTCAGCAAACGTAGCACCACATGGCGCCCGCCGCTGCGGTGCCTCATCCGGATGCTCATTGGTGCCGACAAACCGAACGTCTATTCCACGTGCAGAGGATTTCACTGCACGCTGGCACAATAGAGCGAACTGTTTCTTGTTCGGTCAGTGGATTAAATTATATTTATTAATTGTTTTTAACATTTGGAAATCATATATTCTGCGAAAAACATCTTGACAATTTTTAAAAACAAAACCAGGGATATGGTGTTACAGATATAACTTATATACTGTCTGTAAGACACAATGAATGGTAAAATTTGGACTGTTCTGTTAAAATTCGTTTCTTTAAAACAAAACAACATTGTTTTTCAGCTAATTATTTCAATAAATATAATACATCACCGAAATTAATTTACCACACTAAAACATTTCACTTTATATTGATGAAATACTTCTTTTATATTTCCATGAAAACAAAATCTTACAATATATAAATTTAAACATTAACCGTCTGCAAAATCGTATGGCCAGTTAATCAGTTAAAAAACCAAAATCGCTTCAGCACGTAAGTCCCCGCTCTAATACAACGCTTAATAAACCGTACCTTCGGATGATTCTGAATGCCAAGTGCAGGAAAAATAGCTGCACTTGCCTCAGTGCCATAGTATGCTGTTCTTCTCAAGTAGCCCATACATATAAAGCGTGATTTTCAATTTAGTGCGCAGTGCGTACACATCAGAACTTCCTATGTTCGTTTGCGCGGTACGTGGTGCAGCACCTAGTACCGCACGCACTGCGGGAATACAAGAAAGCAAATCAACATAATATTTGAATATGTTATAAATAATACTTATTATATACCAGATAAATATATGTAGACATAGGTGCAGAAAGTTATTGTCCCTCATAATTTTGCCAGGGTGTGCAGTGCACGCCCTGCACATATGGACCGCACGCCACTGTTGGGAACCTATTTTAAGTTCCCATTCATAAACACGGCAGATCTTTAGACACCTCGACCCTAGATCCTTTAAGCCCTCCGGTTACGACATAGCTGTCTTTCCCTACCCCGGTTCAAGGAAATCAATACACACATTATAGTTGATAAAAATATATGCCTCATTCAATTCAGTGATTGAATACTCTTCCAAAAAGGAAAATTATATAACTAGCATTTTCTATATATCACAAAAGTTTTCCTATATAAAATTTACTCGAAGATTCAATAAGTTTACGGGTAGACTGTCCATGAAAGTCGACAAACTATAAAATGCCGATCCGTATGAAAAAAATTATAAATAATAGCACAGATTCAAAAAACTTGGTATATTATTTATAGAATTGTCTTATACTTTAGGTAAAAGAAGAAAAATGTTCGATAAATAACATTGTATAAACTATCTTTTAACTATCCGCAAGAAATAATGCAAGTCATGAATGTGTTAGATAACCGTTACTATATATTCCCCATAAATAATTCCGACATTAATAGGTTCGCCTTTGGTGAAGCAAAAAGCGTATGCGCGGAGGTAATTGTTGACTCTGCGCGAGCGACGCTAACTAACGGTGACGTAACTGAATTACACGTTTGCTGGATTTCCGCTTAATTGAAAGTCCCTTTTGGCGGGAATCTGCCATCGATTGGCGAGCCCGTTCCGGCAACCTCCACCTCCTTTGGCGTGTTTTTGTGACTATTTAGCATGGGCAGGGGGCCCTCTAATGACTTTTAAACGATCCACTGAAGTTCGCCGTTTAGCACTGCTTCGCTCTTTTTCTTCGACTGCTGCTTTTACAGGAATGGAAAAGAGTAGAGTTGAGAATGCAAAGCGCGCGCCTAATAAGCGCATTTGAAAATGATGAATGGCTCGTTTTAAGACGAGGCATTTCAGTATGAGCTGGGGGGAGGATTTTTAATATCGGAGAACGTCGTTGTGGCTCAGCTTAGCTGCTAGCGTTTTCAGGAGAAGTCCCTAGAATATCTTTAAAGTTCGATTTTAGTATCGCAGAAATACTATGTAAATATGTATTTAATAATTAACAAAGACCGAACTATTTCAGTCGAATATACAGGGCGAAATTCCTTATGGTGGGTCTGTACCAACCATATACCAATTGGTCTAAAAGGATCTTCCCCTATATATGAGTCTCTAGGGGCAGAGCCGTTCAACGAATATAAATGAAAGCTCCGATATAGTTATTTGAATGCATGGGTTCCAGATTGGGATGATTTAAAAAGATAAACTTCTCACAATTAAGGTTACAGTGACAAAATTTCGAATTTTTCGAATGGCAACACCCGCTTTTTACGTCTGCAAATTGATCAGAGCATGGAAAAACTTTAACTGACGTTAGAAAGAGACACGTATGACGCAAATTGGTGGCGTAAAACATTTGCAAAAAAAAGAGAATTGTAAAGAACCAATCACAATAAAAGGAAAGGTGTATTGTTGCACTTTGCATAATTCACAGGGATAGGCAGTAGAAACATTAATCACACAACACTCTTGCAAAGCTGTGCTTGTGATTTAAGCAGTGTGGGAAGATTGTTTCTCTATGTTTGCGCTAATCCATCCCGTTTTGGTTGAAGAAGAGGACACTTTCACTGAAAAATGGGTGTTGCCATTCAAAACTTTCGAAATTTTGTCACTGTAACCATAACTGTGAAAAGTCTGTTGTTCTAAATCATCACAATCTGGTCCTCATACATTCAAATAACTATATCCAAACTTTCGTTTCGATTGGTCGAACGGTTCGGCCACTAGGGACTCATATATAAGGGAAGTCTCTTTTAGACCACCCGGTAGGATTACTATGGCTCACTGTTAACTTTCCGAACGATGTCCGAATGGTACACTGCTGCTCTTCGGATTTCAAGGGTTTGAATACCGCTGTTGGCATGGATATTCACAGCCGATCGGATTCGGCTTTAAGCAGTAAGGCCCGGTCTCATTAGCCGTCTAGTCGCAAGCGTTCCAAACCAAACTTAAAATTTTACTGTTAAGGTATTCGTTTACGATCGGAGAACTTTTTTCTTTAAACGTAGAAACTAGTTCATATTTTTACATTTTTAGATTTATTTTTTTATATTATCATAGAGAATTGCACTTAAAAAATTTATTCCTGGAGAAGTTTTTATAAAATTTCTAATAAATGAAGAAAATTTAGTAAAAAAAATCGGGTTTTTTCAAAAAGTCTAATTTTTTAATAAATTAAATTATTTCAATATTTTTTATGCAACACATTTCTTATACACTGGACTAGTGAATCACCTAAAATCTTTGCTTAATTTACATTTGGTAAAAAATTTTGGTCCTTCAAAATCATACACATTGAATTTTTAACGAATTTTCATTACCTTTATATCTAACTGAGTGTAACATCATTAAAAATTATCCAAATTTAAAGCTTTTAGGTCATTCACTAGTAAATACTATCAAAAGCATTCATAATAATTTTCAACAAAATATTTTAAGAACTTTTTGAGAAATCACATTTCAAGTTTCAACATTTTATTAAAAATACCGTTCTGAGAAAAACGCATTTGAAGTTTATGAAAGCAACTTTAACTATTAAAAAATTAAAATACATGTTTAAAATTCCCCACACTTTCTTGCCTTAAAACTTCCTAATTGCCAAGTTGCTAATTATTAAAAATACTAGAAAAATGTTTTACCCCTTCCGGTAAAATGATGAGTCTAGCTCATCATTAGTTTTTTATTCCATACCGCACAATGACGAGCTACACTCGTCATGCGATTAAAGTTACTCTTAAATATGATAATTAATTTAGTTTAAAATTTCTAGTGTACTGAATTTGGCAACACTTTTATCACTTGTGAAAATCACAAGTCACTATTGCATATTGTTTACTTGGTACAAGTCATTGCCAAATTGATGAGTCAGAATAAAAGAAAACCTACTAAGAAATGCCGTGTGTGTTACAAGAATCAAATTAAAAGTGAGACTACTTGGCGGTGTAAACAATTAAGAATTCCTTTGCACTTTGTTTTGAAAAGTACCACTAGCTTGAAGACTATTATCTGTATACCTTATTAATGTTTTGCTTTGATATTTTCTTAATTTTACTGTTTCTGATATTATTTAACACTATGTAAAAAGTGGATTTTAATTAAGAATATGTAAGAATTGTAAAGTGAAACAAGTTTTTTAAATAAAAATTAAATGGTTATTTCATGCACAGTTTTTCATTATTAAATCATACCGGCAGGGGTTAATAGTAAATCTTCATGAAAATTTAAAATGTTTTGTCCAAAAAATGCTCTTTAAAAGGCTTTAAATTCACAACTTACGGTTCCGAAGTCGCTATTTCTGTTTTGTTTTGACAGCTGTCACTGATGTTTAAACAGCTGTAACTTTTCATTAAAATGCCGTAGAAAAAAAAACAAAAAGAGTTTACAAGCCTAAAAGTTGAAATTTTACAACAGAAAAATTAAAAAAAAATATGATTTTTGGCAAAAAATGACGTTTTTAACGTAGACGGATAACTTAACGTACAGAAAAATCAATATTTCCCTGTGACCTGAGGACATCTAACAGGGGTAAAAAATATATAATAAAAGTATAATTATAAAATCATAAAATGTGTCTACTCTTAAACGTTTGTTCAAAAGTGTATTGTAAATATTATAAATTATTTTGCAGAAAAACTACCTATATAATGCAAAGAATTTCAAACTACCTTTGTGAAAAATCTACGAGTGGTATCTTGATTTTTTTTTAAAGGGGAAGAGGAGAGGGTTGACAAAATTAAACTTTATTTCTGATGTAATTAGTTTGGGGCACCTTGGGACATAGATACACCTTTATGATTTGCAACCAGGAATTAGTGCTCATGTGTATTGATAGATGACATTACTTGGTCACTTAAAGAATTTTGATGCAGATAGTGCTTATAGGTAAGGAACAATTTCATTTTCTTTGTTTTGAATAACCCAAAATTACACCAATGTGCATTTTAAAAAGTAATTTTTTTGAAAAAAAATTTAAATATTTAAAAAAAAGTATATTGTTATGAAAGAAGATTCATTTATTATTATTTCTATGCTAATAAATAAACTGTATTGTTAAACCTAACTATATAATAGTTAGCAAAAGATACTATGTAAAATGGGGCAGGTTGGGACACACATAGATGAGGCACCTTGGGACACTTTAAAAAGGTTAAACAAATACCAATTCAAGCAAAATAACTAATATTTTGGTGCCTAATTTTTAATTGAGGATTTAACATGTCAAAATATTAATTTATTTAGTTATAGAACACTCCTAAAGAAACAATAGGCCAAAGATGCATTTTGTTAGAATTTAAAGAAGAATTTGCTGGCATCAAATATAAGATTTGTTAAAAAATGTACTAACTTGAACAATTTTTAGCCATTTCTCTTTTATAACAGTTAATAAAAATAATTTGAACAGTATTTTGTATTTGTTGTTTAGTGTCCCAACCTACCCCATACAGTGTGGCAGGTTGGGACATTGGAAAGGTATTTTATTTCTTTTATTACTCTTTAACTAAATGAGATATTAAGTAGGTTTAATGTTTATAAGAAGCAGATACGATGACAATATATGAATGCATACTAATTTTTTTAATTAGCTTAAAAAATTCATAAAAATGTTTAACTGAAAAGTGTCCCAAGGTGCCCCGGTCTCCCCTAGTATGTTAGTGGTAGTGTTTAGTGATAGCGTATATTCCACAAAATCTCTAAGTTCATTCACTAAAAGATACTTTGACTTATTGAGTAAGAGTAGGCAAGGTCGTCAAAGATACAGGCTGAAACTTGATTTACTCTTGAGTAAATGATTTATTCATGGGAATAATTACATACAGTTATGTAAATGATTTAATAATTTACATTACTTCTGTGATCTCGTGCTGAGATAAACGTTAAAAATATGCCATACGTGGGTGCAGTGAAGCTAGTAACACAGGAACAGTTCGCTACAGAGTGTTGGTACGGGACTCCACTATAATCTCCCGGTCTGATGATCCGAACAGTTAACTAAGGCTCGAAACGCTCAGAGTGCGTATATTGCTGGAGTTCGTAGAGAATCAGAGGATGCAGGAAGATCCAAAATGAGAGCAAAAGTCACTCTCAGCGACCTACTTTTAAGCACG
This sequence comes from Pardosa pseudoannulata, assembly GCA_032207245.1. Taxonomy (NCBI): domain Eukaryota; kingdom Metazoa; phylum Arthropoda; class Arachnida; order Araneae; family Lycosidae; genus Pardosa; species Pardosa pseudoannulata. Next base: position 52,722,030 of record CM063509.1, read on the forward strand.
AAGGAAAAAAAACTTCATACAGGTAACGGGAATGAGATCCCTAAGTCGAAGGTCGAGCAGAGGCACTGGCGGTCTCTGAAAGAAAGAAAGCTCTGGCAATTCGGAGAGACAAATTAACGCTGCTCGGTCTTCACCAAAACAAAAACTCCTCCAAACTCCCCTGTCAAAGCTCAGCTAATCTCTTTATATAGGGGGTCCCGGTTACCCCTCGCAGGATTCTTCTGGAATCTTCCAGAACCAGGATGATACAATCTTACAGTCAACCAAGCCTGGATCAGCTTACGAGTTTCCAGATGGCCGAAGTTCTTCTTTAAGTGCACCAACTAACCATCCTAAATCCATTAGCGGCACTGTTAACTTGGGGACCCACCATCACTCGAATTATAATTATTATCCGAATCTTCTGACGGCAATAGACATCATAAAAGCGTAGACACACTGGCTCCGGCGTACTGACTGTTCTTAATTTACCTCCGCTTAAGCGACTGCCTCGGTTTTGTGTCGGAAACCTAGTACACAAACGGCTTTGTCCGGACCACGCTTGTCTACCTACCGCTAACCGTACTTGTCTTAATTACGTTCTTCTTTTTGGGTATTGTAACGGATGTTACATATAATATTTATTATAGAGAAAATAGAACATAAATTTCTCAACGTAAAATCTTTGTAGAAAAAATGACTTCGATTCTTAGTTGTAACGAATTTAACCATATGATAATAAGTGTATAACTCAAAAACGAATAGATTTGTTTTTATTGAATAAATGGAATAATTATCATACAGGAATAAATAGAACATAATATTTCTCAACGATTTCATATAAAAATCCTTATTGGAAAATGGAGGTGAGATTCTTTCATAGTTTCTGAGAAATCCATGAATTTAACCATATTAAGATAATTTTTAAGTGTATAACTGACAGACAGACAATCGAATAGATTTGTTTTTGCATTGAATAAATAGATAATTAGTCATAGAGGAATAAATAAAACGTAATATTTCTCAACGATTTTATATGAAATCCTTATTGAGAAAAATGGAGGTGAAGATTCTTTCTTAGTTTCAGAGAAATTCACGAATTTATCCATATAAAGATAATTTTGAAAATGAGTGTATAACTGGCACACAAACGATTAGATTTGATGTTGTATTGAATAAATGGAACATTAGACAAAGAGGAACAAATAGAACATAATATTTCTCAACGATTTCATATAAAATCTTTGTGGAGAAAAATGACCTGTGACGATTCATAGTTTCTGAGAAATCCATGAATTTATCCATATAAAGATAATTTTGAAAATGAGTGTATAACTATGAGACAGACAAACGAGTAGACTTGTTTTTGTATTGAACAAATGAAAAATTAGTCACAGAGGAATAAATATAACATAATATTTCTCAATGATATATGAAATCTTTGTGGAGAAAAATGGAGGTGACGATTCATGAATTTATCCATATAAAGATAATTTTGAAAATGAGTGTATAACTATCAGACAGACAAGTGAGTAGATTTGTTTTTGTATTAAATTAGTCACAGAGGAATAAATATAACATAATGTTTCTCAAAGATTTCATATGAAATCCTTATGGAGAAAAATGGAGGTAATATTTTAGTTTTAAGAAAACGTATGAATTTATCTATATAAAGATAATTTTGAAAATGAATGTGTAAGTGAAGCAGACAAACGAGTAGATTTGTTTTTGTATTGAACAAATGGAAAATTAGACTCTGAGTAATAAATATAACATAATATTTCTCAATTTTTCATATATTCTTGTGGAGAAAAACGGAGTTGACGATTCATTTTATCCATATAAGATAATTTTGAAAATGAGTGTATACTATCAGACAGACAAACTAGTAGATTTGTTTTTCTATTGAACAAACGGAAAATTAAACACTGAGTAAAATATAATATAATGTTCTCAAAGATTTCATATGAAATCTTTATGGAGAAAAATGGAGGTAAATATTTTTTCTTGGTTTCAGAGAAATCAAACGAGTAGATTTGTTTTTGTATTGAATAAATGGAAAATTAGACACTGAGGTATAAATATAACATAATGTTTCTCAAAGATTTCATATGAAATCTTTATGGAGAAAAATGGAGGTAAAGATTCTTTCTTAGTTTCAGAGAAATCCACGAATTTATCCATATAAAGATAATTTTGAAAATGAGTGTATAAATGGCACACAAACGAGTAGATTTGATGTTTTATTGAATAAATGAAAAATTAGACTCAGAGGAATAAATAGAACATAATATTTCTCAACTATTTCATATGAAATCTTTGTGGAAAAATGGAGGTGAAGATTCTCAATTTCTGAGAAATCCATGAATTTATCCATATAAAGATAATTTTGAAAATGAGTGTATAAATGGCACACAAACGAGTAGATTTGTTTTTGTATTGAACAAATGGAAAATTAGACACTGAGTAATAAATATAACATAATATTTCTCAAATATTTCATATGAAATCCTTGTGGAGAAAAACGGAGTTAACGATTCATGAATTTATCCATATAAAGATAAATTTGAAATTTAGTGTATAACTGGTAGATAGACAAACGAGTAGATTTGTTTTTGTATTGAATAAATAAAAAATTAGATAAAGAGGAATAAATAGAAAGTAATATTTCTCAAAGATTTCGTATGAAACCCTTATGGAGAAAAATGGAGGTGACGATTCATGAATTTATCCATATAAAGATAATTCTGAAAATGAGTGTATAACTATCAGACAGACAAACGAGTAGATTTGTTTTTATATTGAATAAATGGAAAATTAGACACTGAGTAATAAATATACCATAATGTTTCTCAAAGATTTCATATGAAATCCTTCGGGAGAAAAATGGAGGGGACGATTCAGAAATTTATCCATATAAAGATAATTTTGAAAATGAGTGTATAACTATCAGACAGACAAACGAGTAGACTTGTTTTTGTATTGAACAAATGAAAATTAGGCAAAGATTAATAAATAGAACATAATATTTCTCAAAGATTTTCATATGAAATACTTGTGGAGAAAAACGGAGATAGTTTCTGAGAAATCAGAATTTACCATATAAAGATAATTTTGAAAATGAGTGTATAACTATCAGACAGACAAACAAAGTAGATCTGTTTTTCTATTGAATAAATGGAAAGCTAGACGAAAATGAATAAATAGAACATAATAGTTCTCAAAGATTTGATTTGAAATAATTGGGGAGAAAAATGGAAGTGACGATTCATGAATTTATCCATATAAAGATAATTTTGAAAATGAGTGTATAACTGACAGAGACAAACTAAGTAGATTTGTTTTTTGCATGTAACGGAAAATTAGACACTGAGATAAATAGAACATAATGTTTTCAAAGATTTCATATGAATTCTTGTGGAGAAAAATGGAAGTGACGATTCATGAATTTATCCATATAAAGATAATTTTGAAAATGAGTGTATAATTGACAGACAGACAAACGATAGATTTATTTTTGTATTGAAAAAATAAAAAAAATTAGAGAGATGAAATAATAGACATATTTCTCAAAGATTTCATATGAAATCCTTCGGGAGAAAAATGGAGGGGACGATTCAGAAATTTATCCATATAAAAATAATTTTGAAAATGAGTGTATAACTATCAGACAGATAAACGAGTAGACTTTTTTGTATTGAAATGGAAATTAGACACTGAGTAATAAATATAACATAATATTTCTCAAATATTTCATATGAAATCCTTGTGGAGAAAAACGGAGTTAACGATTCATGAATTTATCCATATAAAGATAAATTTGAAATTTAGTGTATAACTGGTAGACAGACAAACGAGTAGATTTGTTTTTGTATTGAATAAATGTAAAATTATGCAGATGAATAAATACAGCATAATATTTCTCAAAGATTTCTTATGAAATCCTTGTGGAGAAAAAGGGAGTTGACGATACCTTAAGTGTTTTTTTTTTTAGAAAGGTTTTTCTGGCCTACGTCGCTTCTAGACCTTTACCCGAAACCTATTATTTCATGTCTCTATTACAAACCCTTCACCGTCTAACACCTCCGTGACCAGCTATCGCTTGACCAACTTTTGTAACGAGATTCGTGTTTGTTCAGCTGCATGCCGCCCCCCTAAAGGGGTGAGTCGTCCCTCCCCTTTGTCGGCCCCGGGTCTGTTTGCGCTGACCCCCTCTGGATGTGTTCCCAGCACTCCAACAGACTCGCTTACAAGGAAAAGGGGTATTACCGGGGAAAACAAGCTGTTTGCCCGGGGCACGACGGACAACGCAACCACTCACAAGAAAGGAAATCCAACTTTGAGCCGAAAGTCAAGCGACAACAAACGAAATTATTGGGCGTTCCTAATATATAAAGTTATATGCTTGCATGAACATACTATACATTTGTACATACTATATATTTATACATATGAGTACATACGCCTTCATACACCTAATATATAGAAAGAAATAGAGAGAGGGGTAGAGGGAGTGAAAGAAAATGCATTTCCTTTTTAGTTTCTACACATATAACCAGATTATCAGGTACAGGATAAAATAATAACCCTTTAACATGAACGCTCGAGTTAACTCGAGCACGCTAAGCTGGCCTAACTGTGCACACTCAAGATAATTTGAGCTGTACTTTATGTTGCTATAATTTTTTACACACGAATATAATCGAGAATTGAAAATAACAATGTGAAAGGAAGGAAAAAAATCGTTTTATTGATATTTATCATTTACATTTGATTGTAAGCTATAACACTTACTTATTCAAGTATAAAATACATTTTATTTATTTCAACGTTCTAAACTGTGTTTTTTACATTAAAAAATTAAATTTTTTTGGCTGGTATTTTACAAAAAAAAAATAATCATTAAAGGGTTAATATATAATTTATTATAACACAAAGTTACTATATATTCGTCACTATTATATATATATATATATATATATATATATATTGCGTGTATATGTACATATATATATGTATGTGTGTGTATATATATGCATACGTATACATATTTATATATACTAATATATGTATAATACACTATTAATATGTGTATATACATACAAACATGCACCATATGTACTAATAATATATGTAGTCTATACTATTAATATATGATAAACACACGCACACCATATATATGTGTGTGTATTCCTGGACTTCATAAAACAATATGAATGTTCATTGTCTTGGGTTTCCAATGACTCCTCTGGACGTTCAAGTGTTAAAACACTTGGAGTTTCCTTCAAATTGCAAAAGGAGTTTAAAATCCTAAATTTTTCCCATATTTTATATAATATATTTTAAGCAGATTTTCCCCATACCCATGGGAAGGCGAAGAAAGGTGATAAACTTAGGGGATATTATGGCTTGTCAGTCACATGAAGAGGATACGAAATAGGTGAAGCAATTTGAAGAACTCGAAAGAGTGGTAGATTTGAAGGAAGAGCTATGATGGAGATTCGGAGTGAGAGTTCAAGAAGTCGAGTAGTATCTGATAGGATAGAGACTTTTACTTAGATAAAAATTGCCATCTAAGATCTTGCTACTTATTTTTACCGAGTTAGTAATTGTGTAGCAAAAAAAAAAATGTAGACCATTTTTCAATACCAACCAATTTATTTTATATACAAATTTAACACATATTTTATTTCTTATTTCGTCTTTTGTCATCGCATACATAGATTATTTATTAATTTTTTCCGTGTATTAACCTGTTATTTCTATTAAATGATTATTATATATATAAAAATTTAGCATATATTTTATTTTTTATTTCGTCTTTTGTCATTGCATACATAATTTTTTTTTATTAATTTTCTTTCACGTTTCAGCCTCTATTCCTATTAAATAATTATTAGATATCAAAATTTAACATATATTTTATTTTTTATTTCATCTTTTGTCATGGCATACATAGATTTTTCTATTAATTTTCTTCCGCTTGTCAGCCTGCTAGTCCTATTAAATAATTATTATACATATATATCAAAATTTAACATAATTTATTTTTTATTTTGTTTTGTCATGGCATACATAATTTTTTATTAATTTTCTTATCTAGCACTATTAATTAATTATACATCAAAATTTAACAAATATTTTATTTTATTTCGTTTGTCATGCATACATAAAATTTTTTATTAATTTTCTTCGCGTTAGCCTGCTAGTCTATTAAAAATTATTATGTTATATATCAATATTTAACATACATTATTTTTATTAATTTTCTTTCCGTGTCAGCCTAGTCCTATTAAATAATTATTTTATTATAAATCAAAATTTAACATACATTTTTTATTTTTTTCTAAATGGCATACATAATTTTTTTATTAATTTTCTTCTGCGTGTCAGCCTGCTAGTCCTATTAAATAATTATTACATATATAAAATTTAACATATTTTTATTTTTTATTTCGTCTTCTCATGGCATACATAATTTTTTTATTAATTTTCTCTGCGTGTCAGCCTGCTAGTCCTATTAAATAATTATTATATATAAAATTTAACATATTTTATTTTTATTTCGTCTTTGTCATGGCATAAATTTTTTTATTAATTTTCTTCCGCGTGTCAGCCTTAGTCTATATTAAATAATTATTATATATCAAAATTTAACATATATTTAATTTTTTATTTCGTCTGTTGTCATGGCATACATAATTTGTTTTATTAATTTTCTTCCGCGTGTCAGCCTGCTAGTCCTATTAAATAATTATTACATATAAAAGTTTAACATATATTTTATTTTTTATTTCGTCTTGTCTCATGGCATACATAATTTTTTTATTAATTTTCTTCCGCGTGTCAGCCTGCTAGTCCTATTAAATAATTATTACATATAAAAGTTTAACATATATTTAATTTTTTATTTCGTCTTCTCTCATGGCATACATAATTCTTTTATTAATTTTCTTCCGCGTGTCAGCCTGCTAGTCCTATTAAATAATTATTACATATAAAAGTTTAACATATATTTTATTTTTTATTTCGTCTTGTCTTATGGCATACATAATTCTTTTATTAATTTTCTTCCGCGAGTCAGCCTGCTAGTCCTATTAAATAATGATTACATATAAAAGTTTAACATATATTTTATTTTTTATTTCGTCTTGTCTCATGGCATACATAATTTTTTTATTAATTTTCTTCCGCGTGTCAGCCTGCTAGTCCTATTAAATAATTATTACATATAAAAGTTTAACATATATTTTATTTTTTATTTCGTCTTGTCTCATGGCATACATAATTTTTTTATTAATTTTCTTCCGCGTGTCAGCCTGCTAGTCCTATTAAATAATTATTACATATAAAAGTTTAACATATATTTAATTTTTTATTTCGTCTTCTCTCATGGCATACATAATTTTTTTATTAATTTTCTTCCGCGTGTCAGCCTGCTAGTCCTATTAAATAATTATTACATATAAAAGTTTAACATATATTTAATTTTTTATTTCGTCTGTTGTCATGGCATACATAATTTTTTTATTAATTTTCTTCCGTGTGTCAGCCTGCTAGTCCTATTAAATAATTATTACATATAAAAGTTTAACATATATTTAATTTTTTATTTCGTCTGTTGTCATGGCATACATAATTCTTTTATTAATTTTCTTCCGCGTGTCAGCCTGCTAGTCCTATTAAATAATTATTACATATAAAAGTTTAACATATATTTTATTTTTTATTTCGTCTTCTCTCATGGCATACATAATTTTTTTATTAATTTTCTTCTGCGTGTCAGCCTGCTAGTCCTATTAAATAATTATTATATATCAAAATTTAACATATATTTTATTTTTTATTTCGTCTTTTGTCACGGCATACATAATTTTTTTATTAATTTTCTTCTGCGTGTCAGCCTGCTAGTCCTATTAAATAATTATTACATTATATCAAAATTTAACATATATTTTATTTCTTATTTCGTCTTTTGTCATCGCATACATAGATTATTTATTAATTTTTTCCGTGTATTAACCTGTTATTTCTATTAAATGATTATTATATATAAAAATTTAGCATATATTTTATTTTTTATTTCGTCTGTTGTCATGGCATACATAATTTTTTTATTAATTTTCTTCCGCGTGTCAGCCTGCTAGTCCTATTAAATAATTATTACATATAAAAGTTTAACATATATTTTATTTTTTATTTCGTCTTCTCTCATCGCATACATAGATTTTTTTATTAATTTTTTTTCCGCGTGTTAGCCTGTTAGTCCTATTAAATAATTATTATATATAAAAATTTAGCATATATTTTATTTTTTATTTCGTCTTTTGTCATAGAATACATAATTTTTTTTTATTAATTTTCTTTCACGTTTCAGCCTCTAGTCCTATTAATTAATTATTAGATATCAAAATTTAACATATATTTTATTTTTTATTTCATCTTTTGTCATGGCATACATAATTTTTTTATTAATTTTCTTCCGCGTGTCAGCCTGCTAGTCCTATTAAATAATTATTACATATAAAAGTTTAACATATATTTAATTTTTTATTTCGTCTTCTCTCATGGCATACATAATTTTTTTATTAATTTTCTTCCGCGTGTCAGCCTGCTAGTCCTATTAAATAATTATTACATATAAAATTTAACATATATTTATTTTTTATTTCGTCTTTTGTCATAGAATACATAATTTTTTTTTATTAATTTTCTTCCGCGTGTCAGCCTGCTAGTCCTATTAAATAATTATTACATTATAAAAATTTTTAACATATATTTATTTTTTATTCGTCTTTCTCATGGCATACATAATTTTTTTACTAATTTTCTTCCGCGTGTCAGCCTGCTAGTCCTATTAAATAATTATTACATATAAAAGTTTAATATATATTTAATTTTTTATTTCGTCGTTTGTCATGGCATACATAATTTGTTTTATTAATTTTCTTCCGCTTGTCAGCCTGCTAGTCCTATTTAATAATTATTACATATAAAAGTTTAACATATATTTTATTTTTTATTTCGTCTTCTCTCATGGCATACATAATTCTTTTATTAATTTTCTTCCGCGTGTCAGCCTGCTAGTCCTATTAAATAATTATTATTACATATAAAAGTTTAACATATATTTTAATTTTTTATTTCGTCTTTGTCATGGCATACATAATTTTTTTATTAATTTTCTTCTGCGTGTCAACCTCCTAATCCTATTAAACAATTATTATAAATCAAAATTTAACATATATTTTATTTTTATTTCGTCGTTTGTCATGGCATACATAATTTTTTTATTAATTTTCTTCCGCGTGTCAGCCTGCTAGTCCTATTAAATAATTATTACATATATAAAGTTTAACATATATTTTATTTTTATTTCGTCGTTTGTCATGGCATACGTAATTTATTTTATTAATTTTCTTCCGCGTGTCAGCCTGCTAGTCCTATTAAATAATTATTACATATAAAAGTTTAACATATATTTTATTTTTTATTTCGTCTTCTCTCATGGCATACATAATTCTTTTATTAATTTTCTTCCGCGTGTCAGCCTGCTAGTCCTATTAAATAATGATTACATATAAAAGTTTAACATATATTTTATTTTTTATTTCGTCTTCTCTCATGGCATACATAATTTTTTTATTAATTTTCTTCCGCGTGTCAGCCTGCTAGTCCTATTAAATAATTATTACATATAAAAGTTTAACATATATTTTATTTTTTATTTCATCTTTTGTCATGGCATACATAGATTTTTCTATTAATTTTCTTCCGCTTGTCAGCCTGCTAGTCCTATTAAATAATTATTTATATCAAATAAAATAATTATATCAAAATTTAACAAAAATTTTATTTTTTATTTTGTCTGTTGTCATGGCATACATAATTTGTTTTATTAATTTTCTTCCACCCCTCTAGTACTATTAAATTATTATACATCAAAATTTAACATATATTTTACTTTGTATTTCGTCTGCTGTCATAGCATACATAATTTTTTTTACTAATTTTCTTTCGCGTGTTAGCCTGCTAGTCCTATTAAAAAATTATTATATTATATATCAATATTTAACATACATTTTTTTATTAATTTTCTTCTGCGTGTCAGCCTGCTAGTCCTATTAAATAATTATTATATTATAAATCAAAATTTAACATACATTTTTTATTTTTTTTTAAATGGCATACATAATTTTTTTATTAATTTTCTTCTGCGTGTCAGCCTGCTAGTCCTATTAAATAATTATTACATATAAAAGTTTATACAATATATTTTATTTTTTATTTCGTCTTCTCTCATGGCATACATAATTTTTTTATTAATTTTCTTCTGCGTGTCAGCCTGCTAGTCCTATTAAATAATTATTATATTATAAATCAAAATTTAACATACATTTTTTATTTTTTTTTAAATGGCATACATAATTTTTTTATTAATTTTCTTCTGCGTGTCAGCCTGCTAGTCCTATTAAATAATTATTACATTATATCAAAATTTAACATATATTTTATTTTTTAATTCGTCTTTTGTGACGGCATCATAATTTTTTTATTAATTTTCCTCTGCGTGTCAACCTCCTAATCCTATTAAATAATTATTATATATCAAAATTTAACATATATTTTATTTTTATTTCGTCGTTTGTCATGGCATACGTAATTTATTTTATTAATTTTCTTCCGCGTGTCAGCCTGCTAGTAATATTAAATAATTATTATAAATCAAAATTTAACATATATTTTATTTTTATTTCGTCGTTTGTCATGGCATACGTAATTTATTTTATTAATTTTCTTCCGCGTGTCAGCCTGCT
>CM063509.1:52737825-52740325 GCA_032207245.1 Pardosa pseudoannulata
TTCTTCTTGATTTAATCCTACTTTAAAATCGTAGAAAATCATAGCGCGAAAATGATCTCCCGTCAACTTTATTTTTTTTCTGTTTAAATTCATTTTACGCTAAACAAGTAAGTCAGTAAAAAATTGTCTGCTGTGTTAAAATACTTTGTTTTTTAAAATTAAACCGTTACTTTTAAACGGTTTAATTCTTTAATTTCTAGTTTTCGTAGATTCTAGTTTTCGTTTATCTCAATAATTTCACACTAACCCTCGTATATATCTACCTCTGTTTTTCTATGTCTCTTTCTGTATGTCTTTATACATATAATCTAAGGAATGAGTACGTACATGTGTCTGATCACTATATATTTGAAAGAAATGAATTTGTCTTGGAGAAATTTTACTCGATAAGACATGATACCATGGGAAGGTTTCCGGTAGGCCGAATGGACTAAAAATCAAGGTTTACTTAATTTTATCTATTTTTATTTCGTCTACTTCTTTCTTTCAATTTCATTTTGCCATTGGCTGGCCTCTTTTTACGTCAATCTATCCCATAGGCGTAGTAATGGCTGTTGGTTTGTAAAAGTAAATTATTTGGCCGTTTATTAATGTTCTGCGTTTAATATTTTTTTATTTTATATAGGTACCTTGATAACTTGAAATAATCTTTGAAAGCGTAGGTACTTTTTTCTTAGCTGAGTGAAGCGATAAGCCACTAAATATCATTAAATATGACGGTTATATTCGCCTTAGTTTATCAGATATTTGAACATATAGCACAAGTGTTTTCAAAATAACACGAGAAGCCAATTGTTGGCTATACTCAGAATAAAGACAGGGTCTGAAGCGTCTACATATATACATATATATCTATATTTTATGTGTATGTTTATATGTATAGTCCATCTCTTTCTTTCTCTCTATATATATAGCCGAACGATGGCCGAATGGTTAGGGTGCTAGCCTTTGGTAACGGAGTTCGTGGGTTCGAATCTCATGCATGCATGGATAGATGTTCGTAGCCGTTCGGAATTGGATTTAAGCAGTAGGTCCCAGTCTAATTAGCCCTCGTGTTGCAAAAAAAAGTGGACCGTAGTGATCCAAACCAAACCAAACCTCACTATATACAATTATATATATTTTCCTTAATAAAACACTGAAAAAATGTATTTAATTTAATATAATTTGCAACTAATTTTGATATGCTTTATTTGAAATTCTCATAATTACATTAAGGAATGAAATAAAAAAATGAAAAAAAACATTTCAGAGAGTTTGCTGTCCTATCACGTGGTATAAAAGAATTACTTACATGCGAGACGGTTAGTGGGAATAATATTTTCCCCATAAGTTAACATTGAGCGATAGGAATCCAATAGAACAGTTACAAACCCACTTTAAGATGTATACTTATCTAGGATTATTGAGGAAGAACCTCCGACCAGTCTGATTGTAGTACATCCCAAACGATACAAAAACAAAAAAAAAAATATTTCTAAAGCTATTATTGTTGAGTTACTAATATTACTGTGTTTTTTTATTAAAAATATATAAGAAAAATTTAAAAATATGCAAGATATATTTTACTATTATTCCTCCTTTTACTTGTTCGGCCGAATGCGTAGGGCGTGACTCTCCAGTACCGTAGTTCATGGGTTCGACATGGATGTCAATAGCCGATAGTGATCAGCAGTAAGTACTGATCTCACTAGCCTTTGTTTAGCAAAAGAGTAGACCATAGCGCTCTAACCAACCAACCAACCTTTTTCCTTCTTGGTCCTACAGCCTAGAACAAGCCAAACAAAAGCCCGATAGCTCAGTCGGCACCATAGTTCATGGGTCCGACATGGATGTCAGTAGACGATAGTGATCAGCAGTAGGTACCGATCTCACTAGCCCTCGTTTAGCAAAAGAGTAGACAATAGCGCTCTAAGCCAGCCAAACAACTTTTTTCTTCTTGGCACTACAGCCTAGAACAAGCCAAACAAAAGCCCGATAGCTCAGTCGGCACCATAGTTCATGGCTTCGACATGGATGTCAGAAACCGATAGTGATCAGCAGTAGGTACCGATCTCACTAGCCCTCGTTTAGCAAAAGAGTAGACCATAGCGCTCTAAGCCAGCCAAACAACTTTTTTCTTCTTGGCACTACAGCCAAGAACAAGCCAAACAAAAGCCCGATAGATTAGTTGACACCATAGTTCATGGGTTCGACATGGATGTCAGTAGACGATAGTGATCAGCAGTAGGTACAGATCTCACTAGCCCGCGAGTAGACCATGGCGCTCTAAGTCAGCCAACCAACTTTTTTCTTCTTGGCACTACAGCCTAGAACAAGCCAAACAAAAGCCCGATAGCTCAGTCGGCACCATAGTTCATGAGTTGGACATGGATGTCAAGCCGATAGTGATCAGCAGTAGGTACCGATCTCACTAGCCCTCGTTTAGCAAAAGAGTAGACCATAGCGTTCTAAGCCAGCCAAAATACTTTTTTCTTCTTGGTCCTACAGCCTAGAACAA
>CM063509.1:52755325-52760325 GCA_032207245.1 Pardosa pseudoannulata
GAAAGGTGCACCCCTTGGCCTTAATACGAAAGCCTACAGGCTCAATCATGCTTGGTTTGTCCAAATGGTATGAAAAACAACAATAACAACAACTAATATACATACAGATATGCGTGCGCACGTGTGTCTGTAATGTATGAAATGACTACAGATATTTTTTTAGAATATAATTATAATTAAGTTAATGGTTAAAATAACATTACATATACATATACAAACTGCATGTGTGTTGCATTTCTATATAGTGCTTTTTACGGACCACTATGTGTTCCTGGAAAATAAAAAATCATTTAAATACGTCAACAATTTCTGGGCTGTTTTCGAAAGGTTTATTGAAAGTAAAATAATTGTAATTCATTTTTATGGAGGATAAAATAATAGCAATAAATAAACTAGTTACATTTTTTTTCTGCCGCTCACTAATTTTATGAGCTTCTTCACGAAATTTAAAAGTAGACTTTAAATTAGTGCAAGTGACAACTTGCCAACGTTATCACAAATATAGCTCTAAACATAAATAATCTCATATCAAACCTCCAGGCTGTTTCCTTTCATAAGCTTTATTTTCCTCTGCACTAAAGCTTAGAGCAAACCAAGGCCCTGGGAGTTATTTTTCCCATCGTAGTTTGTCAGACGCTATGTGCTTCCAGTTTGTAACCTTAAAGGCTTTTAAGTTTTCCCCAAGACATCTGAGGGGAAGTCTTCATATTTGTTGAAGATTAGCGACGTTGAAATCCTCTGATCTAAATGAGTACCCACGTACCGTAGCACTAAAAAAAAATGGTTTTATATATAAAACACAAGGTATGACTTTATTTAATTACTTTAAATGTTTTCTTTTTATTTATATTTTATTTTTAAGTTACTATTAAAAACATTACTGGTAAACTATAATTTTGCTACATAGTTTTAAAGAGTTATTTTGGTTGGAGTTTCATGCTAAGGTGTTATGGTTAGGGCGCTGATCTTCGGTACCAATATTCGTGGGTTCGAATCCCATTGTGGCATGGAAGTTTGTAGCTCTTCGGAATCTGCTTAAAGCAGTAGGTTCCATTCTCATTAGCCCTCGTGTTGCAAAAATGCAGACCGTAGAACTCCAAACGAAACGAAATCATTCTCATTAGCTCTCATGTTAAAATAAAAAGTAGACCTAGTGTTCCAAACCTAACTTTTGAATATCATTTCAAAGCTTTCGTGTTTCAGTTCAAAATGCCACCTGAAACCAATGCCACTTTCGTAAAATAGTGCACTTTGAAACTTTTTCTCGTGCCATACCCTTTCCCCCTTCTTCTCAAAGAAACTTTTTTGTTCATTTCAATTAACTTTCGTGTTTATTTTTTTAATCAATCTTTCCCGTAATTTTTTGATAAACTTGTCACAACCGAGACGCAATACCCTTTCCCCCTTCTTCCAGCATATTCTGCTCAAATTTCAAGTCATTCCGACCGGATGATCTTTCTTTATATTGCTTTTAATTATAATCACCCTGTACTGAAATACAGTACTTAGTGTTCTTCTTTTAATCACTTCTTTTCCCGAGAAGTATTTGAAGACACTGCCCAAAACATAACATACAGAAAGTTTTATTTTTAATGAACCATGGAGATATCCCCGCGGGAGGTTTCTCGAGGTAGTAAATCTTTCCTCGACCCCTGGGTCAACTCGTCGCAAAGGCGTCCGTTATCGGTCATTCGGAGCACGTTCCTTCCCCCCCCCCATTTCTCTTAATTGACAACTGTTGTGCATCTTCGGATATACTAAGTAATAATTTCGGGCCTAGATAAGGGGACCATCTTCGCTATAAATATCGGCTCTGCATAAAGCATAAGACGTTTTTTAATGCTGGAAATATGGCGGCACCTTATCTGGGCGAACCTTATCTGGGCTGCCGATAAGTAGGCTCGTAAAAACCATAAGAGGCAGATGGCGACGGGCTTTTGAAGGTATGTGACTACACCTTCAAGGAAATTTATTTTTCTTAAATTTTTAAAATCTTACCATTCAGGATTTTTAACATAGTACCTTTAAACCCAAAATTTTCATTTGTAACAATCATTTTTTATTAGTATAATTAAAATATTCTGTTGTATTTAGACATAAAATTTATTCTACAACTTATGAAAACACTCGTAAGCTAATTCATTCGTTACAGTGTAACAAAACATGCTTCTGTTGATTAGATGTGTTTCCATTAACTGTTGGGCTGTATAACAGTTATTATACATGATGATATTTATTCTACAACTTATGAAAACACTCGTAAGCCAATTCATTCGTTACAGTGTAACAAAACATTCTTCTGTTGATTAGGTGTGTTTCCATTAACTGTTGGACTGTATAACAGTTATTATATATAATGATATTTATTCTACAGCTTATGAAAACACTCGTAAGCTAATTCATTTAGAAAATTTAACAAAATTTTCTTCTGTTCATTAAGATGTGTTTCCATTAATTGATGTGCAATAAAAGTTATATACATAATATTTATTTTACAACTTATGAAAACACTCGTAAGCTAATTCAATCGTTACTTATAACACAATTTTCTTTTAATTTTTTAGATAGATTTCCAAAACTGTTGCGCTTTAAAACCGTTATTACACATTCTGATATTTATTCTACAGCTTATAAGAATACTCATAAACCGATCAATTTTTACATTGTATCAACTTGTTAGATGGACTTGCAGAATTCGTTGTGCTGTAAAATAGTTTTTACTCATAGTAATATTTATTCTACAACTTCGCAAAATACTCGTGCTTTATAACAATTATTTATTATGCGTACGACATTTATTGTACAGCTTATGAAAGTACTTGTAAACTAATTTAAATGTTACAGTGTAACAAAATTTCAATCTTTGAGTTATATAACTGGTCTTAAATTCTAAATTTATAAAATAAATAACAAGTTACTGCCCTTCCTCAAACTCTGTGTCTGGTAAAACACACACACACACACACACACACACACACACACATACACACACACATATATAGATATATATATATATATATATATATATATATATATATAATATATATATATATATATATATATATATATATATATATTATATATATATATATATATATATATATATATATATATATATATATAATATGCATGTAAACCAGCGAATTTTTGAACGTGGGTCACAAATATTAGGTTGGGGAAAAAGAAATCCATTATTTTTGCTTGAAATTAATGATTTTATTTAACATTTTCTGATTGTCCGATCTGGGTCAAAAATGCACCCTTTCGTTGTATAATTTGTTACCATTTTAATGGTAGCTTCATAATGCCTCTCTCATAGTTCTTGGTCCTTATTAGCGAAAAACTCAAATAATCGATTTTTCCAATCTTCTCTTGATCTCAATTTCTTATCACGCAGGAAGTTTTGCAATGCAATAAAAAGGTGGTAATCGCTTGATGCCAGGTCCGGACTATATGGTGGATGCATTAAAACTTCCCAGCGAAGCTCCCTGAATTTCTAGCGAGTCCCTACAGAAGTGTTTGGCCCGGCGTTGTCCTGATGGAACACAACACCTCTTCTGTTGGCCAATTCTAGCCGTTTCTGGTCAATCGCTAGCTTCAAACGGTCCAGTTGTTGACAGTAGAGATCTGAATTTAGTGTTTGGCCATACGGAAGCAATTCATAATAAATGATTCTCTTCCAGTCACCCAAATACACTGTAGAACATTCCTGACCGTTACTCCTGGTTTGGCCACCGTTTGAGTTGCTTCACCGTGTTTTGACCACGATCGTGTTCACACAATATTGTCGTATTTGACCCATTTCTTATCCCCAGTCACCATCCGTTTAAGAAATGGGTCGATTTCATTCCGTTTGGCCAAGGCTTCGCAGACGGAAATTTGACCTATCCTGATTTTTGGTGTTAATTGGTGTTGCACCCAAACATCGAGCTTCTTTTTGAATGCAACTTTCCGCAAATGGTTTAAAACTGTTTTATGGTCAATCTTTAGCTCTTGAGCGATGATACGACTACTAACATGCCGGTCAACTTCGATTATTTCTGTGATTTTATCGACATTTTCGAGGACGGTCTTGCCTGTGCTGGGTACATCTTTAACATCAAAAATGCCCAAACGGAATCGACGAAACCAAAATTGCACATAATTATCTGTTTCAGTACCGGTACGATAAACATCATTCACAATTTCAGCCGCCTGGCTTGCATTTTAGCCTTTATCAAAGAAAAACTGTAAAATGTACAGAATTTTCTCTTTGTTGACTTCCATTTTTAACACCCTGTAATTCACAACTGAATGAACCAAACAAAAAACAGTAAAAATATTTTTTTAGTGTAAAATGTCACCTTGACAACGAGCATAAATTTGAAATTGTTGGATAGATACTTTACGAGATATTGACCACTGCAGCCATCTTCCGAAAAAATAATGGATTTCTTTTTCCCCAACCTGATATTATTGTATCCCCTATTACCTGCACTTTCCCGGAGTACTTGGCAAGGAGAATCCTAAGGCTGGTTGCACACAGAGCAGAGAATTTACCATCGCTGCTCAACGAAATCCACAACGTTGATTGGTTGATTACGTTAATTGGCGACGGTAAATTCTCCGCTCGGTAAAATAATTAGCTGTGTGTGCAACCAGCCTAACCAATTAGACTATGGAAGATGTTGCAGTCAAGCCATTCAGTTAAAAAGAACAGGCCGAGTTTGTAGCGAAACTTAAACTTTATCCATTAGCTCCTAAAAATGACGTCAATACTGTCAACGACAGAAGAGAGAATGATCATGTAAAAAGGTATTGGAACAGGATTGGACCCCAGAGCGAGATGAAGACGAAATACTTCTCAGAAAAGTAGTTTAGTATTTAACAATAAATGTAAATTAGATCGGATATTAAAAACTGAACCATTTGCCAGTGACAGCTGAAAAATGCGGTGAGTGGACAGAAAATTTACATCTATTGCCCTGAAAGCTTTGGGAAATGGATTGGCAGAATTTAAA
>CM063509.1:52781044-52798544 GCA_032207245.1 Pardosa pseudoannulata
TTACAGGAATAAAATCTAGGTGCAAGCGAATAGCTCGAAAAAAGAATTTCAACGCGTAAAATTTGTAACGAAGTCAACAAAATAGATTCTTCGAAATATCTCAGTTTCAAAAGGGAAGACTGTCCGAAAAATTTAATAAAAACTTCAAAGGGTTTTCCATATTCTTCCCCGCTTTCCCAAAGTAATTTTGCGCAAAATATCTGAAACGGGGGAAAAATCAGAAATTCAGACCCGAAAGGCGCACTTTTATTTTAATTTCCAGCGCGCAAATTCCCCAGTTTTTTTTTTTCCCACCTTCTCTTTCTTTTCCCTAAAACTTAAAGAGCCGCTAAAAGCGAAAGAACAGGTAAAAAGGAGAAGAGAAAAAAAATCCTTGCGCTTTTCCCTTTTGAAGATTTTCTCAAGCAGGACAAATTTCTCTCATAAGGAAGAAGACAAGCGTGGATGAAAATTTTCATCTCATTAGGGATTTCATTTGTCGAATTTTCCCCGATTTCTAAGGCGAAGTTAGTTTTCGCTCGGCTCCGGCTTCTTCTTAGCCGGATTTGGCAGTAATGATCTGTTTTAATGGAAAACTACCTGGATGGAAGCGTCTTGATCCAGTGCTGAAAGGGTGGTCTCAACTTATAATCTCACATTACACAGCTGAATTGCAGCCATTAGGGTAATTTCACCCTGTGATTAACCCTATACTTCATAGCAGAATGACTATTGCTAAACGATGTTTTTTTTTTTTTAGTTTAAAGAAATACTTAAAGTCTAATTTTATTAAAAGAAAAATCAATACAGTGAAACCCGCTTAAGAAGTATTCCAAGGGCCTAAATGATTAAAACTTCTTAAGCGGGAAAACTTCTTAAACCGGGAATCATGCAATAAGCATTATTTATGCGTTTGTATGTATATATATATATATATATATATATATATATATATACACACACACATATATATATACATACATACACACACACATATTTTATATATATGTAATATGTGTGTTTTATATATATATATATATATATATATATATATATATATATATATATATATATATATTGTAAAAGCCACTTAAGAAGTTTTCTAATGGAATGGAAAGAGAAAACTTCTTAAACGAAGTTAATTTAAAAAATAATAATAATAATCACATAGATAACGAGGAAAGTTTTTTTTTTCTTTATAAAACAATATATAAATAATAGTTTTTGTTTTTATCAAAAATTTACATACTTAAAAAATCAGCTAATAAAGGAAAACAACATAAATACCTTAGAATATCTTTAATTCAGCTAAGAAATTTTGTTTTAAACAGCACTAGAATCGATTTTACAGAAAAAATCGGTGATAGTTTGTTGTTTTTGTTTTTTATCGGAAATTTGTAATTGAAAACAGTACAGATGTCTTAAGCTCTTAAAAACTTCTTTAGGCATATTTTATATAAAAATGACAACAATCGTTTTTAACCATAAACATTGACCTTTACAAACTGAGAGAGGGGAGAAAAAAAAACAGTAATCGAAAGGCAGCTATAGACGCGTTCTCTAAGTAAACTTCGAAATGAAAGAAAGCTTTTTTAACGGGAAAGAGTTTGGTACGAAATTTTATAAACGGGTTAATTTTAACATTGTATGAATAGGGGAAAAATGGGTACCAAAAATATAAACTTCTTAAACGGGAAAACGTCTTAAGTGAGAATTTCTTAAATGGGTTATACTGTAATATAATAATAAAATTTCTTCGGTATCAGTATTTGAATGCAATAATTTTCCCAAAGAGCAATAATGCAAGATTTATTATAGACTTTTTCCATTTTATTTCTGCAAACGTTTTATAAATTTCAACATTAATATTAACAAATTTAATTTTTGTTAATTTAATATTAACAAATACAAATCAATACGGAAATTAATTTCTTAACTGTGCCAATGGATTTAACGTGAAATTTGAATAAGGAATTTCTGCTCAGCATATGTGCTATTGCAGATCACTAGACTTTATCGGTGTTTATGTAGATTTTACGCTTTTTTAAAAGTGTTGAACTAAATCAGAAAATGTGCATAATAAAAGGTAATTTTATTCCGTATTACTTTGCATTTGTTAACACTCTATTTTCTATTACACAGTGCCAAATATTCCCCTAGCGGTGACTTTTGGAACTAATTTGTTTTTTTCGTGAAATCCTTCGTTCCCCGTCTTGTTTAATCTTCCTACAAAATGCGGCGTCATTCTCGCAAATAGATCGCTCTACAGAACACTGTGAGCACTGTCCGTTTAATTATCGCCACCTGGTATATAAAAGTTTATATTAAAAATAATGTAATATTTTAGTAGCATGACTTCAAATCCTTCTTAATATTTTAGTTAACTTTCATTCCGAATCTGTTAATAACTAAAAACTGATGAGAAGGTCATATAATTTATTAACAGAATTTTTTGATATGGTAAACGTTTTTATTACTTTAATAATGGCAGCACCTATTTGCGCTGGTGAATGAGCTTTTATTGTTGGCACTGCTGATGATGCCTCGTTTTGAAGCCCGTTGCGCCGACCACTGCGCCACAGATACGTCGGTAGTGAAGGGTTTCGAGCGGCATTATAATAATCTCAATGAGCACACAATTCTGGATTTTTTATAAAAAAACATTTTCTATCGGATCAAATTGTGAATCTAAACCATTCTCGAATCAGCTTAATTACATACGCAAAATTTCATCAAAATCAGTACAGCTAGTTTAGGAAGAGTTCTGTTAAAAACACATGGACAGAAGAATTTTATATATAAAGATGTGTGTGCGTGTGTATGTGGATATATGTATATAAAAGGTTATATTAAATTAATGTAATATTTTAGTAGCGTGACTTCTTATCCTTCTTAACACATTGAAGACCGGAGACGGGAATTCCCGTCTTTTATTTTTCAACTGTTGGCGACGGATGAAGGAAATTCACGTTTTTTGAAATCGTTTCTTGTTACCACTTTAAAAAATGTGCGAGAACTGAGGCTAGACAGTTTTTAGCGCATACAGTCTTAAATGTGTTAATATTTTAGTTAACTTTTATTCCGAATTTGTTAATAACTAAAAACTGATGAGATGGCCATATAATTTTAGAAGATATTAATAGAGTTTTTTGATATGGTAAACTTTTTTATTACTTTAATAATGGCAACACCTATTTGGGATGGTGAATGGGTTTTTATTGTTGGTACTGCTGATGATGGCTGGTTCTGAAGCCCATTGCGCCGACCACTGCGCCACAGATACGTATACAGCTAAGGGTTTCGAGCGGCATTATAAAAATCTCAATGTGCACGCAATTCTGGATTTTTAATAAAAAACAAAAACAAAAATGATTTAGATCAAATTGTGAATCTGAACCATTCTCGAATCAACTTAATTACATATCCAAAATTTCATCAAAATCAGTCCAGCGATTTAAAAAGAGTTCTATAACAAACACACGGGCAGAAAAATTTTATATATAAAGATGTGTGTAGATGTATATATGTATAAAAAAAGTCATATTAAAAATAATGTAATATTTTAGTAGCTTGACTACATAGCCTTCTTAATATTTTAGTTAACTTCTATTCCGAATTTGTTAACTAAAAACTGATGAGTTGGCCATATAGTTTTAGAAGTTATTAATAAACTTTTTTGATATGGTAAAAGTTTTTATTACTTTAATAATGGCAACACCTCTTTGGGCTAGTGAATGGGTTTTTTATTGTTGGCACTGCTAATGTTGGCTGGTTCTGAAGCCCGTTGCGCCGACCACTGCGCCACAGATACGTATGCAGCTAAGGGTTTCGAGCGGCATTATAATAATCTCAATGAGCACGCAATTCTGGATTTTTAATTTAAAAAAAACCTTTTTATTGCATCGAATTGTAAATCGAAACCATTCTTGAACCAGCTTAATTACATACGCAAAATTTCATCAAAATCAGTCCAGCTAGTTTAGGAAGAGTTCTATTACAAACACACGGACAGAAGAATTTTATATGTAGAGATTTCTACCGATATCGGTAAAATGACTGCTTTTTAAATATACGATAAATTCTTTTCCAGTCCATTGTAAATAAAATAGAACTTAACGTAAACAATATAAAACACAGAAAATAATTATCATATAATAATTAAAAACATTTATTTTTTCGGACTGACGGAATTATAAATTTTTAGATCACGTCACAAATATTTGATTTGGTTTGGTTTGGAGTGCTACGGTATACTTTTTTCAACACGAGAGCTAATGAGACCACGCAAATATTTGAACAGAATCAGTACTCGATTTTAATTATTGTTGTTAATTAGAGTTTCTAGGCTTTAGCGGTTTGTACACAGCTTAAAACAAACTGTACATAAATGTACATAGTATGTTTCTAAAAAAAAAGGTGAAAATAGCTTGAAAAACTTTAAAATTTTCAAGCTATCGCTTACGTAGGTAACGATAGAGTGCATACAATTATGAACAAAAAATAAAGCAGAAGAAAGATAGAAATTGAAAAAGCAATGCAGTAAGCTTTAAAAAAATGACAGTAAGGAAGTTGACAGTTTTGATTTTACCTCAAAAAGGGTCATTTCACAGCTCTGGTGGGGTTAGTGGTAACTGCTTGTACAGAGGCTGTTCGCATATATTTTAGACGATTTTGGTTAGCGGTATTAAAAGATAGTTTGTTGCAAAATAAATAACTGCATTTGTGCTATGTTTTTAAAAGTCCAAAATTATCAAATGCGGCTTGAGAAGTTTGTTTTTATTCAAAATGGCGTTTTTAGCGAAGCAGTGGTTCGAAGGCTATATTTATGCTCTTTCCGAAGAGAAGTATTCATATTCCGTTATCCAAAAACGATGTGAGAGTCATGGTTTTGTGATATCTAATGCGTCGATAAGTAATATCGTCAAAAAGAAAGCAAAAAACGTCAAATTGAAGCCTCAAGTGGGACAAAAATTCCAAACTAGTATCCAAGGAAAAAATGAATATCTTCGACTACAACAAAGGTACGTTGTTTAATATTAAAAGAAAATCCTCCTAGTCAAATGACAGTTGCAAAATAATTAAAATGCTAGGTGTCCACTGTAAACAAAATGATAAACGTTGATTTAAATCTTAAGAAAGCGAAAAAACGTAACGTGCATCGTCTTTCTCTAACGCAAGACACGCTGCAAAATTCTGTATGAGAAACATTTATCCAAAGAAAAATAGAAAAAAATGTCACAATAGGTGAATTACGGGTGTGTTTAAATGATTGCAACAAAAAAGAGCCATTTGTTATCATAAAAGGGGAGAAAAAATTTAAGTACTTGGTTCAAAGAATCGAAAGAAAGTTTTAAGGGATTCATGATTGTTACTTGTTTTTCATATAATGACAAGTTAAAAATAAAAAGAGTTGAAAAAGATCTTAAGATTAACTCCAAAAACTATCAGGAACATATTTTATCGTCAATTTTTCTGAATGAAATACCATCGCTTTACTTGCAGTGTCATCCATCGGTGGAACTCGATCAAGACAAAGCTAGCAGCCACACTTCAAAATCCACTGTAAATTTCCTAAAAGAAATGGAACAAAAAACCGGTATCAAGGCCATACCCTTCACTTATATCTCTACTAAAATCTCCCCGCATATCACCTATGGATATTTGTGTTTTCAGACTTTTAAAAATCTTCATTATCCAAACGTCATCCCACAACCCTTACTATCTCTGGAAAGCTGTTCAGGAGGAATGGGATAGAATACCTCTCCTGACACTTCAAAAGCCATTATTATCCTGGAAATTACGGTATCTCAAGATAATTCAAAATAAAGGCTATCAAATAGAACATTTCATACACAATTTTATGTAATTTAGTTTTGTGACTACAATATACATCGTCTAAAAATGTGTGAGAATCCTCTGTATTACTCAAATAGAAAGACAACGATGTATTTCATTATAGAATATTTAAAATTATTTAATGACTTCATGCTATCTTTCATGATAGTTTATGGACAAGTAAAAAAGGAAAATACAATCACCTTGGGAATGCAAATATGTAGGTTTAGAATTGCTTACTTTTGAGAGAAAATTTACTTCTATGAAACAAGTCAAGGAAATAAATGGCTGCTTACAAATCTAATTTTAAATTAATTTAAACAATTACATCAAAACTTTAATTTGAATACCATTGTATCCTAAAGTATCTAATTTAGATTTATTAAAGGATGTATTTAAAAAAAACTTAAAGTTAACATGCTTTAATTTTGAAATTTAAAAAACTGCTTCAGAATTTTCTTTGGAAATGAAATTTCCGAACAATATTTAGAAGAGAAGAAAAAAATTTATTTATTATTAGAATTTATTAGAATTTATTTCGAAGCATATTGCCTCTGCTTCAGTGAATATTTTTATTTTAAATTTGCAGGGTGACAGTTTCATAATTGTCTAAGGGAACCATACCTGATGTTAGATACACCTGAGGTTCAATTTTATACAGTCCTAGATCTGGAAGTCAGAAAAGTACATGTAGAGTGCCTCTAGTACAGTGTATATACGTCAACCCCTCCCTCCATCCCTGCATGGTCACAGTAAGTGAATACTCGCTATCTGTTTTTGTTCATTATAAACTTATTAAAAAATTCTCCTTTCTTAAAGAAAAGGGACATTGTGTAGTTGAAAACCGACCGAATTTCAGAGTTATTTATTCATCACGTCGAAGTGGAAGTGAAAGTACTTAGCATTTTTAAAGTGTCAAACGCTTTGTTTCGTCATATATTTCTTATCTAATTGCATCAAACGAGCAAACAGAGAATAAAAAAAAATACACAAGCCGGGGGTCTCTTTTCGCAATCGAATTACCCGTTTTCGCAGGCATCCCTCCCCCTCACAATGCCCGGCCGTTCATATTCTCTCACTTAATTTAATGAGAAATCCACTTGCGCCTTCGAACACAAAAACAAGCCTGCTTTAATTTGGAAATATATGAGTTCGCCCTTGCCTCGCCTCTACATCGATGTCATTTTCATTATAAAAGGAAAAACGGGAGCAGTTTCGAAGAAAAAAAAATCTGTCCCATATTAGCATCTTGAAACGCATTCAGGTCGTTTCCAGCATATCACCTCTGACAGATAACCATTTTGCCCCTTTCTCACTCTCTATATATGTTTCGGCAACTTTTACATATGCAGCTAAAAACTTCACTTTTTTTTTCATTTCCTTTCCTTCCTTCTCTGTCTTATTTCACCCACTTAAATTTATTATTTTTTCTTTCTTTTTTTTCCTCCTCGAAATGAATGAATAAAAAAAAAGGTCGTTCTTCTTCGAGCGCTGCCTTTATTTCGTGCCAAACAAGAGAAAACTTAAGCATACGTCAATTCACCTAAAAGGACCTTCTAATTGACTTACAAAAGAAAGTGTTCTAAAAAGGGAACAGCTCGCGCTCGAAATAATTCACTTAAAATATAGAATTAGATTCTTTATAATGGCTTTAAGAAGGGGGGGTGGGCAAGGTACGCAAATAAAAAAAATTGAAAAAAAAAATTCGAAACGGGGGGATTGCGGGGGGTTGGTCGAAGAGAGAAAGAAAGCGGAGCTGCGTGTGCCAGACTCCAACAATAATTGTGAATAAGGAATAAGTATTAGAGAAAGATAGGGAGGTTGGAAAAAAAACTGTTCTGTTTTTAAAAATTCTTTTCCGTGTCGGGACATAATTATGGATGACAGCCGGGCAGCGCCTCAAGACGCGCTCAACAAGCGCGCTCGTTTAAATTTTTACTTCTTTTCATTCGATCGAATGTTTTTAAGAGCGAACTGTAAAAACAGCGTTTAATGAAAGAGAAATTGCCTTTTGAGCGCGAGATGAGGAGCGGCAAAGAAAAAAACGAGCTCGGAGGAGAAGAAAAAAATGCCTCCGAAGGCGAGTTTGAAAATCAGTTCGCGGGTAGATGAGTGTATTCTTAATCGAACTCTAGTCTCAATCGAAAACCAATCGATATGTGGGTGACGAGTTGGGACTGACTAATATATTTGTGAACTTATTGTTTCAAACTCATAGATAATTTTACGGACCTAGCGCAGGTATTCAATAAAGAATGCAAAATATATGAAGGTTAAGTCTTGTCTCTCAGTTGAACCTCTGATGAGGCTAGGAATAATTTAATTGCGGGTATATGAGTGTATTCTTAATCGAACTCTAGTCTCAATCGAAATCCAATCGATATGTGGGTGACGAGCTGGGACTGATTACTATATTTGTGAACTTATTATTTCAAACTCATAGATAATTTTACGAACCTTGCGCAGGTATATTAATAAAAAATGCAAAATATATGAAGGTAAGTCTTGTCTATCAGTTGAACCTCTGATGAGGGTAGAAATAATTTAATTGCGGGTACATAAGTGTATTCTTAATCAAACTCTAGTTTCAATCAAAATTCAATCGATATGTGGGTGACGAGTTGGGACTGACTAACATATTTGTGAACTTATTGTTTCAAACTCATAGATAATTTTACGAACCTAGCGCAGGTATATTAATAAAGAATGCAAAATATATGAAGAATAAGTCTTGTCTATCAGTTGAACCTCTGATGAGGCTAGAAATAATTTAATTGCGGGTACATGAGTGTATTCTTAATCGAACTCTAGTCTCAATCGAAAACCAATCGATATGTTGGTGACGAGTTGGGACTGACTAATATATTTGTGAACTTATTGTTTCAAACTCATAATTTTACGGACCTAGCGCAAGTATGTCAATAAAAAATGCAAAATATATGAAGGTTAAGTCTTGTCTATCAGTTGAACCTCTGATGAGGCTAGAAATAATTTAATTGCGGGTACATGAGTGTATTCTTAATCGAACTCTAGTCTCAATCGAAATCCAATCGATATGTGGGTGACGAGTTGGGAGTGACTAATATATTTGTGAACTTATTGTTTCAAACTAATAGATAATTTTACCGACCTAGCGCAAGTATGTTAATAAAGAATGCAAAATATATAAGTTTAAATCTTGTCTCTCAGATGAATCTCTGATGAGACTAGGAATAATTTAACTAATTAAACAAAATATTTAAAGGGATTTTAAAAGGTAGACTTTAAAATGACTGAAACTTGACTATTCAAATATTTTTTTCTTTTGCGCGCATATAAAATCTTTTTGTACGCAACAAACCGCATTTTAATATCTTAATTTTTAGGAGGCTATAATAAATAATGTAAAGGAAGATTCCTGGTCCCATTAAATTTCGACTGAAATGTAAATGTATCAGTTAAAACAAATCACATAATAAAAGGCGGAACGATTTCCGAATGGTAGATCACTGATCTTTGGTACCGGACTTCGAGGGTTCGAATTCCGCTGCTGACATGGAAGTTCATAGATATTCGGAATCGGCTTTAAGTCGTGTTCCATGTAGTACACCGGGTCAATCGGACTTTTAATCTAGGCAGGACTACTGCGGAGTATCCGCCGCACTTCCGGAAACTGCATTGGTTGGACTTATTTGTCTAGATTGTCTACATTTTTTTCATGTTATTTTAAATGTTCATGTTATTTTCATGTTATTTTATGGGCATAATGCTGACTTGGTCCCTGCATAACGCATTGTTGCCGGACAGTCAGACCGAACCACAATTCAACACCCTACACCCGACTTCGGGCGGGTGGCTGGTTACAGGTAGTACACGGCTTTAAGTCGTAGGTCCCACGCTCATTAGCCCTCGTGAACAAAACAGAAGACCATAGCTCTCCAATGCAAAGCAAACCTCATAATAAAAGTTGTGTCCACAACGCTAAAAATACATTGAATAAAAATATTAATAATTCTTTTATTAACCATGCTATAACTCATTGAGTTTTTCTTGGGTAAGTATTACAGGTGAGAGAATAAAAAACTTACAACGTCGTTTTTTTAAAAATGAAATTTTCACTGTTTTAAATAATCATAATGCCTTTTTTTTCTTCTCATTTTTATTCAAAATGCTCAATTAATCATTCTTACACGATATTAGGGATGGCAAATAAATGATTTTATGACCTTCGAAAATATATAAAATCAAAATTAATAAAAAGGAAAACAAAAATTTTTCTTTACAAATGTCTAATAAGATCAGTTTTAACTTATATATGTGAAACCTGGGCAACAATTTTATCAGATGAAAAGATACTGGCGACCTTTGAAAGAAAAATCCTTAGAAGTATATTTGGAGGAATACAATATATATATATATATATATATATATATATATATATATATATATATATATATATATATATATATGGCTCAAGAGATCAAATTTAGAACTATATAATTTATATAATGAACCTGACATAATAAATTTCATCAAATTGTAAAGAATAAAGTGGGCAGTCCATCCAATCAGAATGGACAATGACCGAACAACAAAAAGGGTGTTCGATGCAAAACCTACAGGAACACGAAGACGAGGAAGACCCAACCTGAGATGGACAGACTGCCTGGAAAGAGACCTTCAGGTACTTAAAGTAAAAAACTGGAAGAATTGAGCCTCCAGAAGGATGTCTTGGAAAAAGGCCATCTAATCAGAATGGACAATGACCGAACAACAAAAAGGGTGTTCGATACAAAACCTACAGGAGCGAGAAGACGAGGAAAACCCAACTTGAAATGGACAGACTGCTTGGAAAGAGACCTTCAGGTACTTAAAGTAAAAAACTGGAAGAATTGAGCTTCCAGAAGGATGTCTTGGAAAAAGGTTATTGAGAAGGCCAAGACCATCCTGCGCTGTCATGCCACTGAAGAAGAAGACGACAAGATATTAGAATAAAAATATACACATCAGTTTTAGAAACAGGGGAAATCTACAAACTTATACTGATACTAAATAGTGTAACAAGGTGAAATTTCGGTGTAAACTCCCCTTCGATTTCAAAAATTCATAAAAACACCTTCCACCCATTTATAAAATGGATATATATTTTTTTATCAGCTAAGAAGTATTAGGATACAAGAATTGAAAGAAAATGTTCTAAACTTTGTTGCAAGGAACATTTAAAAGTTTAAAAAAGAATATTTGTTTTAAATAGTTTTCACACATTGACAGACAATGGGAACAAGTGAAGTTGGAAAATTAACACTATATGTTTTTGTAATTTTTAGAATATTAGAAGTTTAGTTTTACTCTTTCTGCTTGAATAAACTTAATTTTGATTCATTCAGCACCTTTAATTAGGTTGCGGCTATAACCGTCATGGCGCCAGCGGACTCTAGACACTAAGTAATGGGACGATGGCGGCTATAACAGCATAAATTTAAAAACGGAAATGACAGGTTTAATGTCTCAAATAAGCAATATTTTGTGTGCAGCAAAGTTTTTTTGGGAGTTTTCACTAAATGTTAATTCACAATCAAACACAAATAAATAAATGACAAAAAAATAAATTCAAGAGGAAACACTATCTCTCTACTTCCTTCACAACCACGTGCATACTGAAGCTGCAAGTCGTGTAACAGGTGGAAAACGGAATTCAACCTAAAAAATTGTTTCCAAAACATGACACTAGGCTGCTACTTGTACGACGGTAAATGCACATTTGTACCGCTATAGCCGCAGTGTCTTAAAAAACGACCGTTTCGTTTTGGACGGCTATTGCCGTCATGCCACAGAGGGAACTTCATTTTGACAGCTATAGACGTAAGTGTCAGTCAACATGTTAAATTTAAATCTAGTTGAATTATTATATAGTATTTGACAAATTAGTGCTTTAACACATATTTGTAAAAAATTTCAGGTTTGTATGTCTAATATTGAAGAAAACAAGTTAAAGTCCATCGTTCCGTTAAGATACTTTTCAACATATTTTATCTTCAGTGAAACTTAGGGCTCATTTTAGGATCATTGTATTTTCGGTTTGAGAGAGACCATAAAAAGAAAACAAAAATAAATCACCGACTGAAACTATTACGAAAAGTTATGTATGATCCTGGTGGGAACACTCGGACCGTTCACTGCCTACTGTGTAAGATGTTGGCATGCTCACTTATACAGATCATCCAGAATTTACAGATAATAATAAAAAAATTAACATTTCAAAACTCTATTTTACGAAGCACATCAGTTAAGACATTAACATCTCTCAATACTGGGGATTCGACTTCGAGACAAGGCACCCCAGAAATCTTAAACTACTTGGAATCAGACATCGTGGAGTACAGAACGGGTATTACAAGAGGAGAGATTTAAATAATAATTCATCGTACAAACCGCAAAAAAAATTTATTGAAGATACAAATGCTAAAATTTTATACAGGTTTTCTATAGCGTAAAACTGTTGTTGTTTTGGTTGCCCATGCCACTTTGACGAGCTAAGCACGTAGGCCAGACGAATTAAGGCGAAAGGGTACGTCTTTCGCTTGAGGAGCACTGTGAAGGTGAAAGAACGTCTTAGCTCAAGTGGGTCCTCGTCATTTAGAAGCAGGAACTAAGCTTTACTTGGGGTATAATTTGAGAACTTTAAGGGCATTAAGTTATAAGGTTGCTTGTCTCGATTGAGGAGCACTGTTAAGGTGAAAGAACGTCTTAGCTCAAGTGGGTCCTCCTCATTTAGAAGCAGGAACTAATTTACTGAGGTATCATTTGAGAACTTTAAAGACATTAAGGCATAAGGTTGCGTCATTCGATTGAGGCACATTGTTAAGGTGCAAGTACGTCTTAGCTCAAGTGGGTCCTCCTCATTTAGAAGCAGGAACTAATTTACTGAGGTATCATTTGAGAACTTTAAGGACATTAAGTTATAAGGTTGCTTCTTTCGATTGAAGAGCACTGTTAAGGTGAAAGAACGTCTTAGCTCAAGTGGGTCCTCCTCATTTAGAAGCAGGAACTAGGCTTAACTGAGGTATCATTTGAGAACTTTAAGGACATTGGAACCAGGAATCTATTTGATGGTTCCCATTCAACTTTAATGAACACTGTAGATCTCACTCCAGCTCTAGTCCCAAACCCACAACCCTCCAGTAGAAAGATCGTTGCCTTTACCGACTGAGCTACCACTGCCCGCGTAAAACTGTGCAACAAATGTGAGCTAAGATATTTAATTCTTTTTTAAATGCAAATATTTTGAAAAAAAAACTATTAAATTTCAGTATTTTTCACGGTGTGATTTAAATCTTTTCGAAACACATAACTTTAGAGGTGTTTAAATCCATACCCAGTTTTGTGCAGAAGGTTTCAATAGATATTAACTTTTGAAGTCAGAATAAAATTTTAATATTTCAAAAAGCTTTGAAAATTTTAAAAACTTTTAAAAGTTTTAAATTTTTTTAGAATAAACTGTTCAAACAAATCTGACTTTCGAGAATATGTTTTAAATTGAATTTCAAAACACAAAACAATAGCAATGTTTATTATAATGACTGAAATGGAAAAAAGAATTATTTTATTGTATTCTGTTCTAAATATTACTGTTGAGATTCATGTCATTCGTAAAAACTTCATGAATCCTGATCTGTAGATATTGATACGAAGGGAAAGTCATTTGAAGAAAGGTGGGGATTTTTTCTCCTACGCCATAACTGAAATATTATAATGATATTGATCTGGAATTTTTGCTGGTACGCATCTCCTGTTTTCATAACTCGGTGATCCCGCCCAGTCATAACCGAAGTGGTCCAATGAGGAGCGGGGGAGTTATGAATTGGGGATGCCCTTGATCCTGAGCCGAGGAAGGAGGCGTCGGATTTATGAGGGGAGGATTATTATTCGGCGTCATAAGAGGAGAATGCGCAGCAAGGGTCATTCTCCAGACAGGAAAGGATGGTTGTAGTGAACATCTCGATGCAGTTGTCGTTCGGGGCCGCGATTGAGGCAATGAGACCAAACTTATGGCCCGCGTTTGCTTTATTTTCAGAGGGTGGTATTTTTTAATATTTTTTAACGAAACTGTATTTTCTAATAAATCTTTTACGATATTAAAAATTAATAATGACGGCAAATTCGCAAACTATTTCCGTCGAGGCCTATGTATATGTTTAGCAAACCTAATTACTAACAAATGTTGAGAGAAAAATAAAGGAAATTCAGGCATAAAGGACATATTTATGCATATTAACCTACAAACCTAAGAAGCTTTTTGAGGATTATCTATGATAGAAAATACCAAAATGCAGAAAAGTACTTATTTACACTAAAGAGCTGAAAAAACTGCTACACCTGCCTAATATTGTGTAGGACTCCCGCGAGCAAGCAGAATTACCGCAACACAACGCGGCATCTACTCGACTAATGTCTGAAGTAATGCTGGAGGTAATTGACACCATGAATCCTGCATGACTCTCCATAAGTGCCTAAGAATACGAGGTGGGGGAGATCACTTCTAAACAAGACACGTTACAAGACATTCCAAATATACTCCTTAATGTTCATGTGTGAGGATTCTGGCAACTTGCTGAAGTGTTTAAAGCCAGAAGAGTGTTCCTGGAGCCACTCTGGAGCAAATCTGAATGAGTGGGGTATCGCATTGTCCTGCTGGAATTGTCCAAATTCATCGGAATGCACAATAGACATGAATGAGTGCAGGTCATCAGTTCCGTACGTATCAACTGTCAGAGACATATGTAGACGTATCAGTGGTCCCATATCACACCAACTACTCTCGCCCTATACCATCACAGAACCTCCACCAACTCAAACAATCCCCTGTGGACATGCAGGGTCCAAGGATTCATGAGGTTGCCTCAATACCCGTGCACGTCCATCTGCTCGATGCAACTTGAAAAGAGACTCATCAGACAAGGCAACGTCGTTCCAATCATCAACATTCCAATGTCGGTGTTTACGGGCCCAGGCAAGGTACAAAGCTTTGTGTCGTGCAGTTATCAAGGATACACAAATGGGCCTTTAGCTCTAAAAGCCCATATCGATGATTCTTCGTTGAATGGTTCGCAAGATGACACTTGTTGATAAACCAGTATTGAAATCTGCAGCAATTTGCGGAATGGTTGCACTTCTGTCCCGTTTAATGATTCTTTCCAGTCGTCGTTGGTCATATTCTTGCACGAACTCTTTCCGGTCTCAGAGATGTCAGAGATTTGATATTTTACCGGATTCTCAATATTCAGGGTACACTCGTGAAATGGTCGTACGGGAAAATCCACATTTCATCACTAGATCGGAGATGCAAAGTCCCATCTCTCATGCACCGGCAATAACACCACGTTCAATGTCATTTAAATCTTGATAACCTACCATTGTATGGTTTAGATTTTCATGACGGGGGAAGCTATAAATTGTGTGTACCATTCACACGACACTACTAAACACTGGATCGCGAGCCTTTATAATTCGGAAATTAAGGGGGTCTAAGGAGTCTTACTTTGAAGCAGAATTATAAATTTTACATGTTACAAATTATTTTTTCTCCTCCCCTACACATCAAATTACGATGAAATTTTTACAAACAAATTCTTGAATTGTTCAAAATATGTGATATTTTTTCAGATCATAGAAAGGGAATTTTAAAACTAAAGAGTATTTATAAGTTTGATTCATATTTTAAAATGAAAATTTTACTTGTACCTCCTGCGCACAGGATTCTAATAAATATATTGGTGCTAGAAACAAAACTCCACTTGTTACGAAAGAGAATATGATATATCTGAAATTTACACCTCAATCTGAATCATTGTAATAAGATTAATACTTTCTTTATTGAATGTTTCAGATATTTAAAAAAATAATGTTTTTTAAAGTATATGTAAACATAAAATACAATTATTTAACATCCAGATTAATTTGAGGTATAAGCTATTCTACATAACACACTCAATATGTCTATAAAATTTCATCAAAATATTTAATATAGTTTTTAAAATACAGTGTGTACAAGAATAAAATTGTAGGGAATGAGAAAAATGCAATTAAAGATAAAAATGTTTCTCTTTAACTGTGAAAGAGTAATTATGAGTCGCGGTAGGTCAGTCGGCAAAGGTAGCACTCTCTTAACTTTAGAATTGTAGGTTGAGCCTGAGCCAGCATAAGATAACGTCGTATTCCTTAAAGGTGACTAAAAAACTAAATTCCTAGGCTCAACAGCCCCTAGGGGACCAAGGCCTACGGTGCCAATCTCCGTTTACGAGACAAATGGCTCTGGGGTGCGAACCATATGTTCCGGTTAGGTGGTCAATCTAACGCGGAACCCCCAGTGTTTAATTCCCAATCACGTTTGGTCCTCAGTTCATCTACCCACTGAAGGGATGAAAGGGTGAGTCAACCTTGCCCAGACCGGGGATCAAACCGCAGACCTGTGTCATGAGAGCGCGAACCGTTAAAGGTGACTGGGGCACGTAAAATAGGTTCGTGGTCACAATGCTGTCCAAGTTCTCAATCAATACCTCTGGGGGGGTGGCAGGCCAAGCCTATGGGTGTTCTTTTTGGTCCTTGCTTCAAAATTTTGGGTACCCACTTGAGCATAAGTCGTATTTTTACCCTTGTGGTGCTCGTTAAAATCGAAAGGGGTACCCCTTTGCCTTAATACGAATAGCCTCCGGCTCAAATTGTGCTTGGTTTGACCAAGTAGCATGATACAACAACAACAAGAGTAATTATACATTTAATCATTACTCGAGTTCTATTTAGAATTTCGAAAAAAAATGGTAC
This sequence comes from Pardosa pseudoannulata, assembly GCA_032207245.1. Classification (NCBI taxonomy): domain Eukaryota; kingdom Metazoa; phylum Arthropoda; class Arachnida; order Araneae; family Lycosidae; genus Pardosa; species Pardosa pseudoannulata. The sequence goes on from CM063509.1 coordinate 52,797,659, forward strand.
CAAAATTCACAGAAAAGATTGTAGTTTACTATATGAAAAATTTAAATATCAAAATTTTTGGAGTTTTTAAAAAGTCCTGTGCCCCTTAAACCTTTTTTCTTCTTAAATAAACGCACATGCCGAAGGATTTCAGTTGATCATTGGTGAATGTTAAATGTTATTAGTTTTATTCTTGAAATTTATAAAAAAAATAAGATGAATTAATTAAGTATTTATAGGAGGTTACTGTATCCTCTGGCCATTATTTTCAATGTATGCATTACGCTATTTTTTAAACTTATTTAAAATTGGTAATATTATAGTTCCCTCTGAAAGTACTGAAATATCGTCTTTTATACAACCATGAAAAGAGTAAAATATTTTCTTCACATTAATTAAAATTGGTCACAGGGGGTTGACAAATTTAGCATTACTTTCAGTACATATGGACATGGCTATAAATGAGAATGAAAGTTCGGAAAGAGATGGGCTTGTTGTTGTTGACTTATGCCACTTGGTGATACCAAGGACGATTGATTCGGATGCTACTCGTTTTAAGGCAAAGGTGTGAGCCTTTTGTTTATAAGGAGCACCATTAAGGTGAAAGTACGACTCATGCTCAAGTGGATCCTCATAATTTTAAAGCAGGAACCAAGCAGAAGACCCATAGACTTGCCCTGCCACCACCAGAGGTATTGAATGAAAACTTGGAGGACATTGTGACCACGAACGTTGTTTACATGCCACATTCACCTTTAAATCTTTAAAGGTCACTATTATAAATTCTTTGGGATTTACTGAAATTAGTTCATAAATGGTATCTATGTATTTTATAAATGTAAATACATAATTTTTTTACATTTTTTGAGGGGGGTGGAATTTTAGGGGTGGTTAAAGAGCAAAATCC
>CM063509.1:52818544-52846044 GCA_032207245.1 Pardosa pseudoannulata
AATAATGTATTTTTAACTAATTTGTTTGTATTTTCAGATAAATACGACACGCTGTTATGAAACAGATTATATCTAATATCTATAAATATATATATATATATATATATATATATATATATATATATATATATATATATATATATGTGTGTGTGTGTGTGTGTATGTGTATATGTATTTATATGTGTGTATATGTGTGTGTATTTGTGTATATGTGTATATGTATTTATATATATGTGTATATATATATGTGTATATGTATATGTGTGTATAAATATATGTATATGTATATGTGTAAAAATATATATGTATATGTATATGTGTAAATATATATATGTATATGTATATGTGTAATATATGTATATGTATATGTATATGTGTATACATATATATTAAAATATATATATAATATATATATATATATATATGTTCTTGTGTGTAAGATATATGTATTGTATATATATATATATGTGTGTGTGTATGTATATGTGTGTATATATATATGTATGTATGTATATGTATATATATATATATATAATATATATATGTAAAAAATATATGTAAATATATATATATATATATATGTGTGTGTGTGTGTGTGTATGTAAATGTGTGTATATATATATATATGTATATATATATATATATCTATGTAAAATATATGCATATATATATAAAATGTGTGTGTGTGTGTATATATATGTATATATATGTATATATATATATATATATATATATTGCTTCACTTTCTGGGTAATGTTTTGTCTTTTTTTTCGTCTAGAGGGTAATTTCCTTTTTAGAGGATCATCCTTGTTATAACTTTATGAAAATCACACTGCGATCCTTTCACTTCTCAATGCTACTCCAATCTTCAATGTCCCGAAACCAAACAAATCCCCATCACTTCCGAGTTTCCTAGTCCTTCTCTAACATGACCCCATTGAGTGCTAATGGAAAACGATTTTCTATTTCATTCCTCTTAACTCCGCGAGATTAAAAGTAACCTTAACCAAATGCTCTAGATTTAAAAACGACAGTCCGTTTTTCAGACACCCACACTCCCCCTCTCTCCCCGTCCTTTTTAAAGCGCTTGCGACAATTAAAGCGAATCTGTCCCCATTTTTTTCCATTAACATCACCCCCCCCCTCCCTTCGAATTTCTCATCAAAATCGCATTAATCTTCGACCACGAGTGGCACCGTTTTACCGCTTATTACGTCTTCACATATAAAAAAATGGCACACCTTGTGAGGAATTGTCTGAAGATCTGTAACGTTTCCAGAGTTGCCATTTCATCGTTTTAAATTAAAAATATTAAAATTTAATGATTTTTTTTAATTACTCGTATTTAGCTTGCACTTTTTTTTCTACATTTACTTCAGTGGTTTTGAAAATTTTTATGCTAGTTTTGTTACTACATATATAGCAACGAAAACACTGAGTAAAAATTACTTAAGGAGAAATTAAGGACCTATTATTAATCACTGATTAAACAACATAAAGCAGTATAAATATGTAGATAAAACATACAAAAGGTGACGTGACAGCAAAATTTTTTATACGAAATAATACTCCTAGGTGAGTGTATAAGAGCATTACTATACTAGATATTATGAGTAAATCTAGAGGAAGCACTACCGATTCTTCTAGTTACAAATCTTAAGATGTCACATGTATCGGGATTATGCTGTTATAAGATTACTAAATTCCTTGGCGCAACAGCCCCTAGGGTGGTAGGTACTACGGTACCAATCTCCGTTTACGTGACCAAAAGCCCTGGAGTTCGAATCATATGTTCCGGATAGGTGGTGAATCTTACGCGGAACCCCCAGTGTTTAGTTCCCAGTACGCTTGGTCCTCAGTTCATCTACCCACTGAAGGGATGAAAGGCTGAATCAACCTTGTCCAGTCCGGGGATCGAACCTCGTAACTGTGTCGCGAGAGCACAAAGCGCTACCTTACGCCACTGGGCTTATATGAAATAATACCAGGAGGAAAATGACCAATATGATAAATATATCACTCGTTCTTGAGCTGTACTAGGTTTGAATGACTCATTGTGGCATTGCTTTTCTTTTCCCTATTGTTACGCTTCAGGCGGATTGGTTACTATTATTAACTAGCATATAGCCCGTCATATGACGGGATCAGTAATATGCTCTCTTGATATACATAAATAAGTATTAATATACAAGCTTATTCACCCGTGACTTTATCTCCCTCGAATTTATCTTAAAGGTCGGTCTCACCAAAGTCGTTTAACGGCTAACCGCGATTAACACATGGCGCCAACCAATGGTAGGACGCAATTCTCCTTTTAAACAGAGATTAATCGTGATTAGCATAGCAACCGGTGAGACCATTTGGCGAGACCGACCCTAAAAGTTTAGAATTACCTCAAAAAGTTTTGGACACGGTAAAATATATAATTAACATAAAAACTTTACTGACCGCATATTAGTTGTGAACTTTAATTTATCTTGTCATATTACGTGATAGGCTGGACAACAGAAGTTTTAATACTGACAGTGATTATTTGGCGGTATATATGAATGATGTCCAAAATTGAGCGAAGCGATCGCAAACCGTGTGGTTATGTATAAAATACGCACAAACGAACAAACTTCTTAATTTTCAAAGATATATAACTTAAACGCTAGATATTTATTAGTCCGTGAAATAGACTCCTAGACTTTTATGAAAAGAATTTGTTGTACACACGGGTGATAAAATTTTCATTGCAACAAAAAATAATCGATGATTAAATTTAAAGTTATTGCATATGTACCTAATTTATTATTTAAGCCAAATATAAAAGAAAATTATTTACGTAATATGTAAGTTCAGTGATAAAACGTATGAAATAATGCAGACGATATTTAAATAACTTAAAATAAGAAATGATTAAATGAGATGGTTAAAGGAATGACGTCATAATGTAGAAAAAAATGTTATTTTTACCTACTTATTAGGTGATAAATTGATAAATTTAATCGTCTTTTCTTATTATAGGGCTTGAAATAATGGCATTAAAAGCTCTAAAAGGGAGGAAGGGGTGGATGTCGAACGTTTTAAAGAACGTATTTTTTGCTGGGATATGAAGCCTATTTATATCAATTTATTTTAGAATCGAATCGATAGTTTAGGAGAAGGTAAACTTTACTCGCTTTGAATTTTGTAAACAATAACTCATCAAGAATCCAATATGGATGCCTCTATCCATTTCAGGTCCAACCGTTTCATAAATTCGAGAACATACGGACAGATAACTTAGGCTATTATTATATAGGGGATTCTATGTAAGGGGTTAGGAAGAAATTACAGGAAGAATTGAGGATTTTCTTTGAAATTTCGATGGTTAAAATTTTTTTCAGGAAAGTTCGTTGCAGAACCCTAAGGTTCCAAGAATCACACTTTGATCTAATTTAATTGATGTGCATTGGAAATTATATAAAAGGGACTTGATAACTCAATTTTTGTTTATGTTTACTTTTTGCTTTTAGATTCTATTCGGTGGGGGTTACAACAAACCGGGGAAGGCACACTCAAATGTTAAGGGCCAGTCTCACCAAAGTTGTTTAACAGCTAACCGTGATTAACCCATGGCAGCAACCAATGGCGGGACGCAATTTTCCGTTTAACCAGATATTAATCTCGGTTAGTTGTTAAACGACTTTGGCCCTAAAAACCGAATGATCTCACGCTGTTCGTCAAGGAAATCATCCTACAGTAATCACCGTCTGTGGGATCAACACCTGCTGCTATTTTAATTTTCATTGGCTGAGTTTTGGCGTAAGTGGCATCACAGCGTTTGTAGTATAAATCACCATCTGTTCTAAAGAATAATTGAGACTCGGTCTCTCAATCCAACTAATGTTCAATGCCATTTGCAGCTATCTGTTTAACAAATAATTTAATCTAGAACATAATACAAAATTAACTTAAACATAGTTTACGTATTAGCATATATTTAAAGTAATTGCTTACAAGAAAGTTTTAAAAATTCATACCTGAACTCTACAAAATTGATAATTTAAAACCCAAGAGACTGTGTTAATCCAGAATAATCTATTCAGAGCTGCTGTGCTGTCATCACGATCGGTTTATGAATGCGCTTTGATTCTTAATAAATGTGAAATTCCACAATGCTGGAGTTGTGGTCTTTGTGGCTTCACGCCTTCAAATTGACTAGGAGTCCCTTTTTTTGCTTAGCAAGCATGGGCAAACTAATTAACAAGGATTAACCTTCCGTATATCCCGTTGGAATAAATTTTCACTGGTTACACACACACACACACACACACACACATACATACATATATATATATATATATATATATATATATATATATATATATATATATATATATATACTCCTATATATATATATATATATACAAGGAAAAGTAAACTAGATCGGTAAACTAATGTAAGCATATAAAACCCCTAAGACGGCCCGAAAAATTCTCAGGGGTTTTCAAATCTTAAGTCAAAGGCACAAATTCTCGCATACCTTTGCTTTTCCCTTTCTAACTCTCAACCTAAATTGATCACTGCGGCTATAGTTCACCTTAGAGAAGGGGTCTAACTAATTATAAGTCTACATTGCCCTATCGGACAATTTACAAAGTTAATAAACAAAAAGGAGATGTTGAGAGTGTTAAGGGTCTTTTACTTATAACTTCATGCTAGCTGTCCCCTCAGTTTTTCCTGTCTCTATAATGAAGTGGGAACCCGTCCTCTAACATTCTGTTAATAAATCTCTTTAACTAAAACGGTGTCATTTTTATGGGCCATGACTGCAACCACCCATACTGAAGTCATGGCCCATAAAAATGACACAATTTTAGCTAAAGACCTTTATTAAGATAACGTTGGAGGACGGGTTCCCACTTTATCATAGGGACAGGACAAACTCAGGGATCAGCTAGCATGAAGTTATAAGTAAAAGGCCCTTAACACCTGGGTCAACATCTCAATCAAAATCTGTCTCCGACAGCATGCATCTCCTTTTTGTTTGGAAATTTCCTAAATTGTCTGCCAGGGCAATGTAGCATTATAATTGGTCAGACCCCTAATCTGAGGGCATAAACTGTAGCTCCAGTGGTTAGTTTAGGTTAGGGGTTAAAAAGGGGAATGCAAAAGGACGCGGGAATTTTTAGCCCTTGATATCAAATTTGAAAACCCATGAGAATTTTTCTCAGGGTGTCTTAAAGGTTTTATTCAAAACGCCTAGACTAGTTCCTCGATCCAGTTTACTTTTCTGTACTTATGTATGTATATATGTATGTATGTATGTATGTGTGTGTAGTTACATATAAACAGACACATATATGTGTAAAGGCATTCTTTTTTACTAGGCGTGTTTACAAAAGAAAAAAGTGGAGAGACGTAATTAAATTTTAAAGAGGATTTATATTTATTGTTTTTTGTGGTAGGACTTAATTTTTAAAGACCAGAAAATCCCTTAATGAGTGTTATCTTTTCAATTCAAAATAAATACTAATCTCTTGAAAAATTTTTTTCCATTTTCAAGATATCGATAGCCTTCCGTAAATCTCTTGTAGCGAAAATAACAAGACAGGATGAAACAGTTTTTTCCCTTCGAGATTCCCTCTTTTGCCCACAAAAATATATGCATATGCAAATCGATGAAAAACCTTTTCAAAAGGCTTCTACTGAAGCGTTATTTTTCCTTAAATAAATAATTTGAATGTTGCTTCATTAATGGTACCTCCGAAGCCTACATTTTACCTCATTACGGATATTTTCCGCCAAAAAGAAGAAAAGAAGTAACCCCCGCTAAAAAAAAGAAGAAAAGAATAAGAAATTAAGCCCGAACATAAAACCCCCACAAAGCGTTAAAACACAAACTGGGTTGGAAAATCTACATTATCATCCTTTTGCCTTAATTCGCTGTTTAATAAAACAACCACGTTCCATTTATTCTTAAAACTTTTAATTCGTCATCTTCGTTAAAGGACTTACCCACAAAAGAGGAAGGCGGGTGAGAGGGTGAATTTCGAAAAAAAAAAAAGAAAGAAAATTCTTTCCGTGGCGCACACCTGTAATACTTAATTGCCTTTCCTTCTACTAAGCAGCGAGGCCACAAAACGATGTAATATCTTAAACGAAAAACTCATTGGGCCGTAAGTCTTTTTAACCCTAATCCTAGAACGCTCATCGCTTCTCAACCTTCAGGAGGAGGGAAGCGAGGAAGGGGCAACCCCCCCTACATGGTGGATAAAACAAATACCGCCGCCTTATTTCCTTCGTTCCATTCATTTATGTGCGCGACCCCCCCCCTCCCCAACTTTTCCCGAGCCTTCTTTCAATTTCCCCTCCTTTTGTTGCTATGTTGATAGATCATAGTAAGGTTTAATTTCTCTCCTTCGCTTTCAAGTTTCTTAGTTCCAAATTTTGGGGGGAGATTTTCTTCTTTAATTTTCTTCCCTTTTTCTCTCCCAAGCAAGAGAAGAGAGGGAGGGAAGTGGGTCGGAGGGTGGTTTGAAAAGGGAGGTATTTACTATCTATCTATCTGGGTTATTGAACTGACATTCGTCTCTAGTTTTATCACACGCTCATTGTCTGGGGGTTGCGCGCAATTCCTTTCGCTTTCCCTTAATTGATGAGGTCAGAGATTCGTCATTTCGCGCGATGCTCGGCACCCCCCTCGGGAGTCACTCCCAAATTATGTATCAGCCATTGCAATTTTCCTATTATGCCGATATTAGGTATCGATCAGACCTGGTAATGTTTCCCCGATCTCCCAAAAAAATTCTCTCTTTCTATTTTCTCTTTCTTTTTCGAATCTTTTTAAGAATTCGATCCCTGGTGTGTTTGTTATTACTATTTTCTCTCTGACGGCGGTGTTTGATTTATGATACTTTTTTTTCCACTTTCTCGTTGCTTCTAATATACTTAGTTGTAACGCATTGTTTTCTTTTTGTAAATACTGACTTCCTGCAAACGTGAGAATTCTGTACTTATTTTGCTTTCTCTCTATATACATACAGACACATATATATGTGTATACGTATATATATATATATATATATATATATATATATATATATATATATATATATATATATATATATAACTATTTGTTGTAATCTTTAGCAGGGTCCACGCCTGCCCTTCCAAGATCTTTTTGCTTTACATTGGATTGAGAAGATTGTTTTTAATCGACTATATGATTGTAAACCATAGTTATAGAAAATGGTTATGATGTTATAAAAATGGTAACAGTTTACACAGTTTCGAAGTGTGGACAATCATTGATACTTTATAAAAAATTAAATAGCTGGAGAATAGTATCTAAAGGCCCCTCTACGCTATGGTCCACTGCAAACCATTACCGCTGTCTGCAGGGGGTATGGCTTATCGAGGTCGACGATAGCAGACGATAAAATGGCCTTGGTAGAGGATGGCTTCGAAGCGGTATTTTGTATAAAACTCCTAAGACAGCCCGAGAAAATTCTCAGGGGTTTTCAAACCTTAAATCAAGGGCAAAAATTCCTGTGTCCTTTTCCTTTCCCCTTTTTAACCCCTAATCTAAACTAACCACTGAGGCAACAGTTTACGCGCTCAGAGAAGGGGGTCTGACCAATTATAACTCTACAATGCCCTAGCGGACAATTTGGGAAATTTTCAAACACAAAGGAGATGCACGCTGTCGGAGGCAGAATTTCCTAGAGATTTTTCCACAGATTTTGACTGAGATGTTGACCCAGGGCCTTTTACTTATGCTAGCTGACCCCTCAGTTTTTCCTGTCCCTATGTTGAAGTGGGAACCCGTCCTCCAACGTTCTGTTAATAAAGGTCTTTAAATAAAACGGTGTCATTTTTATGGGCCATGACTGAAACCTCCTATCATGAAGTCCATCTTATTACATATATATATATATATATATATATATATATATATATATATATATATATATATATATATATATATATATATATATATATATATACATTACGTTTTATCCTATACATTAAGCATGTGTGTTTGACCATATGGGATCAAGGTAAATAAAATATGCATATGAGTAGTGCAAGTAATCTCTCATATATAACGTTGCTGATATTATTAATTTATAGTATCAAAGAAAAGTACCAAAAATTATTTCACCCTGTTTTATTATAATGTTACATAAATAGAATTTTTTACTGGTTATTTGAGAGAAGGGAAAGTATCTCGCATTTGGTTAGTTTAGTTCTTGATCTTGGTTAGTTTACTACAACTGTAAAATAGGTTTCACCTTCAATATACTCTCATAGAACAGAAGTCACTAAACGGCGTTGGAACGGATAGATATTTTTTGTAAATATCTATAGTAATATCTTCTGACAAATTTACATTGGCCAGTCTCACTAAAGTCTTTCAACAACTACCCGCGATTTATCTCTGTTTAAACAGAGAATTGCTTCCTACCATTGGTTGACCACATGGTTTAATCGCTGTTCGCCGTTAAACGACTTTGGTGAGACCGGCTTTTAATGTCATATGTAATTAGGCCGAATCTCACAAAAGTCATAGTTAATCAAAGGTTAACTTCTATAGATTTAAGCAGTAGATAATCACTGTTTAGCTCTGATCTGAGACAAACTGTTAAAATAATATGACGTCAAGTAATTATGGCGTCATAAATAAGTTATATAAAAATGCTTTAAATAAATGACATTATCTAAAAGGACATAATATAAATGAAAATTAAGTGCAGACGATTATGAGATAAAAATGTGAAATTAAGTTATTCTTAGGTGGAAACAGATTAAAATACTCATATATCTTTTCAGTATTACACTTAGCCATTTTGTTTTCACTGTACTTGGCCCTTACTCTGGACGTTGCGGTACGGCTAGAGCATTGGTTGTGACGTCACTTTGAAGTCAGCTTGTGGTCAGCTGTGTGTTATGCGAGCAAACGATCAAACTGACGTCAAAGTGAAGTAACAGCGAACGTGCTAACCGACTTGCAACGTCCACAGTAAACCCCGTTGTTCTCTTTCAAATATTCTTACTATGTTCATTAACTTGTTTCAGTATATTAATCTTATGTTATTTTATAAATGCCAATTTGAGGAATACGTGATAAATCATTCACCAGCCAGTTTCAAACTAATTTTCAACAAACAACAAGAGGTAAAATTTTACTGTTAAATTATAGACATAAATAATATTAAATTATTACTAAAAATCTACTTAAATATTAATCTATGGTCGATAATTGTAGAATTTTTAATCATGTTAATTGCTTTTGAAATATAATTCTTTTAATAGCTGTACATTAGATCTTACTTAAGTAATTGGCTGAGACTTTTTTTACACCATTACCCTGTATAATTGAAACTTTATAATACAGAAATTAAAATTAGCACAGACAGTTTTAAAATAAAAGAAACGAAAAGCGAAAGTAAAAAGGATTCACGAGTCCAGTTTATCAATCACTTACAAGAAACATATTAATTACTAAAATGTTATTAAATGCGACGAAAATACAAAGTAAATATCGTGATTTATAAGTTGATGAAGCATATTGATTACTGCTTAATTTTCAACATTTTAGGTACTAGTGTATTTGGTTCTAAATCTTTATTTTCAAGCCCAATTTCACAATCTTAAACAAATGTATATTAATTAGTAAATGTGATTAATTGTGACTAAAGTAAAAAGTAAATATTGTGATTTATAAGTTGATGAACCGTATCAATCACTGTGTAATTGTAAAAATTTTTAGGTACTAGTATATTGATTCTAAATCTTTACTTTCAAGCCCAATTTAACAATCTCAAATAAAATGTATGTTAATTGGTAAATGTAATTAATTGTGACTAAAATACAAAGTAAATATGATAAGTTTATGAACCGTATCAATCACTGTGTAATTTTAAACGTTTTGAAGTACTAGTATATTGGTTCTAAATCTTTACTTTCAAGCCTGATTTAACAATCTCAAATGTATATTAATTAGTAAATGTAATTAATTGTGACTACAAAACAAAGTAAATATTGTGATTTATAAGTTGATGAACCGTATCGATCAGTGTGTAATTGTAAACAATTTTAGGTTCTAGTATATTGATTCTAAATCTTTACTTTCAAGCCCAATTTCACAATCTCAAACAAATGTATATTAATTAGTAAATGGGATTAATTGTGACTAAAGTAAAAACTAAATATTGAAATTTGTAATTTGAACCGTATAGATCACTATATGTGCTTTTAAATCTCTAATTACGTTGTAAAAAGATTTTATTCTCAAAAATTAGTTAATTCCTAGAGTCCCAATATATTGATTGTAAAGATTTACTTTCAAGCCCGATTTAGAAATCGTTAACAAGAAATATGTTAACTACTGAAAGGAAAATCGCATAACTAAATAAGAATTAAATATTTAAGTTTCTAGGATGATACGCATTTTTTTATAACACTAATCTAATTATCAAAAACTTGGACTGTGAACTAGGGATCAAGTGGTTAATTTTAAACCTTTTTAAAAAATAATTATAGTTAAAGAACTACGGTAATTTAGTTTATTTAAATTACTTTGTGAAAACTTTCTTCCTCAAGAATTTTTAATTTAAAAATACTTTAAGGAATTAGTATATTGATTCTAAATCTTTACTTTCAAACCCAATTTCACAATCTCAAACAAATGTATATTAATTAGTAAATGTGATTAAACATTAATGATAAGTAATTGTGACTAACATAAAAAATAAATATTGAAATTTGTAATTTGAACCATTTTAAATTAAATAAGTGATTACTAAATAATTCAGGTGATCAAATTTACTTGAATTACTTTGTAAAATGATTTTATTCTCAAAAATTAGTTAATTTCTAGAGTCCCAATATATGGATTCTAAAGATTTACTTTCAAGCCCGATTTAAAAATCGTTAACAAGAAATATGTTAACTACTGAAAGCAAAATCGCACAACTAAATAAGAATTAAATATTTAAGTTTCTAGGATGATACGCGTTTTTTGATAACACTAAACTAGTTATCTCAAAAACTTGGACAGTGAACTAGTGATCTAATGATTCATTTTAAACCATTTTTTTAAATATTAAATATAAGTATAGTTAAAGAACTGCGGTAATTTAGTTTACTTAAATTACTTCGTGAAAACTTTCTTCCTCAATAATTACTTAATTTAATAATATTTTAAGATACTAGTATATTGATTCTAAATCTTTACTTTCAAGCCCAATTTAAAAATCTCTTACTAAGAAATATGTTAATTACTAAAAGCAAAATCACATATCTCTAAATAACTGAATATTTAAATTTGTAGAGTTATTTTCGAGAACTGTAAACTAGTAATCTAGTTAATTTTAAACCATTTTTATGATTGAGGCAGCTTAATTTACTAATTATTGGTTTGGTAAAACATTTTCCTCAAAGATTACTTATGTTTAAACGTTTGTAGGTACTAGTATATAAATTCTAAAGATTTGTTTTCAAGCAAAATATACTAATATCTAAGAAAAACTTTATTACTAAAAGCAAAATTTCTTATACCTAAACTAAGAACTATATATTAAAGTAAGTTAATACATGTTTTTGACTATTATTGCTTCTTTTAAGCCATTTTAAAATAATGATGATCGTTAAATAATTAAGACAAATCAGTTTACTTAAATTTACTTCCTAAAAAAAACTTTTCCCCAAAAACAAATTGAATTTTAACGTTTACAAATGCATTGATTTTTAAGATTTACTGTCTAATTAAAACAATGCAATAACTGAATGTAAAAGCCGTTTTAAAAGAATGATATTTTAAGCCATTTTAGGATAATGATGATCGTTAAATAATTAAGACAAATTAGTTTATATAAATTTACTTCCTAAAAATTTTTTCTCAAAACAACTTGATTTTTAACGTTTACATGTGTATTGATTTTTAAGATTTGCTGTCTAGGCTAATATACGTATTATTTAAAAAAATGCAATAACTGAAAGTAAAAGCCGTTTTCAAATAATGAAGTTTTAAGCCATTTTAAAATAATGATGATCGTTAAATAATTAAGACAAATTAGTTTACTTAAATTTACTTCCTAAAAAAACTTTTCCCCCAAAACAACTTGATTTTTAACGTTTACAAATGTATTGATTTTTAAGATTTACTGTCTAGGCCAATATACGTATCTCTTATTTAAAAAATGCAATAACTGAATGTAAAAGTCGTTTTAAAATAATGATGTTTTAAGCCATTTTAGAATAATGATGATCGTTAAATAATTAAGACAAATTAGTTTACATAAATTTACTTCCTAAAAAATTTTTCTCAAAACTACTGGATTTTTAACGTTTGCATGTTTATTGATTTTTAAGATTTGCTGTCTAGGCTAATATACGTATCTCTTATTAAAAAAAAATGCAATAACTGAAAGTAAAATCGCTTATAATTAAATAAAAACTAAACACTAAACGTTATAAGTTGGTGCCATCTGTATTTACTATGATTGATCTCAAACCATTTATAAGTTAAATTATAATAATAGTTATTTAAAATAATTGAAGAATTGAAGTAAAATTTACTTAAATTACTTTGATATTTCACAATAATAACTTAATACTAAATAAATGTAGGTACTATTTTTTGAGAGACCATAATAAAAAAAATAAAGTAATTTTACAACTGTCTAATATTTTGAAAATTAGTTTGTTGTCTTTAAATCTAAAAATAAAAACAACCAAGAGTAATTCAAATCGTGTACATCACGTTATTATATCACTTTCCATTGCATCTAGTCACCCAGTCTCGAAGTAACAGGCTGTTGCCGGATAAAGGGAAAAAAACCGATCACCCCTGAAATGACCGAAACGGAATATCTGAACCTTATAACCACCCCCTAGCATTCCACGTTCTCCAAAACACTTCTCCAAAACTGCAAGCTCTCATTAAATTCCGCCAAAAAATAAAAATAAAAAATAAATAAAGAAGCAACGCTCACTTGGCGCGGAATAAGATATGCCAACCCCTTCCCGACCCCCTCTTTCCCTTTCTCCAGTTCGAACCCCCCCCCCTCCTTCCTCGGAATATCCCCCAGTGACCCACCTTCCCTTCCTCTCCCCACATCAACCAAAATCTACACGCTCGGATAACTCGAACGTTCTCTGGCGCATCCCCGTCTCCCTCCCTCCGCTCACCCCCTTCCTTCTTAGCGGGGGTTGTGCGGCATTAATCTTTAAATTGAGTCGCAACGTTGATTAAAAATATTCCTGAATAATTCGGAAGGGGCCGCGGTCCATTCAATAATTGAGTTTGTTGCCCCTGGGTGCAGGGCGCCCTTGTCTTGTCACTCTTCCTTCACGAACAGGAGGGGGGGTGGGCGAGAGCTTTTCTTTCCACCTGTATGACCCCCCCCCCTTTTTCTCTTTTAGGGAAAACTCTTTTAACGTTTTCTTTCTCTTCTTTTCCTCACACCCCGCGAAAAGTCCCCAGCGTTGGTGGAGAAGTTTGGGTTGTTCATATTTCATCGTTTATCGCTCGCGCAGAGGAGGATCTATCTCTTTTCGGTTCGAGAAAGGGAAAAATTCCGAAGAAGGGGAGGGAAGAGATATGAATCCTGACCAATGATGGTTACCAATATGGACAGGGGGTGTGCGGGAATTATGATCGATGAGGGATTCGGGGAGGAGTTACGTTATGAATAAATGATGGGGTTTGGCAGCAGAGCACTCAGTTGTACTGAGTATAGGGAGGACATCTTACATCGATGTCCCAAATAGCATCACAATACCAAATTTTTTTAATAGTAGGGATCTATCTTGTAAATATATTTCATTTTTAATAAAGAAAATATTCATCATTTCTAATTAAAAACTGTAGAAATCTATGTAGAGTGGTACTTCGATTTATCGTTGTTCAAGTGGGAGAAATGGAAAATGATAAATGCGGGAAACACACGGATGTGGGAAATGTAGATAAAAGTATGATAAATGCATGACTAATTATTTACAGTTGTAATTAGAGGTATTGTACTTTTTATAGACCGTAGATAACACAAAAAATGCCAGACCTAGGCTTCCAAAATACATTGAACTAAAAAAAAATACAGAATTAAAAAATAACTATATTGTAAACAGCAAAATTACATACAGCGTTCTATAAGATTCTATAAGATTGTTACTATAATGAACCTGACATAATAAATTTCATCAAAATGCAATGAATAAAGTGGGCAGGCCATCTGATCAGAATGGACAATGATCGAACACAAAAAGGGTCTTCGATGCCAAACCTACAGGAACGCGAAGACGAGGAAGTACCAACCTGAGATGGACAGACTGCCTGGAAAGTGACCTTCAGGTACTTAAAGCAAAAAACTGGAAGAACTTGGCCTCCAAAAGGATGTCTTGGAAAAAGCTTATTGAGAAGGGAAGGGCCCATCCACGGCTGTCATGCCAATGAAGAAGAAGATAAGATTGTTATATTGAAAAGCAAAATTTTATATTCCAAACGAGCTTACGACAACGAAGTTATAAACTGAAACAAGTATGTGCAATATAAAAAAATAGTTTTTAGCATAATAATCCTCTGTTTGTCTAAGAAGTATCCCTTGTTAGCCCTAGCGTTTTTTGCCTACGTAGACAACACAAAAAAAAAAAAAGCCTACTCCTAAGTTTCCAAAATACATTGAACTAAAAAAGTACAGAATTAAAAAAGAACTATATTATAAACAGCAAATTTACATACAGCTGAATGAAGATAATTATACTAAAATATAGATTCCTATAAGATTGCTACATTGAAAAGCAAACTTTTTATATTCTAAACGAGCTTACGACAACGAAGTTATAAACTGATACAAACATGGGAAATATAAAATAGTTGTTAGCATATGTGACCTCTGTTTGCCTAAGAAGTATCCCTCGTTGGCCCTAGCAATTTTTGCTACCTTAGACAACACAAAAAGCCACCCTAGACTTACAAAATACATTGAACTGAAAAAAATGCAGAATTAAAAAAGAACTAGTAACAGCAAACTATAAACAGCAACTATAAACAGCAAAATTACATACAGCTGAATGAAGACAATTATACGAAAATATAGATTTCTATAAGATTGTTACTATAATGAATATGACATAATAAATTTCATGAAATTACAAAGAATCAAGTGGGCAGGCCATCTGATCAGAATGGACAATGATCGAACACAAAAAGGGTCTTCGATGCCAAACCTACAGGAACGCGAAGACGAGGAAGTACCAACCTGAGATGGACAGACTGCCTGGAAAGTGACCTTCAGGTACTTAAAGCAAAAAACTGGAAGAACTTGGCCTCCAAAAGGATGTCTTGGAAAAAGCTTATTGAGAAGGCCATGGCCCATCTTGGGCTGCCATGCCACTGAAGAAGATAAGATTGTTATATTGAAAAGCAAAATTTTATATTCCAAACGAGCTTACGACAACGAAGTTATAAACTGAAACAAGTATGTGCAATATAAAAAAATAGTTACGATACAAGCCCTCTGTTGGCCTAAGAAGTATCCCTTGTCGGTCCTAACATTTTTTGCTACCGTATTCAACACACAAAAAAGCTACTCATAGGCTTCCAAAATACATTGAGCTAAAAATATACAGAATTAAAAAAGAACCATATTATAAACAGCAAAAGGACAAACAGCTGAATGAAGACAATAATACTAAAATATAGGTTTCTATAAGATTGTTACATTTGAAAGCAAAATTTTTATATTGCAAACGAGCTTACGACAACGAAGTTATAAACTAAAACATGTATGTGCAATATAAAAAAATAGCTGTTAGGATACTAGCTATATGTTATCCTAAGAAGTATCTCTTGTCGGCCCTAGCATTTTTTGCTACCGTAGACAAAACAAAAAAAGCCACCCATTAGCTTCCAAAATACATTGAACTAAAAAGTAAATACAGAATTTAAAAAACTATATTATAACAGCTGAATGAAGACAATTATACTAAAATATAGGTTTCTATAAGATTGTTACATTGAAAAGCAAAATTTTTATATACCCAATTAGGCGTTTGACTCTCAAAAGCCCCGGATGCACTGGAAAAGGAGGAAGACCTTCACTCATATGGCTGATGATGTTTACGACAACGAAGTTATAAACTAAAATAAGTATGGGCTATATAAGAACAAAATCAAAAACTTGTCTTTTCCTGTTACATTCAAGTAACTGATTACTTATTATACACGTCAATCTAAATCTTCATTTTAGTTTGGTTGATTAATATACACGTCGTGTAAAATAAAAAGTTACCATTCGATCTAAAAATTCAAAATTTCAATAAGATTTATTGCAAATGTCATTAAGGGGTATATTTTCATTAAAATATTGGTAAGCATGCTATAAATTTAAATAAAAGCGTTAATTTCTTTGGTAATTTTTTTTTTTTTTTTTTGTTGCAATGTCCTCCAATTTCAAACGATATCTCTGGAGGCCAAGACTGCGGGTTTTCTGCTCGTCACTGCTTCTAAATAACGACGACCCAGCGAGGACAGTGTTACTTTTCCTTCCTAACGCAGCTGGCAATAAAAGCACTATTAGCCTTTACTCCAATACAAGGATGCGCGGCTGTTACCCATTTAACACCATTCGGTAAGCACGTGTAACTTAAGGTATGCTACGGATGCGTTTAAAATTACCCCTGCTGAATCCTCGTAATTTAGAAGCAGGGGCCAAGTAGAAGACCCCCCCCCAGGCTTGGCCTGCCACGCCCAGAGGAATCGTTTGAAAACTTGAAGGTCATTGTGACCATTAACATATTTTACTTGCCCCAGTCGCCTTTAACGAACACGGTGTATCTTAGGCCGACGCTAGCCCCGAACCCGCAACCTTTCAGTTACGAGATCGCTTCCTTTGCTGACTGAGCTACCTCGGCTCTGGGGTAATGTTACTCATGCCCATAATATTTCATAAGCTTCACGTGTTCCTCGGAGGGTGCTATATGAGTAACAGCTTCGTGGCCATATTTCACATAAAGATCTCTCTATATACATCTAGCTGCATTTGGAAAAAACATTTTTTTAATAACTCTTGCTCCCTTGCCTGTTAAGCATTCGGCCATACAGCGCAGCGGAATTTGTTGACTATTTTACTATAGGGAAACCGTATAAGCAGGCAACATTACTTCCTAAGACAACAGAAACAAACCAAGTAGGCCCTCATGCCAATTAGGAGCTGGTACCAAGAAGAAGATCGGAAATGTATTTAAATTAATTTATTTATTAACTGCGAAACGTATAAGCAGTAATTTACTGTAATTTTTTAATCTGCGTTTCAAGTAAAGGAGAATTTCATTGTGTTTTACTCTTTATTTTATAACGTTTAAAATTCCTCCAGATTAACACCTTCGCGACCAACGTTTTGTATACGCGACGCAGGGATTTCACTCTTATTAGTCCAGCATCGCCTCCAAGATATGATCTACCGTTGACATGGGGAGACTTGAGTCGCGTATGTGTAATAGAAGATCTGAACATTTTATTTTAACTTTTGAATGCTAGATTTAAATACTAGATGGCGTAAACAGCAACGATTTTCCCAATGGTTGACTCGTATAGATTTACGTGCTGGTCTTCAATGGGTTAATACTTGAAATGTATTATCGGGTGATGACTAAAGTGATAAATAAAATTATTCGAATTTCCTTAGAAGAATGAGGGGAAACGGCTAACAATCTCCCTGTGAGGCTCAAGGGAATTTAAAGATATATTTAAGGAGATATCAATCTATATACATGTTTTGATATTGCTATGCACTACAGAACTTTTATCCACGTCCGCAAGCACCTAGGGAAAAGGAAAGCCACGATATTTGTTAACTATTGTAGATCTCCAGTTTGCATAGAATGACTTTTGATGTATTCTTCCGTGGAGTAATTCTGGAACTATTAGTTACAGTCTTCCCTCCTTTTGCTACATCTTTACTGCCGGAACAATAGCCATTTACGATTCCTTAAAACATATCTCCACTAGCAATAAATGATATATAATTTATTCTGATTCTCTAAGTGTTTTAGAAAATATCAAATCCGGCACCAACTCTTACAGCTACATCTCCTCTGTTGTAAAATTACATAAAAAACTTGCACGGTCGGGTTTTCACATTTTATGCTGTTGTGTTCCCAGTCACGTGGGTATCCCAGGCAATGAAAAGGTTGACAATCTGGCCAAACATGCAACTGTCCCTTACCCTGGCTCCATTCCCTATCAAGATATTAAAAAGGCTATTGCTCTGGTTACCAATGACCGCTGGAAAGCTGACTGCAACCTTGAAACGGGGAACAAACTTTATTTTATTAAGCCAACTATTACCTTCTGGCAATCTCTCCCTAATCTTGCATTAGATGTCATATTATCGGTCATAGTAGTAGTAGACTAACCCATAAACATTTATTACTGGCTGAGCCTTTTCCAAAATGTTCCTTTTGTCATACTCATCTAACTGTTCATCATATTTGAACTTCATGTACTACTTTAAAACATTTTTATTATATATATTTTAAAACTTTCCATCCTAATTTAAACGAACTTTTAGGCAAAACTGCTCATCAATTTATTTGAATTTCTCATTCACATTGACGTTTTAAACCTCATTTAAATTTTAACAAAATATTTTAATGTGAATCTTCACCTCGTTTTTACCTGTTTTTTCTCTTAAATTTTGACTATTATTTTCTCTTACCTTAATTTAGGTAACTTTCTTGTAATATGTGCTCTTTTGTTTGGCGTAGCATGCCCTAATTTGGATTTTGCGTCAATAAACCCGAACCAAATCGAATTCTTCCGTGATTATCAGTTTACGAAATAATTACATTTAATCTTACAAGTGCGACATATTATTTTGAAACACAAATTTAGGTTCCAAAAATTAATTTATTACTTTCGAAACAAATATGTATATTTTAAAATTTATTTTAACTGCATATGGCTTTCTCTCGAAACAATGTTTTTCTATTTTGCACACAAGCTTACTATGTATGCATTTTATATAAAACTTTATATTTGAAATTTTGTGCATTCGTATTAAAATTACAAATAAAATAAAATTAATGATTTTTTATATAAAATTTTGTCTTAATTGTACCGGTAAAAGTGACCTTATTTATTTTGCATAATGACTACTTGATTTCTTATTATGGACTGATATCGACGTTTTGTGTGAAGAATGTAGATATTTTCAGGATCTGGTTATCACACGGGCACTTGGGGCACGTGCCCTAGGCACGAAAATTTTAGGAGGCACAAAAATTTAGTCGAGTACTTGAAACACATATTAAGTGGGGGAAAATTACAAGCATACGCTACCATCGTTAAGTTTTAATAAATTATTGTACGAGGTAATTGTGTTGGTCATGAACTCTATTGCTTCCTATTTACTTTAATTTTACTGTTATTTACCTGATAATTAATTCCCTCAAGAAACCTGATGCTGTTTTACCCTATGGGTTATTGCATATAAGACAGGTTATTAGCAATGTACCACTATAAACCATTAAATAATCTCATCAATTTAAATTATTTTTAATTCTATTATTATTTATTTTCTGTACCACAGAGATTGTGAGTGTGACACGGTAAAAATAAAAAAGTGGGTCACTCTAGGTCTTTAAAAGTCCTTAATTTAATAGACATAATAATGATTATGTAAAATGAAAATTTGGTGGTTTTAATTTTGAATATTACTTTAATGCTAACTTCTTAAATATGTTTGCTAATTCAATGTTACAATTTTTATATGACTGTAAGTATGATAATAACTTGTCGCTATAAATTTGCATGGGGGTGGAGGGCACAAAAATTGGATTGTGCCCAGGGCACAAAAGTATCTTAGTCGGGCCCTGTGTTTAAGTACCGTTTTTCGAAGAATCTGAAGTAAGTCCCAATACACTTATCTCAACAGCCTGTTCACTGCCTAAACACACTCAAAAGTTTGCATTTTGAGATTCATTCCAAAACCACTTACACAACTTTGATTTCTAGTTTTTAAAATGGCTTCACTAAAGGGCGCCATATAGTGGTCATTTAGTGGCTTCTTGGACAAAGAAAAAGCCAGATATCGCAAGACGCAATGTTCGCAACACTCTGTTTACTTCTTAAACACGTGCTAAAACTTGTTTTTTAAAAGTAGTCCAAATCCGTTTCAACAGATTTCGTATCGACGAAGTTTTGTTGATACGATAAATTGTTCGTAACTAACTTCACATTTTGCTACCTTTATTCCGAGAACGTTTTCTTAGCTTATGATTTCCCTGGGGTGTGTTTTTAATTTTGTTTAGTGAAAACTTTCATGGCAATTCTATGTTATTATAATATACAGTGTTTCAAAAATGACCAGTATCTTTGAAAAATCAATGAAAACTAAACGGACAGGGATAGAAATACACAGTTTATTACAATATGCTTGGGATAATAGTAAATTTTCAGGCAGACAAACTTTCAAAATTAGTTACAATATTGTACAACAGATGGCGCTACAGTCTGGAAACATCTAAACTACGATATTATTCTGTGGGGACTCTTAATAGACCAGGTGTACGGCCACTATCCAGAAACAATTGAATAACTGGAACAGTACATCTGTTCTGCATGTGGAACCAGCCATCCAGCCTGAGACGTTTACACGGGTTTCTGATAATTTCGTTCTGAGAATACAGCATATTATTGCTACGCATGGTGGATATCTGGAAAATATCCTAGTTTAGACTTTTCCAGACTGCAGTGCCATCTGTTGTGGTATATTGTAACTAATTTTGAAAGTTAGCCTGCCTGAAAATATACTATTCTCCCAAGCATATTGCAATAAACTCTCTATTTCTATCGTTGTCCATTTAGTTTTTATTAATTTTTCAAATATACCATCATTTTTTAAAGACCCTTTACATATGCATATATAAAGAGTAATTGACCATATACTCAATGTAATTATAAATCTCCAATCATTTTCAAGATTAACATTTTCTACGTCATAATTTATATGAACTTACAATATTCCACTAAAATACTTTCAGGGGCAAAATGTAACTTATTATGTATACCCCGATCATTGTGCACGAATTGTCTAGTTAGTTTAATAATTCCCCGAAACATAACCGAACGAGGGCCAAATGGTTGAGTGAGTTTTTTCGATACCGGAGTTCATGTGTTCAAATTCCACTGATGGCATGGATACTCATAGCTTTTGGTAATCGGCTTTAGCTGTTTGTTTAGATTGAGCGGAAATGCGGTAGTAAATGACCTTCTTACGAACCATGGACCTTTCCCTCAGTATCTCCACAGGTTCCAGGTCTCGGATAGCTCGTCGGAAGATTGTGTCTGCGGTGAAGTAGGTGACTCCAATCACTATCTGCACGACTGCCCTCTGACACATGACTTGCATCTTAAGAAACCCTCTCACAGATCCAAGGAACTCTGGGCAGAGAGCCTAATCAAAAACCCGGTACTGATAAGGAAGGCCAAGAGCCTGGTTGACTGGCTCACCGCTAATCAAGACGCCATCGTGCTGCCATGATTTTAACCTAAAACCCCACCGCAAGGGTCAAATTACCCCTTCGCCATCACAACTGACATGTGCAGATATTGCTTCTCTCACAATCACCTGTCTCATGTCAGAATGTTTCATGTAGTACACCGGGTCAACCGGGCAGGACTCGAAATATAAGCTCAAAGTACTAAACGCGTATATAAGCCGAAAAAATGTTCTGTAATGTTCAGATATGTTGCCAAGCAGATGAAATGAGGTAAATGTTTTCTAATGAAATTGCAGTAATATAATTAAAATTCTCTAACAAAGCTTCTCAAACTATTTTCGCTGTGGCTTCCAATTTATTTAAGTACTGTATAAGTAGATTGGTCGGACCTCAAGTTAAATAGAAGGACATCTCTGAGCATGTGTCAGCAATTTTTAAGTTGCTTAATGCTAGTTCTTATTAATGTCATAATTTTATGCTGATTTTTCTAGATTACTGCCAGCACTCTTTTTGAGAATCGCGATACTAGATCTATGCGGCCAATGATTTTTTAACTGAGATACCAGTAACAATAGTTTCAATTGTGATAACCATATCTGAAAGTAGCACATTTTTCATATATTTAAACACAAGAAGTTTAAAAACTTTCGTAAACTGCATTAGTTGTACTTATTAATCTAGATTTTCTACATTTTTGGGGGGGTTATTTTAAATTTTATGGGCGGAATGCTGACTTGGCACCTGCTTAACGCATTGTTGCCGAACAGTCAGACCGAACCAGCAATTCAACACTCTACAACCGACTATGGGTTGGTGGCTGGTTACAGGTAGTACACGGCTTTAGCTGTAGGTTACGAACTCATCAACCCTCGTGTAGAAAAACAATAGACTGTAACGCTCGAAAACAAACCCCAAATCATTATTTTAATTTCCAATTTTAACCACGTTTACGTCAAAGTAATTCTGATCGCATTCAGTTTGCAAGGAAAAAGGTTTAAAAAATGTTTCCAAGTTACTTTATTGCTCCAAATTTCCCAAGAAAAGTATTGGTTTTAGTTTAAATGCAATAGCTTAAAGAATCCTAAAACTATTGATGAGTCGAAAAATGAACAGAAATTTTCCCTTTCAACAATTTTTCAAAAAGTTTAAGACTTCTTTTCAATTAGGATTTTTTCTATTTATATTAACACATTGTGTGCAGGTACATTTCGCAACGGAATTGTACTGGGAGCTTGCGTTTTGCTCGTAAATTTAGTTATTCAGTTAAATCACAATACATCGAAAATTATTTAATTTTCAAACCAACTTTTCATATTTTATATTGAAATATATAAACAAATATAAAAATAGACAAACAAATGTATATATATATATATATATATATATATATATATATATATATATATATATATATATATATATATATATATATATATATATATATATATATATATATATATATATATATATATATATATATATATATATATATATATATATATATACACATATTGCAAAAAATCATCACAATGGGTTTTTTTTTTTAATACAGAGAAATGGAACAGGACAAAATGTCTAGGTTTTAGGCTGAATTCTTAATTTTTTACAGGCGTAAAAGCATTTAATATTAGTTTACTGTCGTGAGTTATCTCGGCAAATGGAAATGTTAAATATTTGTATTTGTATGATAGTTTAGAAACGAACGACAACAAAAAGTGACACCTGACATTCTGAACCCTGGTATCTGATCTCTTTTCTTATTGGCTTCCTTCTGAAATCTGCTTTACTCTAGAACAGAGTACACACTCTCATTAGATTTGATTTTTTTTTTCAGCAGCAGGAATAACAGCTCGAAAATTTCTTATATATATACATATGTATATGCATATATATACATATATATATATATGTATGTACGTATATGTATGTATATGTATGTATATATATGTACACATGTATATTTGAATACATATGTGTGTATATATATGTATAATATGTATACATATATATTTGTGTGTATATATGTATATGTATAAGTATATACACACACACACATATATATTCATATATATATATATGTATATATAAGTGTACACATGTATATATGTAAATATATGTGTGTATATGTATGTATAATATGTACACACACACACACATATATATATATATATATATATATTTGTGTGCATATATGTATATGTATAAGTATATACACACATATATATATATATGTGTGTGTGTGTGTGTATAAACACAGTTTGGCCTTATTTAAAAAGACACTAAATCCTTAAAAAGAGTTCGTTACTCATATATATATATATATATATATATATATATATATATATATATATATATATATATATATATATATATATATATATATATGTGTGTGTGTGTACACATGTATATATGTATATAAATGTATATATGTATACACACATATATGTGTGTGTATAAACACAGTTTGGCCTTATTTAAAAAGACACTAAATCCTTAAAAAGAGTTCGTTATATGGAATATATTTTACATAAAACTTCATTTGTATAAAATATAGTTTAAATTCGTGGACATTAAATATTATAAAAGTAATTAATCACACTTTTTGCATAAAAAGTCGGAGAACACTCCTTTATCTGATATATTATGACTGTGAAATTGGGTATTAACAATGAGAAAAGGGAAAAGAGAATTTCAGATTTTATTTTATAGATAAGAATTTTGGTATATTACATATACATATATATGTGTGTGTGTGTGTAAGTATGTACGTATAAGTTTTAAATTTCTACATATTTAATAATAACTTTTAAAAAAGGGTTTGGAGTACAGAGACGTTTCATGCTTCTTTTTCTGCCTAGCCTAATATTTCTTTCTATCGAAATTTCATTAAGGTAGTAACATATCTATTTTAAGTAGAACTGCGATTCTGGATCTTAGATATCAGAGGAACTATTAATTGTAGCGAGACCGCACGTTTTGTTTGTTTAAACTGCAGACGGTTTGATACGGAACAGATGTCTGCAAGGAGCGCTTCAAACTATTGAATCCTAACAAGCGTACAACAGAAAGCTGGTAAGAAAACCTCTTAACACATTGTGCGCGAGTACATTTCGCAGCGGAATTGTAGTGGGAGCGGGCGTTTTGCGCGTAAATTTAGTTATTCAGTTAAATTTCAATAGATCGAAAGTTATTTAATTTTTAACCAACTTTTTGTATTTTATATTGAAACATATAAACAAATATATAAATAGAAATATATAAATAACAACCATAAGATTTTTGTAAACAAAATATATATATTTTTAGTGGATAAATTTATAATAGTATCGTAAATATGAAAAATCAAATAGAAATAGTAGTATATAATTTTAATTTTTTCGAATTATGTTACATATAAACATTTTTACATTATAAAAAATGAAAAGAGCAATCACAAATCTATTAATGTAAAAACTAGTTTTTATTTGTCTAAATTTTTCCAGAATCTGTGTAGTGGACAAGAACATTCGGCTTCGTTTTCCAGTATATACCGTTATTTTTGTACCCACAAACAAACCATATTGTTATACTAACCCGTACTAGTGCGTGTCCCACGCTCAAATATCAATCGTCAGAAAAGGTACTAGTACGTGTCCTGCGCTCAAGTATCAATCGTCAGAAACACACACATATATATATATATATATATATATATATATATATATATATATATATATATATATATATATATATATATATATATAATATATAAATATACATATATATAATATGATTTTCACAAGGATAAATAAAAAGTTCATGTAAATCTAAATTGATTTTTTAATCAACCTTTCCGTTCTGTGGTTCCACATCGACTGATATAAAAACTGGTCTTTATTTGTCTAAATTTTTCCAGAATCTATGTAGTAGACAAGAACATTCGGCTTCGTTTTCCAGTATATACCATTATTTTTGTACCCACAAACAAACCATGTTGTTACACTAAACCGTACTAGTACGCCCAAGTATCAATCATCAGAAAACGTACTAGAAAGTCCCGCATAGTTTGCATTAAACTTGCAGCAGTCTTGCTTTGCCGGTCTGCAAACTTGCAGCAAGTTCAGCATGACAAGTCTGTAAGTTTGAAGCAAGACTGCAGCAAGTCTAAGAATTTTCGCTTGCTTCAAGGTTGTCATGACAAGGTTGCCACAGTTTTGAAGCAAAATAGAGTTGCAAAGGAGTAATTGCTTTATGTTCCGTCTAACTTGCAGGAGTTTAATTTGTTATGACAAGATACTATCCAGAAAAATAATCAAACTTGCAAGTATGCATGCTATCTGGGAAATTTTAAGAAATATTTAACGTATTTACTCCTTATAAAGTGCTTGCATGAGAAACGTGTACCCTGTTCTCTAAAAGAATGAATTTTTTAGCATCAGCTAGGTAACTGCTTCGGGTTCCTATCCTGACGGTCTGGTCTTTTATGTAGGAATTGTATGGGTTCACACCGGGTTGATTCAAAAATCATTCCTTAATTTCATAACGGGTTTTCCGCAGGTCAGCATCAGCTAGGTAGCTGCTCCGGGTTGCTGTCCTGGGGGGGGGGCGATCATGTCTTTCATTTAGGAATTGTAAGGGTTCACACCGGGTTGATTCAAAAGTCATTTCCTAATTTCATAACGGGTTTTTCACGGGTCAGCATCAGCTAGGTAGCTTCTTCGGGTTGTTATCCTGAGGGTCTGGTCTTTCATTTAGGAATTGTATGGGTTCACACCGGGTTGATTCAAAAGTCATTCCTTAATTTCATAACGGGTTTTTCACGGGTCAGCATCAGCTAGGTAACTGCTTCGGCTTCCTATCCTGACGGTCTGGTTTTTTATGTAGGAATTGTATGGGTTCACACCGGGTTGATTCAAAAGTCATTTCCTAATTTCATAACGGGTTTTTCACGGGTCAGCATCAGCTAGGTAGCTTCTTCGGGTTGTTATCCTGAGAGTCTGGTCTTTCATTTAGGAATTGTAAGGGTTCACACCGGGTTGATTCAAAAGTCATTTCCTAATTTCATAACGGGTTTTTCACGGGTCAGCATCAGCTAGGTAGCTTCTTCGGGTTGTTATCCTGAGGGTCTGGTCTTTCATTTAGGAATTGTATGGGTTCACACCGGGTTGATTCAAAAGTCATTTCCTAATTTCATAACGGGTTTTTCACGGGTCAGCATCAGCTAGGTAGCTTCTTCGGGTTGTTATCCTGAGGGTCTGGTCTTTCATTTAAGAATTGTATGGGTTCACACCGGGTTGATTCAAAAGTCATTTCCTAATTTCATAACGGGTTTTTCACGGGTCAGCATCAGCTAGGTAGCTTCTTCGGGTTGTTATCCTGAGGGTCTGGTCTTTCATTTAAGAATTGTATAGGTTCACACCGGGTTGATTCAAAAGTCATTTCCTAATTTCATAACGGGTTTTTCACGGGTCAGCATCAGCTAGGTAGCTTCTTCGGGTTGTTATCCTGAGGGTCTGGTCTTTCATTTAGGAATTGTATGGGTTCACACCGGGTTGGATTCAAAAGTCATTTCCTAATTTCATAACGGGTTTTTCACGGGTCAGCATCAGCTAGGTAGCTTCTTCGGGTTGTTATCCTGAGGGTCTGGTCTTTCATTTAAGAATTGTATGGGTTCACACCGGGTTGATTCAAAAGTCATTTCCTAATTTCATAACGGGTTTTTCACGGGTCAGCATCAGCTAGGTAGCTTCTTCGGGTTGTTATCCTGAGGGTCTGGTCTTTCATTTAGGAATTGTATGGGTTCACACCGGGTTGATTCAAAAGTCATTTCCTAATTTCATAACGGGTTTTTCACGGGTCAGCATCAGCTAGGTAGCTTCTTCGGGTTGTTATCCTGAGGGTCTGGTCTTTCTTTTAGGAATTGTATGGGTTCACACCGGGTTGATTCAAAAGTCATTCCTTAATTTCGTAAAGGGTTTTCCGCAGGTCAGCATCAGCTGGGTAGCTGCTTCGGGTTGTAATAGGGATCTGGTCCAAACCAAGCC
>CM063509.1:52853544-52868544 GCA_032207245.1 Pardosa pseudoannulata
AAATAATAGATTAGGTACATATGTGATAATTTTAAATTAAATCATGGATTATTTTTTGTTGCAAGATAATTCTCAGCCAAACAACAAACCATTTTTTTTACCTGCCACATAAGGTACTTTAGAATTTTGGAAAATTAAAAACTTTACTGATCCCGTCATATGACGGGCTATATGCTAGTTAATCAAGATTTAAAAATATACCGACTTATGCCAAAATACATTGTGGCCACAACCTCTATGTCATAAACGTACACACAGGCGTGCAAATTAGTCAGAACAGTCGGTTTCTCCTGGGAGAATCGATGTCTGTACAGAAACAAATTGAGAAAGGGCACAGGTAGCAGTTTGGCTTGATTTGGAGGGCTAAGGTAACATTTTGCTATTAGAGAGCTAATGGGACCAGGGCCTACTGCTTAAAGGAGTGTACTACATGTAACCAGCACCCACCAGAAACAACACCTCCTAAAGGATCATGCCGTAGTACGAGAAATGTGACGTCACGTAGATAGGCCTTCGTCTCCGATCCTGATTTTTCCATGAATTATTTTTTCTGCTGTGTTTGTTTACCATTTATTTAGCATTTTTAAGTATCATTACAGTGCATAAAATTATGAAGACAGTGTACATTATATTTTCACAATTTTCAGTTTAAAAATCCCATTTTTATTACCACAATTTTCAATTTAAAAATCCCATAATTTTGGAAGATATTAAATACATTTACTCATATTAAAATGAGAATGTTGATGAAACAATTTAGTTTAATAGATTTCTCATTACTTGAAAGGAAATCTACATGAAGTAAATTACTTTTATATTCCTCCTTCGATTTTTAAAACTATCATTGATGCTGTGGAAACTTTCAAAACAGTAAAAATATTTAAATAAATATATATTTAAATACGATTTGCAGCAAAAGTTCATACTTACATAATAAAAAATTCTGTAAATTGTTTGATTTAGACACTGTGTTATTCTTCACAACTTTTTTATATTTTTTTACTAGCATATAGCCCGTCATATGACAGGATCAGTAAAATTTTTAATTTTCCAAAATTCTAAAGTACGCTATGAGGCAGGTAAAAAAATGGTTGGTTTTTCTGAGAATTATATTGCAACAAAAAAAATCGATGATTCAATTTAAAACAATCACATATGTATCTAATCTATTATTTAAGCCAAATATAAAAGAAAATTATTCACGTAATATCTAAGTTCAATGATAAAACGTATGAGGGTAAGGCATAATTTAAATAATTCAAAATAAGAAATGATTCAATGAGATGGTTAAAGGAATGACGTCATAATGCTAGAAAAACGTTATTTTTACCTATTTATTATGGGATAAATTGATAAATTTAATCGTCTGCTCTTAACCCTCCGAGTGGAACACACCGAGGAAAAAAAGTCTCCAAAAAATACGCTAAAGTTTCATTGTGTCAGTGACCAAAGTGTTCTATGATTTTTTACTTCACCCTTTGTCGACTAGATTGGAATACGGGAAACCCACCCTCGTCACTGTCCCTTTATTTCCGGTTATAAATAGATATATAAATAGACATTATAGATTGTTAATTTTTAATACCATAAAGCTCGTCAAGTCTCGAAGATCATCCCATAAGAAATAATGGGTTCTAAAAGTACAAATAAAAATATTCTTTAAAAGAATGATTATATCTTTTTTACGAAAGTCATCCAAGCTATTTAAGTGGTGCTATTAGAGATACATCTGTTACCTCAAAAGAAATACTTCGAAATAGAGAATTACAAAGCCTCGAAAAGCTATCAGCGTCGTTGTGCCTCAGAGAGTAGGTGTGCAGTTCTTAAACAATCGACCTGACGCTCCTACCTCAAAATTCCATAGGGGAAAACACTGGCAGAAATGTATATTGCATCCATTTTCGGAACGGTTTTCGAGGTCGAAAATTGTACGTGACAACCGCTTTGAAGTCATCATCGGTTTGGCGGAATTGTACGTGCGAACCGCTTAGAGGGTTAACCGGGGAAAATAGGAGTTGAAATTATGGCATTAAAAGCTCGAAAAGAGGGGAAGGGGTCGAGTTCGAACGTTTTAAAGAAGGCAGTATTTTTCGCTGTAATATGAAGCCTATTTATACCAATTTATTTTAGAATCGGATCGATAGCTTAGGAGAAGATAAACATTACTCGCTATGAATTTCGCTAACTATGGATGCCTCTATCCGTTCCAACCGCTTCATAAAATCGAGGACAGATGTACAGATAACTTAGGCTATTATTATATAGGGGATTATTATGTATTAAATAACACAATAGCATTTAAAGAATTGTATTATTGTTTCAAATGAAAAACAAAACAAAATGTTTCTAATTCATTTATTTATTCTTAATCAGTTGCAGACAGAGAATTTTACATTAAATTGAAACACTACAAAATTAATTGCCTTATACATATAACAATTGGAACCTGGTATTAAATAACATTAACCTAAGGGTGTTGGTTCAGTCTGACCGCCCGGCTGCAATGCGTTACACAGGGGCTAAGTACGCATTCCGATCATATAATCTACAATTACAAAAAATATAGACAAACTAGACAAATAAGTACAACCAATGCAGCTACTTAAAGGCGATTCCCAAAGGCTAAGAGCATCCAGTCCACAATAGAATTCGAACCCACGAACTCCTGTACTGAAGAGCAGAACTCTACCCACTCAGGCATTATTCGGCTCCCACCACCTGTAGCAAATATTAATTCAAACTTTGGTTTAGAAAAGCATAGAAAGAAGGTGACCTTCATGAATCACGTCCTTGATTTTACTTGGATGTGTGGGAAAATAAAATATTTAGCAGCATAAGTAATTCGTCCCCTTATGTTTTTTTTTTAAACTCATTTATATATCGCGTTCTCTTCTTTTAAATTCGTTTCTAAAACTCATTAAGGAAAGTGAAATACAGTAGGCGTTGTAAACAAAAGATTTAAAATAACACATTAGTGATAAAAATGCTTTTTTAAACATCTGTAATTATTATGTCATCGCTTGTCACAATACTTTAAGTGTGCCAACAAATTTTTTCTCCAAAATAAAGTTACAAAGTTTACATAATGTATTGCAATCTTTTACAGTTATCTCTGTTAAACTTAGTGTCTCTAGTAGGTACTCTGTACTTTACAAGGGCTCTAATATACTAGGCTGTCGTAGAAGATTTTCATCAAAATAAGAGTTTTCAGTCCTCTTAATACTGTAAATTTTTACAAAAATCTCTATAAGATAAATCGCACAAAATTGTACGCACATTTACAATGATTATACTCAGTGTTTTTAGTTAAATTCAAAGCAACATGATGTGTTTATGAACGATGAACTACAGAGACTGTTCGCACATTTTTTAGAAGGTTTTGGTTAGCGGTATTAATAATTTGTTTGTTGCAAAATAAATAACTGCAATTGTACTATGTTTTTAAAAGTCAAAATTATGGTCTGCCACTTGAGAGGTTTGTTTTTATTTAAAATGGCATTTTTAACGAAGCAGTGGTTCGAAGGCTATATTTATAGTCTTTCCGAAGAGAAGTATTCATATTCCGTTATCCAAAAACGATGTGAGAGTCATGGTTTTGTGATATCTAAAGCGTCGATAGGCAATATCGTCAAAAGGGGAAGAAAAAAACTTCAAATTAGAGCCTCGAGTGGGACAAAAATTCCAAACAAGTATCTAAGGAAAAAACGAACATTTTTGACTATTTCAAACGTACGTAATTTAATGCTAAAAAAAAATCCCTCTAGTCAAAGGACAGTTGCAAAATCATCAAAATGCTCGGTATCCACTGTAAACAAAAATTATAAACATTGATTTAAATCTTAAGAAAGCGAAAAAACGCAATGTGCATCGTTGCTCTCTAAAGCATATCGCTGAATGCAGGACACGCTGCAGAATTCTGTATGAGAAACAATTATCCAAAGAAATATGGGGAAAAAAATTGTCACAATAGATGAATCATGGGTGTATTTAAATGATTGTTACAAAAATAGAGCCATTTATATAAAAGGTCATAAAAATGGAGAAAAAAATTATGTACATGGTTCAAAGAATCAAAAGAATGTTTTTCTAAGGGATTCAGGATTGTTGATAGTTTTTCATATAACGGCTAGTTAAAAATAAAGAGAGTTAAAAATATGTCAAGGTTAAATCCAAATACTATCAGGAACATATTTCATCGCCAATTTTTCTGAATGAAATATCAGCGCTTTAACCGCAGTGCCATCAATCTATGAAACTCCATCAAGACAAAGCTAGCAGTTACACATCAAAATCCACTGTAAATTTCCTAAAAGAAATGGAACAAAAAACCGGTATCAAGGCCATACTTTTCACTGATATCCCTAGTAAATCTCCCGATGTATCACCTATGGATTTTTGTGCTTTCGGACTTTTAAAATCTGCATTATCCAAACGTCGTCCCACAACTCTTACAGAACTCTGGAAAGTCTTCAGAAAGACTGGGATAGAATACCTCTTTTGACACTTCAAAAGGTATTATTATCCTGGAAATTAAGTGTCGCAAGATAGTTCAGTATAAGGGTTATCAAATAGAACATTTCAAACGCAAGAATATTATATAATTTAGTTTTGTGATTACAACATACATCGTATAAAAAATGTGTGAACAGCCTCTGTATTTTCATCGATAAATATAATTTCAGTCTTCTTAATCGATTGCAATTTTTTACACATATCTCTATTACTCGGAGCACAAAATTGTATGCACATTTACACTGACTATACGCAGTGTTTTTAGTTAAATTCAAAGCAACACATTGTGTCAATGAAGGATGAACTACCTTGCTTTTTCTGACTTAAAAAATAATTTACAGCTAAATATATCATTTTTTAATTTTTTTTTTACATTTTTAAAAAAAATTTAGAAAAATCTTTTATGTGAATTTTATGTTTTGAGGGAGAGAGTTATTTAGAAGTGCCTTAAGTAAAAAAAAAAAAAAAAAAGATTTTAAAAATGGCCTCCAATGGACGTTTTCAATATGTATCCGCTCCCCCATATTCCTTTCAATAAAAACAGAAATTATCACATCCCAAAACTTCGATAGTTTTTGCGCGCATTAAACTAAATGCCCCGCGTTTGCCATCCTTAGAGTTCTTTTTTTTTATCTTTTCCACAGACCCCCTTTCTCTCCTCCCCTTTTTCAATTCCTTCAACCCAATTTTTAAGCCCACCCCTCTTTTACCCCCACCCCCCGACCAAGATTCATTTTCAGCGTATTAATGTACCACTAATGATGATTAATGCAGCCCTCAGGGGCGGGAAAACTGCGGACGGGGGGGAGTGTAGAAGGGGGCTGACATTTACCGCCGGGGGGAATACAAAGTTTAAAAGGCCCAGTATCGCTATGACACCTCCGTGATGAATTAAACTGGTTTTGTATTTCGAGGCACACGCAGAGCCATGGATGAATGAAAAAAAACAACAGAGGAGGAGAAGCAAGCAGAAAAATTCGCGATGGCGTCATTATTTTTGCAGCTCCCGCGCGACACTAGATGGCGCGAACAAAAAGCCGGGAGAAAAGGTAAAGCTGTTGCCAAGTTTTTCAAACAATGTTTTCTTTTGTTCTTAATGTCTGCTTTTGCTGGATGGATGCCACAGGGAGTTCTTCAGTTTGGCAGGCGTCCGCTAAAACTTTTCACTTTATGTTATTTTTTTTTTTATTTTGAACTTTTTTATTTTATTTTTTCTCTCTCCCTCCCGAACTGCCTTTTAAATAGATATTCGAGATATAAGGAGCGAAATTTTTCGCAGTTTCGATTCTCGCGGGAATGGAATTTTTCTTTTTTTATTCTTTTTTTTTAAGGTCTGGAATATTTGTAGTCGTTAAAAACTCTGCAAGGTAGAAGTGGAACTGTATGATACGAAAAAAAAAATTACACTTCGCGTTTTGTAACGTAGATAAAGTACGCTGATCGTGCAAAGTTTGAGAGTCTTTTGACGTCAGTGGAAATTAGTGACAGCCTAGATTTATATATGTATAAATGTTTTTAAAGATTTATATACTTGACTTTTACTACATCTTTACATTTTTAAATCTGCTTGACTATTGTATATATATATATATATATATATATATATATATATATATATATATATATATATATATCAGTGGCGTGCGGTCCATATGTGCAGGGTGTGCACTGCACACCCTAGCAAAATTAGGAGAGACAATATTAGGAGACAAATTAGGAGAGACCTCTGTCTACCTATCTTTATATGGTATATAATAAATATTATTTATAATATATTCAAATATTATGTTGATTTTCTTGCTTGTATTCCCGCAGTTCGTGCGGTACTAGGGGCTGCACCACTTAGCGCGTTCAAAAGCAAACGAACATAGGAAGTTCTGGTGTGTACGCACTGCGCTTATATGTATGGGCTACTGGAGAAGCACAGCATAGATATATATATATATATATATATATATATATATATATATATATATATATATATATATGTGTGTGTGTGTGTGTGTGTGTGTGTGTGTGTGTGTGTGTGTGTGTGTGTTATATCAAAATTATTACACCTAAAATATATATATAAAATTCTCCTTTTGCCGCTTCTCATTCTTTCATATCTAATTTCCCAGCTGTATAATATCTTATTTTGCAGCCCAGTGGCGTTGGAGTAGCGCTTCGTGCTTCCACGATACAGGTGCGAGGTTCGATCCCTGTACTGGGCAATGTTGACTCACCTTCAGTGGGTAGAAAAACGGAGGACCAAGAATGGTTAGGAAGAAAACACTGTGGGTTATGCGTACGGTTGAGCACCTAACCGGAACATATACTTCGCACCTCAGGGCCCTTGGTCTCGTAAACGGAGATTGGCTGTTGTGCTGAGGAGTTTAATGTCTTATTTAAAAGAGTGTTCGCCGACCTAAATTCTTTTTTACCCGTCTCCCAATGCTAAATCTGGAATAAATGCTAATTTTCTGTCCATTCGCCACATGTGTGAGCTGCTTTAAATAATTTGAGTTCCTTTTTGATTATTAACACATTGTGTGCGGGTACATTTCGCAGCAGAATTTAACGGGAGCGGGCGTTATGAGCGTCAATTTAGTTATTCAGTTAAATCTCAATAGATCGAAAACTATTTAATTTTTTTACCAACTTTTCGTCTTTTACATTGAAATATATAAACAAATATATAAATAGAAATATATAAATAACAGCCATAGTATTTTTGTAAACAAGAAATATATTTTTTAGTGGATAAATTTATAATAGTATCGTAAATATGAAAAATCAAATAGATATAGTAGTATATAGTTTAATTTTTTCAAAAATTGTTTCATATATAAAAATTTTTACGTTATAAAAAAATGAAAGACAAGAACATTCGGCTTCGTTTTCCTGTATATACCGTTATTTTTGTACCCACAAACAAACGATGTTGTTACACTAACCCGTACTAGTACGTGACCCGCTCTCAAGTATTAATCGTCAGAAAACGTACTAGTACGTGTCCCGCATACAATGTGTTAATAACGCTGAATAAGCTGTTGGTCTCATGGGAAACAATCCGCGCAATCACTGGGCGAAATTTGTAATAGAAATGTGTTTTCGTCATAATTCGATGCTGAGTTCTCGTCTTGTGAACACGTACATTTTTTAGTCTCAAATAAAGTTAATGTTTCATGAAGGAGTGCGCTGTTTCCTTTTACTGGAACCACGGCCGAACGATGGCCGATTGGTTAGGGTGCTGGCCATCGGTACCGGAGTTCGTGGGTTCGAATCCCACTATGGCATGGATGTTCGTAGCCGTTCGGAATCGGCTTTAAGCTGTAGGCCCCGGTCTCATTAGCCCTCGTGTTGCAAAAAGTAGACCGTGGCACTCCAAACCAAAAATCTGGAACCACGATTGAAATTTACGTAGTTTCGCTCATTCCCCAGTAAGCCCGGGCAGTTAAAATAGCGGCTATAAATTCCCTGGTGTAACGGCTATAGTAATTTCGTCGCCATGTTACATATATACATATAAGTGCTTAGCGGGGGGAAAGCGATCATGCAGTCATATACTCTGTATAAAAAGGCTTTTAATCGAAAGGGTTTTTTAAACAAAAGTAATAGCAAATAGATAATGAAAAAAATTTTGTTAAAGGTGACCAAAGGTTATTTCAGGGGAGCCTGAATGTTAAAGACAAAGATCTACAGTGGACACTTTATGCTCACATTGGACAGTCCTTTATTCCTGGACATCTTAATACTGTATTCATTTCCCCGACCCGTGTAGAGGCTCGGTCAATACTGGACATGTCGGCATTATCGATTTCCAAAACATATCACCTCTGAACCAGAAGTAGGTGCTTGTTGAATAGAGCTTTAGATGACGTTGCGCTGATTGTGACATCGGAGAAACGTGTTTGTGGACTAGCTTTGGTCAATCATATTAGCAAATATTTAATATCAATGACATAGCCAAAAAAAATTTTTTCAGGGAGGTTGTGAAGCAACCAATGCACAGCAAACTTTCTTTAAAAAATCATTAATCTCTCAAAAAAATCAATACACACACATACATAATTCTTATACATACATACATAACTTTGCATGAATAGTTAAATATGTCATATACCAGCAACGTTTTACGTCATTTCCTTATGTCTTGGAATATATATAAGGCAATTTGTCGCAACGTCACGAACTACTATAATGCATTTCCCATTCATTTTCATGTTTACAACAGCCAATAGACAAACAATAAACTGCCCTTCCGTTTGAAACTAAAGCCAGAATTGTCATAATTTGAGAATTTGCCCTACTGTGTGAAATCGCCTTATTGGCAATCACATTGTGTCTTTAAATTTAAGCCACAAGTTGTTGCCAGGTTTCAAAATTTCGCTGCTACAGTGCATTTATTTTTAAATTTAATCGCTTATTTACGACTGGTTCTTTATTTAGATTTCACTATCTTTTAATCCATAGATCACACTAGCATAATAAGTCATACTCATTAAGTTTTCTTTATTTTTTTAAGTGATTTCGGGTCCAGTAACATGTTTGTTCACCGGGGAGCGATGAGCGATATGCATCCTTGTTACTGAATAAGGTTGTTAAGAATCTACAATCATGTCGATGTTTTTCATGCACATTTTTTATGCGAGATGGAGCTCTTCACCCCATGAGCATTCCTGTTAATGTCGAACGATTAGGGGGCTGATTTCAGTAGCGAATTTATGAGTTTAATTTCCGCTTTTGAAAGACATAGGATAGGCTTTTAGGTTCATAACCTTTTGGAATTGATTTAACCCTTCATTTATCCTGACGGTACTTATAAGTTACCTTCAATCAAAGTCACCTAATATATTTTTTTACTTATAAAGCCCAAATAAATGTCTATCCAAACCACACTTTTAAATTGTTTATATTTGGTACGTTCAGTTCCTACAGTGTGAATAAGGCCGAGACCAACAGAAATGACATACGACCAATCAGGAATCCATACCTGCATAGTAGGGGATTTTAAAATTGGAGTGCTGCATTCGAAAAGCTATTTTGTGGCTAGAGTTGATACACTGTTGGTTCAGTCTTTCTTTATCAATTTAGTGATTTATTACCATTGTTTTCGCAGTACTAATAAATTTTAAAAAAGGGACCTCTATACTTCGCAGGTAAGCATTTCATTTGTTTTATTCATAATTTAATGTCTTATTTTCTATCACAGAGTCAAAAATATACGTTGGTACAAGAAAATACCAGCTGTAAAAGTAGCTACGAAAATACAGTAAACATTAATTTTCTATTTTCTATGATTATTCTCCATTAAAACTTATCCAATGATGCAAAAATGCAGTAGGAAAGTGGATGGTAAATTAATTCAGGGCATATAAACTTTTGGAATTGATTTAAGCAGTAGTTGTCGGTCTCATTAACCCGCGTCTTGCAAAACAGCAGACTGTAGCGCTCCAAACCAAACCAAAATCATTCCTGTTAACACATTGTATGCGGGACACGTACTAGTACGTTTTCTGACGTTTTGATACTTGAGCGCGGGATACGTACTATTTTGTCTTCTGAAGATTGATACTTGAGCTCGGGTCGCGTATTAGTACGGGGTAGGGTAACAATATGATTTGTTTGTGGGTACGTTCCGTAATTGGCCGTTCGTAATCGGCTTTAAAGCAGTGGTTTCCGGTCTCATTAGCCCTCGTGTTGAAAAAAGTAGACCGTAGCTCTCAAACCATTCCCATTCCTTCATTATGTCTTACACAACACTTTATAAATTTTCTGAACAACAGTTTTGACTTTAGACAATTTTAAAGTGGAGAAGTTTAATTATGGACCACCCTTTGTATAAAATGTTCTACACTCTAATAACTGTAGTGGCTTATGTATGGCTTTTACTGCATTAGACATAAACCGTACAGCGTTCTAAAGGCTGCTAACATTTTTTTTCGTTCCTCTCCAGCATCGAGTATTTCCGGCTAATTAGCTTTGTTTATAATCCCGGGGAGTGGGAAGAAAATCGAACTCTGAGAGCGAGAGTATTTAACATAATTATGCCCAGACATGACGCGCGAACTTATCAACTCGGGGAAACTTTTCTTTTTCTCGCAAGCTTGTTCCACGCACAAAACTTTTATGTTTGAACTCTCTCCTTCCCAAATCTTTTCCATTTCCACAGCCCCCCCCCCGTCAATTACCTTATATGGAATCGGTGCTTAATTGTCTCCCGTATTTTGGAAAATAGATTATCTGCCCCCTCGCCTTCCTCCCGCACCCCTTTTTCGAACACTACCTTATCGACGAACGAGAGGGAAAAGTTGTTATACATTAACTGCTAATCCTAAAAATAATTGCACCGAAATTAGGAGGGTTGCTACGGCAGGGGTAAAGTGGAAATCGGTGGGAAAAAAACACACAACTCACAACGGCGAAGTGGTTGGTATAGGATGGAGGGGAGGGGGTAGTATATATCTCAAACAGCTACACCCCCCCTCCAGTTCATCACCCCTTTTTCGCGAGGAATAACGGCGCGAAAATTTATTTTCGAGATTAAATTGAATTTGGTATGAAAAGGGTTTTCTGGTAAAATGTTCACGTAATAACCACAGGCTCCCTCAACTCTGGGATACTACTGCCCCCTGCAACCCCTCCCCCAATTAAAATAATTACGCTAATTAAGGATTAAGATTGCATTATTCTTTTCGTGTGAAAGCCCGTGATTAATTTTTGTAAAATTATCTCAGTGTTTTTTTTATCTATCTGTGTTGGGAAGTCGTGTAAAAGGAAAGGTGGGATTATATTTGATGTATCCAGCCAGTTATTAGGCTTTGGCGTATTTTCGCCGGCCTTAAAAGGTGGGATTTATCGTGATAAGTGTGAGGGGGAAGTTGCCAGAGGGCGCTTCCTCCCATCGAACTTCGAAAAATCGGAAACTTCAGCCTCGAGCGTTTGTACACGTTTAACTTAATCGTTTCACACACGAAGATATTACTCCAGATACCATTACATGCAAACGCAAGTATGTGTGTGTAAAATTGTTTCATATATAAAAATTTTTACGTTATAAAAAAATGAAAGACAAGAACATTCGGCTTCGTTTTCCTGTATATACCGTTATTTTTGTACCCACAAACAAACGATGTTGTTACACTAACCCGTACTAGTACATGACCCGCTACGTGATCGCACTAGTAAGTATCAATCGTCAGAAAATGTATTAGTACGTGTCCCGCATACAATGTGTTAATAACGCTGAATAAGCTGTTGGTCTCATGGGAAACAATCCGCTCAATCACTGGGCGAAATTTGTAATAGAAATGTGTTTTCGTCATAATTCGATGCTGAGTTCTCGTCTTGTGAACACGTACATTTTTAGGCTCAAATAAAGTTAATGTTTCATGAAGGAGTGCGCTGTTTCCTTTTACTGGAACCACGGCCGAACGATGGCCGATTGGTTAGGGTGCTGGCCATCGGTACCGGAGTTCGTGGGTTCGAATCCCACTATGGCATGGATGTTCGTAGCCGTTCGGAATCGGCTTTAAGCTGTAGGCCCCGGTCTCATTAGCCCTCGTGTTGCAAAAAGTAGACCGTGGCACTCCAAACCAAAACCAAAAACCTGGAACCACGATTGAAATTTACGTAGTTTCGCTCATTCCCCAGTAAGCCCGGGCAGTTAAAATAGCGGCTATAAATTCCCTGGTGTAACGGCTATAGTAATTTCGTCGCCATGTTACATATATACATATAAGTGCTTAGCGGGGGGAAAGCGATCATGCAGTCATATACTCTGTATAAAAAGGCTTTTAATCGAAAGGGTTTTTTAAACAAAAGTAATAGCAAATAGATAATGAGAAAAATTTTGTTAAAGATGACCAAAGGTTATTTCAGGGGAGCCTGAATGTTAAAGACAAAGATCTACAGTGGACACTTTATGCTCACATTGGACAGTCCTTTATTCCTGGACATCTTAATACTGTATTCATTTCCCCGACCCGTGTAGAGGCTCGGTCAATACTGGACATGTCGGCATTATCGATTTCCAAAACATATCACCTCTGAACCAGAAGTAGGTGCTTGTTGAATAGAGCTTTAGATGACGTTGCGCTGATTGTGACATCGGAGAAACGTGTTTGTGGACTAGCTTTGGTCAATCATATTAGCAAATATTTAATATCAATGACATAGCCAAAAAAAATTTTTTCAGGGAGGTTGCGAAGCGACCAATGCACAGTAAACTTTCTTTTAAAAAAAATCATTAATCTCTCAAAAAAATCAATACACACACATACATAATTCTTATACATACATACATAATTTTACATGAATAGTTAAATATTAAATTTGACATATACCAGCAACGTTTTACGTCATTTCACGTCATTTCCTTATGTCTTGGAATACGTCACAACTACTATAATGCCCTTCCCATTCATTTTCATGTTTATCATTTAAATATTACTTAGACGAACGTAAGACTTGAATGACCGTAATTTCAGGAAGATAAGCTGCATTGCCTTATACGCCGCACATGTGATTATAAAATAAGTTTGTAAAATCATCGGCCCTCGAAAAAAGCTTTTAATTCTCCCATTTTTAGCAATTACTTCTGATTGTTAACATTAATAATATCTTTTCTCTCTACTAAGTTAAATATTTTCATATAAGGCAATTTGTCGCAACGTCACGAACTATTATAATGCCCTTCCCATTCATTTTCATGTTTACAACAGCCAATAGACAAACAATAAACTGCCCTTCCGTTTGAAACTAAAGCCAGAATTGTCATAATTTGAGAATTTGCCCTACTGCGTGAAATCGCCTTATTGGCAATCACATTGTGTCTTTAAATTTAAGCCACAAGTTGTTGCCAGGTTTCAAAATTTCGCTGCTACAGTGCATTTATTTTTAAATTTAATCGCTTATTTACGACTGGTTCTTTATTTAGATTTCACTATCTTTTAATCCATAGATCACACTAGCATAATAAGTCATACTCATTAAGTTTTCTTTATTTTTTTAAGTGATTTCGGGTCCAGTAACATGTTTGTTCACCGGGGAGCGATGAGCGATATGCATCCTTGTTACTAAATAAGGTTGTTAAGAATCTACAATCATGTCGATGTTTTTCATGCACATTTTCTATGCGAGATGGAGCTCTTCACCCCATGAGCATTCCTGTTAACCCTTTAACGGACAGTGGTTTCGGAGCGA
Source organism: Pardosa pseudoannulata (assembly GCA_032207245.1). Classification (NCBI taxonomy): domain Eukaryota; kingdom Metazoa; phylum Arthropoda; class Arachnida; order Araneae; family Lycosidae; genus Pardosa; species Pardosa pseudoannulata. The sequence continues at coordinate 52,867,243 of CM063509.1, forward strand.
AACAACCTGTTAAATTTTTTTCTGCTTTTGAAAGACATAGGATAGGCTTTTAGATTCTCTATGTTTATTACATTTCCAACTCACAACAGAGAATATACAAGTGCTCTGTACTTCATTTGAAATATACGTGGTTAAACTTACTTTACCTGTAAAAGTCAGTAATATAATTTTTTTACTTATAAGCCCAAATAAATGTCTATCCAAACCACACTTTTAAATTGTTTATATTTGGTACGTTCTACTGTCTTTCAACACGAGTGTGAATAAGGCCGAGACCAACAGCTTAAGGCCATTTCCGAATTGCTACGACCTGCAGTAAAATCCATACCTGCAGTGGGATTTTAACCCATGAATTCCGGTACTAAAAGCAGTGCTGTACTATATGGCTATCGTTAGACTGTAAATTGGTTAGTCTTTCTTTATCATACTCTTTTAGATAATAATCATTGTTTTCGCAGTCTTTAATTAAACCTTTAAAAAAGCATTTTCACTCCTATAAGGGGCTGGATTTTGCATTTTAACCACCCCTTAAATTCCACTCCCGAAAAAAATGTAAAACAAATTATGCATTTACATTGATAAAGTTCATAGATACCATTTATGAACTAACTTCATTAAATCCCAAAGAATTTATAATAGTGATCTTTAAAGGTTTAAAGTCGAACGATTAGGGGGCTGATCTTCGGTACCGGAATTCGTGAGTTCGAATTTCACTGTGGCATAGTTGTTCATAACTTTTGGAATTGATTTAAGCAGTAGTTGCCGGTCTCATTACCCGCGTCTTGCAAAACTGCAGACTGTAGCGCTCCAAACCAAACCAAAATCATTCCTGTTAACACATTGTATGCGGGACACGTACTAGTACGTTTTCTGACGATTGATACTTGAGCTCGGGTCACGTATTAGTACGGGTTAGGGTAACAATATGATTTGTTTGTTCCGTAATTGGCCGTTCGTAATCGAATTAAAGCAGTGGTTTCCGGTCTCATTAGCCCTCGTGTTGAAAAAAGTAGACCGTAGCTCTCAAACCATTCCCATTCCTTCAATATGTCTTACACAACACTTTATAAATTTCTGAACAACTGTTTTGACTTTAGACAATTTTAAAGTGGAGAAGTTTAATTATGGACCACCCTTTGTATAAAATGTTCTACACTCTAATAACTGTAGTGGCTTATGTATGGCTTTTACTGCATTAGACATAAACCGTACAGCGTTCTAAAGGCTGCTAACATTTTTTTTCGTTCCTCTCCAGCATCGAGTATTTCCGGCTAATTAGCTTTGTTTATAATCCCGGGGAGT
>CM063509.1:52871044-52881044 GCA_032207245.1 Pardosa pseudoannulata
TGTATGTGTCTTTACTTTTTTTGCACATTTACAATCAATTTCTTTATAGAATTGCAGCATCGTTATCCTTGAATCGCCATTCAGTCTAGCGTTTGTTTACATCGCGCCACGTGTGTAACGATCGTATTTGGCTTGGTGATTTCCTTATTTTTTTCTTGCATTTTGCAACGAAATTTTTACTTAAAATCTTATTCTGTGGTATTAAAATCGAACATTTACTGCTAATTCTTCAAAAGCTGATTCTACTAAGCTGGCATTGTCTTGAATCTTTTATTGAATGTAATTCTGAACTATTTAGAAACCGTATCTTCAATATTCGAACATTAATGTTTTTCAACTATTTCCACAGCTACAAAAGTGGATTAGGCCTATCAGAAGATACGATATTCGGTATATGTGGGGGAGATAGTGTGGTTTTAGTGCAACTTTTGCAAATTTTATAAAGAATTTTTCTCAACTGAAAAGGAAGGCAATAAATGTATTGAAGGTTGTGTGATCATATAAACAATTACTGTGTATGGAATATTAATAGAAAAAGTATACACAAGAGGAAAAACAACTATGCTGCATGTTGAAATTATTCCTACTTAGTAAAGTAATTCTTAGAAGAAAAAATATAAAAAATGCTACTAAAGACAGCAGGATGAATACAGCTAGTGAAGTTTCAATGTGATGACAGGTTGGTAAGTGGTGTGATAATGGATGGAAATTGTTACTTATCTATAAATGACTGTATTAGTTGCCTATCAGTTATAACAGCAAAGTATTAGATATTGAAATAATCTGATACTTTTGCATTTGCAGTTTAATGTTGCTGGCATAGCAATCTGTTGAGCAAAAAAAAAAAAGGTTATTAAATTCAATGTGTAGCAAAAACCACAAGAAGCTGTAAAATCACATCATAAGATTTTTGATTCAAAATGTAATAAATTATAGGCATATGAGTTTCATACGATAGGATATTGCAGAAAAGAGGAAACAACTGATTGTGTAAATTTCGACATTCAAGCATATATTGTTATTGATTGTGAAATATATAAATACTGCCATGAATTTCAGAAAACTGCAGCAAATTAAGAAAATGAATCTGCTGAATTTTTTGTGTGCTAAGAAGGTGGTGTCAGTTCTGTCCTATCTTGGTTAGATGCCTGAGATGACATAAGACTTATATTCATATGCTTGTCGGTGCACATAAAATAGGTTCATGGTCACAATATTCACAAAATTTATTGATACCTCTGGCGGTAGAACACAAAAATGTGTTAAGTAATAATAGTTCACATTACGCAAACACAATTGAAATTGTTAAATAAAGTGTGTTTTAAAGTAAACATTGAGTTTTTTGTTTTATTTTAAATTTGTAAAGTTTCCTTCATTAATTAAAAGGTAAGTGATATATTTGGTTATTCTTCTGCTTACTTAGACTATGATAAGTGATAATAAATATTTAATGTTCATACTCAGTGAACAGGAAAAAAAAAAGTATCTTCCTGAGTAGATTTTTTTTAATTTTACTCTTTGTATATTATAATGTATCCCTGCCTAGTATAAAACAAAAATAGTGAACCATTTATTCTAGTAACAGGGTAAAATAAAAAGTGCTTACTCACACATCACAGTAATTCAGATTTAATTACAATTCTGTATTGGTTTTATAAGAAATTTTTAAGTAATGCTACATTACAAATAAACTTTCTGAATAGACTTATTGCATTTTATATTAGCACTGTTTGTATATTATAATGTATCCCTACATAATATAATAAAAATAGTGAGTTATTTATTCTATTAAGAGGATACAAAAGAATTGCCAATTAACACAATATCAGAGTAATGTGGATTTAGTTATTACAATTCTGTATTGGTTTTATTTTAAGAAATTTTTAAGTAATGCTACATTACGAATAAGTAAACTTTCTGAATAGAGTTTTGCATTTTTTAATTTTACTGTTTGTATATTATAATGTATCCCTACATAATATAATAAAAATAGTGAGTTATTTATTCTATTAAGAGGATACAAAACAATTGCCTATTAACACAATATCAGAGTAATGTGGATTTAGTTATTAAATTCTGTATTGGTTTTATTTTAAGAAATTTTTAAGTAATGCTACATTACGAATAAGTAAACTTTCTGAATAGAGTATTGCATTTTTTAATTTTACTGTTTGTATATTATAATGTATCCCTACATAATATAATAAAAATAGTGAGTTATTTATTCTATTAAGAGGATACAAAACAATTGCCTATTAACACAATATCAGAGTAATGTGGATTTAGTTATTACAATTCTGTATTGGTTTTATTTTAAGAAATTTTTAAGTAATGCTACATTACGAATAAGTAAACTTTCTGAATAGAGTTTTGCATTTTTTAATTTTACTGTTTGTATATTATAATGTATCCCTACATGATATAATAAAAATAGTGAGTTATTTATTCTATTAAGAGGATACAAAACAATTGCCTATTAACACAATATCAGAGTAATGTGGATTTAGTTATTACAATTCTGTATTGGTTTTATTTTAAGAAATTTTTAAGTAATGCTACATTACGAATAAGTAAACTTTCTGAATAGAGTATTGCATTTTTTAATTTTACTGTTTGTATATTATAATGTATCCCTACATGATATAATAAAAATAGTGAGTTATTTATTCTATTAAGAGGATACAAAACAATTGCCTATTAACACAATATCAGAGTAATGTGGATTTAGTTATTATAACTCTATATTAGATTTATTCTCAGTAATTTTTGAGTAATTTTGGATTACGAATAAGTAAACTTCCTGAATAGATTATTGCATTTTTTAATTTTACTGTTAGTACATTCAATATATCGGCATGGTATAGTAACAAAAATAGTGAGCTATTTATTCCGCTAACAGGATAAAATAAAAGTGTGTACTAACACAACATCAGAGTTATGCAGATTTAGTTATTACAAGTCTGTATTGGTTTTATTCATTATTGTATAAGTAATTTTTGAGTAATGTTGCATTAATGATAAGCAAAATTCCTGAATACCTTTATTACATTTTCCAATTTTACTGTTTAAGTGTATAATGATGTGAACTGAAAATTTAAAATAAGAAAAAGAAAATTAAAGATTTTTAAATTGAAGCTGGTATGCAATTTATATTATATATTAATAAAGATACCAATAGCAATCAAATGAAAACACATACTGTATTTGCAGTTGACATATATAGAAAATTGCTTTATTATGAAATGACTTAGCTATTAATACTATTATAAAAATTTAATGATTATATACAAGGGAGGAAAATGCATAAAAAAGCAGTTTTAAAGCTTTTCCACAGGAAAAAAACTTTTAAAGCTTTTCCACAGGAAAAATACATTTTTTCAAAATTCCAAATTTTTGTAATTCTCAATATTTTAAGAATATTTGAATGTGTCCAATTTCTATACTTCTTCAGGATATCTTAAGAATATTTTAATGTATCCAATTTCTATAATTCTATAAATAGTATGAACTGACATCATAACATATATTTTATTTTTTCTTTTTGTTATAAAGAAAAAAATATTTAATAAAATTTGTTAATTGTTAATATACATTATAATAAATATTACAACAGCAATCAAATGAAAATACTATTTACAGTAAACAGATATTATAGAAAATTATATTTTTATCACATGGCTTTCATACTAATACTTTTATTTAAAAAAAAAAAAAAAAAAAAAAAAAAAAAGATAATTGTGAGCAGGAAAAGGCAAGGAAAAAATTGTTTTAAAATTTTTATTTCCACATTGAAAAGAAGTTTTAAAACGCTTTAAAGCATTTTTCTACAATTCAAGTTTTTATTCTTCAGAATATCATAAGAATATTTGATTTTATTTAATTTCTATAATTCTTCAGAAAATCTTGTGTAAGTATTAGAATATATCCAATTATCTCAAAATTTTCTCAAAAAAGAAATCTTAAGAATATCTTAAGTTATTTGGCCCACATAAGCCTACATGTAGAGAAAATTTTCAGATTATATTCTTAAGATTTTCTGCAGATTATATTCTTAAGATTTTCTGCAGATTATTTTCTTAAGATTTTCTGCAGATTATTTTAAGATTTTCTGCAGATTATATTATTAAGAAAATCTTAAGATTTTAGGCTTAAGATAAGGGACAAATAACTTAAGATTTTCTTAAGATTTTTTTTTTGAGGAAAATCTTGATTTTTTTTTCTAGTAGGGTTATATATGTAGAACGTTAACTTAATTTAAAAATACTGTTGTCATCATCCCTGTAAAGCAATTATAAAATATAGTAGCCGAATAGATGGATGCAGACGTTCACTTACAAAAACATTTTTTAATTAGAACATAAGATGACACTGAACACACAAATCCCCGTAGGGAAAAAGAACAAAAAACATAGAAATATTTTGATGAAATTGGTTGCATCTCAAACGTAAAGGAAAATGCCAGGAAATCAGTGTGTCAGGCCTTGTTTTAACTACTCAAAGGGCTGTGGCTGAAGGAATGATGTCATTACGCAATTAATCATGTCTTTTTAATTACTTTTAGTTTATTCTAGAAGATATAGTACCTGTACAGTAAACAGGGAATCAATGAGGCTGCTTTTCTAAATTCAAGATGACAGAAAATAATTGTTTGCCGCCATTATTGTGAAAAATGTTCTTTAGAATTTGTCAATAGGGAATCTAGATTTTCAGTCGACCACAGAAAACATTTAAGTTAGAATTTTACTTCAATAGGACTTTATTATTAGAAATATAAAGTGATATATATATATATATATATATATACCGCGTAGCCATGATTAAACTGACAGTGCTCACAGTCTTTTGTAGCGCGATCTATTTGCGAGAATGACGCCACATTTTGTAGGAAGATTAAACAAGACGGGGGGTGAAGGATTCCGCAAAAAAAAAAAAAAAAACTGTTTCCAAAAGTTACCGCTAGGGGAATATTTAACGCTGTGCAATAGAAAATAAAATACATTTTTAAAAGTGTTGCCATATTGCACTTGAACTAAATGAGAAAATAGGCAATTTTATTCTTCGGAATCCTTCTTTATTATGGCCACCCGGTATATATATATATATATATATATATATATATATATATATATATATATATATATATATATCACTTAGATATATGTAGCTAGATTTATATATAGACATACATATAAAAAAGTAAGTTTACATATATTTATAGATATCGACAGAGGGAGGATACAGGTAAAGTGATATATAGAAATAAATAAATATAAATTAATATTGATATATGTATAGAACAAATGTATATAGATAAAAAAATTGTAGGTAGAAAAATAAATAGAAGAAATAGATAATTATATACCTAGATGAAGATAAAAATTAATAAATGATGCTTCGTACTAATAAAAAAAAATCCTGTGTTGGAAAAAATATGACTTAACTCATTTTCATCCTCGTGGATTTGTAATAATCATCGGGTGGCAGCAATAAAGCATTCCGTCGCGTCATTACCTGGAGATTTATTTATGTACCTAAATTTTTTTCAACGGATCGAAATAATCCTTTTTTAACAGGTTTTTGCGTGGCATGCAACTGATCCGGATCGTAGCAGATTAATTCCGCTCGAGAAAAAAAAGAACTGCTGAAATAACCGATGTCATTTCCTGAAAGGAGGGGTGGTGGATGGTAGTTAATCAGATGTCGCGGTTTTATTCTTCATACCTGTCTTATCGCAACGGCACAATATTTTATAGCAGTGGCTCTCAGTCTGTTTCTATGGGAAAAAACGAGAAATTAAAACGAAATAAAAAGAAAAATTAATTGCTTGTGGTGAGGTTTGATCATTTTAAAAATTAATCTATTTTTAATCTATACTTATTCTTATAATTTTCCAACTTTAAGTGACATAAATAGAATTTAACATATGAAAATATATTATAATATACATTTTAAATAGCAATAGATTAAGAAAGTAGAAAAAATAACTTGTATTCTATGCTTACATTCAAATTTAATTTTATATAAAAATGTTACTATCTGATACAAAAATCACTCTAATGTTTTATTTAGAAAAACACCTCAGTTTCATTCTCCAATTTTTTTTAAATTTGGAGTAATTTTAAAATGAAAATAAGTATGAAATGTTCATGAATTACATACATTACAAGTATGCAAATATGAGCATATATATATATATATATATATATATATATATATATATATATATATATATATATATATATATATATATATGTTACTGTGAATGCCCGAAATTGGAGAATGTCGACATTCACCGGTGAATGTCGACATACACCAAATACCTCGGTGAAAGACAGAATATTTGATTATATTCTTACATATTCGGACTATCACCGGTGTATGTCGACAATCCGCCTGCATTGATGGTGAATGTTGAAAAAAATAGTTTTGTTACGTTTTTAAATCATACTTTATTATTAAAACATATATTGATATATGTTAAAATAGCACTTATCATGAAGGAATACTCCAATGTCTCTGCATCCATTCCAAAGGAAAATATAGAAGAGCTTCAACCTATTACGCCTTCTATCAAGCCATGACTAAACATCAGAAGTTTATTTCTATTAAAAAAAGCGGCCGCAAAACATAATCTTCTAATGCATGCAACTAAAATGTTACAAAAATCAAAAAGAACATTTCCTCCTGCTCAAATGGATGATACTGTGTGAATACAAGTCCCTGATGTCGACCGTGGTACAGATGCCCGAAATGTATTGGTGGTTGTTGGAATAGAAGATTCCTCTTTTGATAAATAAGTAAAAAAAAAACATCGTACGCTCAAACAGCTTTATACCCGTAATCAGTTTATATTTTTAAAGAAAAGTTATTCTCCATAGATGAGATTTCTTCTCAAGAAATGTCGCTCTGACAGAAGTCGCTGAAGCTAATTCGAGATGTGGATGGCATGTCTATAAACGTTGTCATTGCAAAAAGAAATGTTTAGTTACTAAATGATATTAATAAATGTAAGGGACTCTTGTGCAATTCAAATTGCTATAATAGTATAAATTGGTGCAACAAATAAAATAATATAACGTCAATCACATAATTAAGTTAATTATTGGTATTATTTTCTGTTCTAAGAGTATTCGGTTTATTTTATGTTCAACAGTTACATGTGCTATTACTATAATATAACGTCAATCACATAATTAAGTTAATTATTGGTATTATTTTCTGTTCTAAGAGTATTCGGTTTATTTTATGTTCAACAGTTACATGTGCTATTACTATAAATTTGACTGTATTATGAAGAAGAAAATATAAATATCCGACATGTTCAACATTCACCATTAGTGCATGGTGAATGTCGACATTTACCAGTGTAAGTCAGAAATAAGGGTATTTAGCAAATATTTCGGACATACACCAAACGACTACGTGAATGTTGACATTCACCGGTGAAAGTCGACATTCTCCAGATTTCGGTCTTTCACAGTAACATATATATATATATACATTATATATATATATATATATATATATATAAATATATATATATATATATATATATATATTCCTTTTTCTTCAAAAAAGCAATCTTGCCACGTAAGGGTTAATATCTGTCAATAGATCCTAGAACATACATCGTCTGGTTTTAGTGATTTATAACGGTCTTATATTTATACTTGCAATTTCAAGACGTCTAAAAAATCGCAATTCCAGCATTTGGTAGGAGAACGGTTACGTAATGATTCTTGTCTGAATTGCTAGATGACTAACCAGAAGTACATTGTTTAAAAAAGCGTTTGACTGTCGGTATGACATTTTAGTGTGATACCTCGGGGACTCTTACAGTTATTGAATCTGTGACTGCTAGGAATCGCCTTTATACGGTAGTTGCAAGATCAGCTAGTCTTTGATTAGTAAGATATTGTCTGTAATACTGTCAACCAACCGACACAACGAACCTGAAATGTTAACGCGTAGGAAGATGTCATAATTCAACTCATAGGAATATTTTAGACTGGAGCGCTCTTCCAGTCTAAGAGCATCAATTTGTGTTGATATTTTGTAATCGGATAGTTTGGAGAATTACTGCGAACTTGCTTTCTGTAACACTAGTTAAACGAGAAGACCTATTTATTAAGGCCGATTCTGAAGGACCATAGACACTTGCTTTTTAGTGGAATACAAACTCACGTAATCTGATGTAGACGTTCTACCTATATGGACATCGTGACGACGTACATGTCTAAGTGATATTAAATATGCCCGTTAGTTGCATTTTATCGCAGCTATATTCCACTTCAACAGTATTTTCTGTACAGAATCAGTCAATAAACGTTTTGAAAAGGCATAGACAAACTCACGGAATGTGATGTAGACGTTTTACCTATATGGACATCCTTCGACAGCCATTTGACCATCGTTTAGGGATTTTTGATACATATGTTAGTAACAAGAGAAGTGCAGCTGTACTTACGTATTCTGTTCAGAGAAAAATATCAATATTTGGGATAAATTCATCTTCAAGATTGAGACAGTTAAACAGGATATTTATATTGTTTGTTGTATTCCCTAATACGTCTGTTTGCCATACTAACATTTTAACAGTAAGAGCTTAAGATGTATATTTTTTCTTAACTTTCTCTGAAGTTCAGTTTTGCGTTTGTTTTAACATTTTATTAATATTTTTTCATGTATTTTCTGTATTTATAACATGAATAATTTGAAATTGGTATTTAATCTTTTTTCTTTGTAGGTAAGTTTCTGATAAAGTTCTCCCATAGTTTGAATTTTGTTGAACCTAGTAAGTCATGTCTTTTATTTCAATTTTTGATGGATACAAATCTTTTTTTTTTAAATTACAATTGTTTTTACTGTATATTTATCCTGTTCAGCTTTTGTGCATATTACTTTCACTAGCATATAGCCCGTCATACGACGGGATCAGTAAAATTTTTAATTTTCCAGAATTGTAAAGTACCCTTTGAGGCAGGTAAAAGAATGGTTTGTTTTTTGGTTGAGAATTATCTGGTACACGCTCAATAATTTATCTCATACTCTAAAGTCTCCCGATAGTGTGAATGCAATTTAGAATCGCGCTAAATTCATTTAGTCAAACTGTGTGGTTATGTATAAAAAACAAACACACAAAAGAACAAACTTCTTAATTTTCAAAGATATATAACTTAAACGACTTTTATGAAAAGAATTTGTTGTTAATACCGGTGATGAAATTTTCTTTGCAACAAAAGATAATCGATGATTAAATTTAAAATTATCAGGGCTTCGAACCGTAATTTTTTTTGTTCCGGTTTTCGTTCCGAACTAAAAAATTAATATCGGTTCAGTTCCGGTTTTCGCTCCGCCAAAAATAACGGTTTTCGGTTCAGTTCCGGTTTTCGCCCCGCCAAAAATAACTGTTTTCGTTTCAGTTCCAAATGAATAATTTCATTTTATGTATATTCTTATTTGTACTAAAAATATAATTCTATCATAAACAAAAAATGTAATTGTATCAAAATTTAGAAGATTTTATTCTTTTTTTAATTGGTACACTATGTGAATTGATACAAACAGCAGGTACGATAAGAGCGGCGAGCATTGGCATTGTTATCCATTATCAAAATCGCATTTGACAACTAGGTTCATGATTACCCACATTCGTCGTTTGACTCTCACATCGTGCACTTGGCCTTGCAATAATTATGTAAAAAATATATTATTTATTTAACATATGAAAATTGCCTCTAATTATTAATATATCTTCTAACGTGGTTTCACTGAGATTACTTCTGTTGTCTCGGAGAATAAATTTCAAACCTGAAAACGCTCTTTCAACAAATATCAAAATAGGAAATCGAGAAGCAGTATACATGTAATGATAATTATAAAGTTGACGTTAAATTAGAAAATATTGATAAGTTGGTAACAGTAACAAAATGACTGAAAGATATATCGAACCGAAATAAACCGATATTTTTTTCGGTTCAGTTCCGGTTTTCGTTCCGAC
>CM063509.1:52883544-52886044 GCA_032207245.1 Pardosa pseudoannulata
CTTGCGTTAACAGTGTTAGAGCTGCACACGGCTCAAACTCTTTTCACTCCTCTAATAGCATTAACCCCGGATTGCGCTTAAACTCTAAGTGAATTAGGCAGGTCTCTGAGGAAAGCGCAAATTCTTGCCTTTAGGACAAATTACCCGCGTAATTTCCGGATGAGCGGGCTCATTTTATTATTTGTTTTGCCCTTCCGGTTTGTCCTTTTAGACAGTTAATTTGGAGGGCTTTTTATTGAAGGCAGATATTTTCATATCGCGTTAAGATGATACGAGCGACGCTGGAATCGATTTGAGGCTCAAAGTTCTCTTTCCCATACACGAGTATTTTTTTTTTATCTTAGGTATTTAGAATTTTCTTTTACAAAAGAATTTATTGATCAAATTAGTACAATTGAAAATCATGATAGCCGTTGAAATTAAAGATGATTTCGTACGGGTCTGAACCGAGACCTTGTACGGTATGGTTTGGTTTGGAGTGGTAAGGTCTACTATTTTGCTACACGAGGGCTGATGAGGCCGGGACCTACTTAACCCCTTTGAGACCAACGTCTCGTATACGCGACGCAACAATTTCACTCTTATCAGTCCAGCGTCGCCTCCACGCGATGATCTACGGTTGATATTGAGAGACGTGTGCGTGATCGGAGATCTGAACGCTTTAATTTAATTTTGAAATAAACTAAACTCCTCGGCACAACAACCCCTAGGGTTGGTTTGGTTTGGAGTGCTACGGTCTACTTTTTGCAACACGAGGGCTAATGAGACTGGGACCTACAGCTTAAAGCCGATTCCGAACGGCTACGAACATCCATGCCACAGTGGAATTCGAACCCACGAACTCTGGTTCCGAAGGCCAGCACCCTAACCAATCGGCCATCGTTCGGCTACAGCCCCTAGGGAGCCAGGGCCTACGGTACCAATCTCTGTTTCCGAGACCAATGGTCCTGTGGTGCTAAGAATATGTTCCGATTATGTGGTCAACCTTACGCGAAAACACCAGTGTTTAGTTCTCAAGCATGCTTGATCCTCAGTTTGTCTACCCACTGAAGGGATGAAAGACTGAGTGAATCTTGCCCAGTCCGGGGATCGAACCTCGAATCTGTGTTGTGGGAGCTCGAAGCACTACCCCAACGCCACAGGGCTTCTTAATTTTTAAATGCTATATTTAATTACTAGATGGTGTAAACGGCAATGGTTTTCACAATGGTCCACTCGTATAGCATTTACATGCTGGTCCTCAATGGGTCAAAGCTGATTCTGAATCGCTGCAAACTTCCATGCCTTCAGGGGCATATGTATCTGCGAACTATGGTTCCGAAGAGAAGCGCCCGACCCATATGGCCATTTTTCGACTGATTTTGTACGGAACAAGGGGGAGACACGGTCAGAAGTTATTTTTTCTATGAATGTTTCTATTTTTTCTATATTCGTTCGCGCTATTTCAAAGGACGGGCTTTAACGGTTCTCTTCCGTGCCCGGTTCGAAAATGTCTTTGTTAATATCCGAACATAGTATCCGAAGCAAGATACGGTAAGCAAGGGTGATTCTGATCCAAAAATTTCCGAATATTTGTGCGAGCTTATTCCAAAATTATTTATTAAAAAAATCGCGAAAATTTTAAAAGAATTTTCTAAAAAATCTGTTTCTGAAAATTAAAAAAGAAAGTTGTTTAAAACTATCTTACGCTTCAGATAAAATAATATATAAATAAATTTTGAACGTAATCAGAAAGTTATATATTTTTCTCCCCCTTTTTCCTTTTTTGCCGTATCCACAAATCTTTTTTCTACGTACAAACCGTAATAATATATTATGTGATTTTCTTTTTTAGAGCAATATGTTAAAATTTAAATTAATGTATTCAGATTAAAAAAATTGAATTTTTGCTTTCTAGATAACCAACACACATATTGATATATGAGAGTTTGTATTATTTTATATAGAACACACTTATATTTGCAACTCTATAATAAGATGATATATATTAGAACATATTAATATATTGATATTTGGTAAACGATAAATCGCAATATTAAAATTCAGATATCATTTAGCTCTAGTTTTGACATCCAGAAATTAACCTTAATATAGTTTTTATTTTAAATTAGTAGCTTACACACTTTTTCAGAAAATTTTGTTGGATGTTCAGAAAAAAAATTTCTTTGGGTAGAATCACTCATGGGTAAGTCATATTTTAAATTGTATGTTAGAATAGATGCTAAAAGGGGATATGGACTAAGGGGAGAAGTACTACTTAAAGTTAATTCCGTATAGTTACGACCCAGCAGTTGGATTTTAACCCTTCAGGATCTGAGCCATATCAGTAGTCGTCCGGTAGGGAATGAAAATGAAAACTGATGTCTTGCATATTTTGTTCTTTTACATGTTTTCTTTTCTGTGGTATTGAACAATATTAACACGTTGACTGCCAACTACGAGATAACTCGTAGATTGCGTTCTTTTCTATGACGCCAACTACGAGTTATCTCGTACTGTG
>CM063509.1:52888544-52897177 GCA_032207245.1 Pardosa pseudoannulata
TTCTTCTCTTCGCGATTCCCGGGATATGGGCATTTTTAAGTTCATATACTAACGTAACTTGAGACCAAACATTTTTTGTGTGATAGTGGTTTTATGTTCTCTAACAGTAAGAACAAAAGCATAACAAACAAAAATTTACCTGTCTTTTCTATGAGTAAGAGAAAGTAGAGGGGAGGCTTGTAGAAAGTAGAGGAAAGTAGAGGGGAGGCAACAATAGTAATTTACCTGTAACTGCCGGTTTACCTGTGTTTCAAATTTACTTGCTTCTTCCCTTCGCGATTCTCGGGCTATGCGCATTTTTAAGTTCGTATACTAACGTAACTTGAGGACAAACATTTTTTGTGTGATAGTGGTCTTATGTACTCTAACAGTAAAAACAAAACCATAACAACAAAAAAAATTTACTTGTCTTTTCTATGAGTATGAGAAAGTAGGGGGAAGGATACTCCCGATTATTTTTTACTTGTGGTGCCATTTTCAGAATCAGTTTCTATGGAGAAGTTCCATGTACTTACCGAATGTCGAAAAGGAATGTAATTTAGAAGGAAGTGTATTTTTGATTTTAGAATTTAGGTGATCCCTAAAAAGTTGTAGTCTACAAGAGATTTTTGTGTGATACATGCACATAACAAAATTGAAGTTTTCTACCAACTTTTGGTTATTACCGACAACCGGAAATAGTACTTTACCTGTTATTGCCCATTTACCTGTGACTTGTTTCAAATTTACTTGCTCCTTCCCTTCGCGATTCCCGGGCTATGTGCATTTTTAAGTTCGTATACTAACGTAACTTGAGGACAAACATTTTTTGTGTGATAGTGTTCTTGTGTTCTCTAACAGTAAGAACAAAAGCATAACAAACAAAAATTTACTTGCCTTTTCTACGAGTATGAGAAAGTAGAGGGGAGGCTACTCCCGATTTTTTTTTTATTTGTGGTGCCCTTTTCAGAATCAGTTTCTATGGAGAAGTTCCATGTACTTACCGAGTGTCGAAATAGAATATAATTTAGAAGGAAGTGTATTTTTGAATTTAGAATTTAGGTGATTCCTAAAAAGTTGTAGTCTGCAAGACATTTTTGTGTGATACATGCACATAACAAAATTGAAGTTTTCTACCAACTTTTGGTTATTATCGACAACCGGAAATAGTAATTTACCTGTTATTACCGGTTTACCTGTGTTTCAAATTTACTTGCTTCTTCCCTTCGCGATTCTCGGGCTATGCGCATTTTTAAGTTCGTATACTAACGTAACTTGAGGACAAACATTTTTTGTGTGATAGTGTTCTTGTGTTCTCTAACAGTAAGAACAAAAGCATGTCAAACAAAAATTTACTTGCCTTTTCTATGAGTATGAGAAAGTAGAGGGAAGGCTACTCCCTTATTTTTTTTTACTTGTGGTGCCCTTTTCAGAATCAGTTTCTATGGAGAAGTTCCATATACTTACCGAGTGTCGAAAAAGAATGCAATTTAGAAGGAAGTGTATTTTTGATTTTAGAATTTAGGTGATTCCTAAAAAGGTGTAGTCTATTTCCTCTTTATTACTGTTACTGTGATGAGTCGTTTTTCTCAGAGTGCAATTCAAAATAAACTTTAGGGTTCTGGATATTATCAAAAATAAGCAACTTCTTCCTTTCTCTAAAAGGAGATTTGTGAACTAAATTTTCAAAAAGCCTGTATGTCTTTCGATTTTTTTCGACTTTGAGTTGATAGTTTTTTCCTCATTAGTCTTCAAGTAGCAAAACATCTAATAAACACTCTTGTGTTTTCTATAATCTTTTCTTTGCTTGAGTATTCAATATTTATTTTTACTCTAAAGAAAATTACTAATGTTTTGTATTACTATAGACTTAAAATTCTTTCATAAGCATGAAACGCTCAGTCTCAATTTTAAAGGCTTTCAAAATTTCATTTTACAGTTTAAGAAGCATTTAAAAAATTTCTGTTATCAGTTTGAGCCCAGAAATATTTGTCTAGACCGTTGCTATACGAAAATCGAACTATAAGTAAAAAGAAATCGTATCTGTTCTGTGGAAGATCGCCAAACTCCTTTTTGTTTCCATTTCGTCAACCGCCACGTGACTTACGTCCGATGTGGTAAAGTTTCTTTTATATATGTCGCGTAAGAAATGACCGCGATGAATTAATTGGCAGCTTGCGATACTAATAAAAGTTCAATTGATAGTAGCGCTGAGTACGAAGTCAGGAATTAGATATCTGGAAATGAGTTTTTTTAACGAAATAATAACCGAGTTGTAATGATTTAGCGCAGTACTTCAAGGACCACTACATATTTAATTTTTATTTGCTCGACCACCAGTTATATGACTTCAAAATAAAAATAACTTTTGAATATATTTATAGATTAATAATCAGAAACTTTTATTTTATTAATACAAAATGCACATGTTAAAAGTGAAAAGTTATATCGTAATTAAAAAAAACCTCTTTCATTAATCAACTCACCAAGTAAAGTATTACTGTTTCCATTGGTTACTTTATCTTTAATTTAACTAAAGAAATACATAATATCTACTTGTTTTTCACTAATTATGGCTTTACTTTATCTATTATATTCAAATCTGTAAAAGAAGAAAAAGAATTAGTAGTTTGAAATCTAATTTTTGGTACTATTTATTTCGCTAATAAATAGTACCTAAGATTTAAAGATAAATAATAAAAAGCATAATTCATCATAAGTTCTGTTAGTTTTCCTTTTTTAATCTGAATGTTAATGAAACTTTTTGTTAGTTGTGTTGCAGCTTACAAGAAATAAACCGCTTTTTTCTGCGGTCCATCAAAAATTTTTCACGGACCACTGGGGGTCCGTGAATCACCATTTGGTAACTGCTGATCTAGCGAACCCCTACTCTCGAGTGTGACCAACAGACATTCCCCTTTTCACTGGAACCGTATGAGGAGTAAAAAATGTTTCAAAACGTATTTATTTCTACACAGTTTAACTGTCAACATTGCCTAATTGCATTTACGTGACTCTCATCTCGGATTCTCGCTTTCATTCGAGATAAATACCAAAAAGAATTTTACAATTTTTAGTGGTAATAATTTCGAAACATTACATATATTTATTAAAAATTAAATATATGAAATTGAAACTAAATATATAAAAAATTCAATTGTGTTAATACAAGTAACATATTTGACCGTGAAATCCTTACGCCATACATATGACGGATCAAAAATATTTATAAAAAATATTTATTTGTTTAAATATTATATAAATCTAGCCTTAAATTTACTTACAGAATATAAAGTAGAAATAAAATATAACTAATATTTAAAAGATTTTTTCCCAAAATATTTTTATATTGTGAAATTTTCCTTGATACCCATTTATTAAGATTATTTATAGGAATTATGTCACAGAAGTAATAAATACACGAGGACGATGATTTCTCCTCTTACTGAATTATCATGTAAGGGTTTAAAAAAAAACACCTAGTGCAAAGATTTCTAAAATTTTGAATTTTAAAAATATTTTTGTTGTTAATGTTTATTTATAATATGAAAACTATTTTATACATATATTTAACTAAAAAATATGCAAATGCAAATCCATTTTCTAAATAAAATGCTGGTAATTATCCATAGCCTAAATTCTGTAACCCTTTTTATAAGTAATAAAATAAAATCTTCGTTAATCAGTATTATCGTTAGTTAATAAATGAATGTTTGAAATAGAGTTAATAAACGGATATTTCAAATTTTGAAAAAGATAACTTTATTATATAACCCTTATAAATTGTTGCATTTGGTTGAAATAAAATTAAATGAACCGAAATAAGTATTAATTTGTAATTTGATTATAATCTCACAATTTGAAAATTCTTCAGTTCTTTTAGCAATGTGAAATTTTTAAAAGTTAAATTATATCTATAATAAAATTATATTTAAAATTTGGTATAAGTTTACAATGATGTGTTTTTAATATGACTAATTTTAGTATATAAATAAATACTAGTTGAGCAATGTATCCTTCCCTGTCAGAAAATAAGGAGGTCACGTTGACACCCCCCTAATATTCTCAAAAACAAATGAACCAAAAAAAGGGGGGGGAGGTAGAAATTTCACTGTTCCAGAGTGGTGAAGTACTTCAAATAGGGATGGATAAACCTCCAAATTCTTGAGCGATATCTGTGGTAACTTTAAACTAAACTTAAACAAAACGTATATAAATAGTATAAATTTCTATTTGTAATTCTTTGAACGGATATTAATCGTTATTTTAATTAAATTACTATCGCGATTTTAAGCTTCTTGTTATTGATTATAGTATAGTTTTTTATTGGTTGTAAAATTTTACGTTGTACTGAAACACCAAGAAATGGTCAAACTATCTTGGGATTTCAAGCTCGCTGCGGAACACGGCGTCGCTTGGATTGTATTGAATAATACGTCATTCTCGGTAAGGAATATTATGTGATATCAAAGGACTCGTGCTGAACGCTCTCTATTAAAAAACGAGAAATTTCAGTGTTCCCAGTCTCATCACCTGCTATTTTTTAATTGCAAATCGGCTAAAAAAAATACTAAGAAAAACTGTGTTAGTTGTAAAATATTTTATTCATCGTATATAATTTAATTTATATAAAATTTCTTAAAAACTTTTAGAAACTACTACTGCCACCCAGATAGCAAATTTAGTTTGCAGCAAACTTGCAGCAAGTTTAGCATGACAAGTCTGCAAGTTTGAAACAAGACTGCAGCAAGTCTAAGAATTTTCGCTTGCTTCAAGGTTGTCATGACAAGGTTGCCACAGTTTTGCAGCAAAATAGCGTTGCAAAGGAGTGGTCGCTTTATGTTCCGTCTAACTTGCAGGAGTTTTGCTGCAAGTTTGTAGCGTCAAATTTGTTATGACAAGATATTATACAGAAAAAAATGAAACTTGCTGCAAGTATGCATGCTATCTGGGCAGTAACGTCTTCATAAGTTCATCAGATATTTTTAAACCCTCTTGTTGATCTTATGGCGATGTTGCCAAAGTAGGTCTTTGCAAGAAAATGATTCAAAATGAATTATCATACATGTTTAACTTATAATCCTCGTGTGTAATCCATTATTTATGGGTTTTATGCACATCTAATATATAACAAATTATATGCTAGTTTTATTTTAATACATATATTTTTAAAGACTCATCTTTCTCTCTTTTGTCGGATATTCATTTTAAATGAACCTTGTCGAACGATGTAAGTTTCGCTGCCCTTACTTCTTGTATTTCTCAAAGACGAAATCGAGAGTGAGTAGAATTTAAAAATAAGGAAACTTTGTCAGCCAAAAGATGTCCTCTAGATAAATGAAAGAAGGTTTCACGTAAGTGGCAACTACTCAGAATGTCTCGGGTTTTCTCCAAGTGTAGCTGAAAGAACGTGAAGCTATCTGTGTTAAAAATGAAATGCCCTCGGAGAGATAAAAGGTAGGAAATACTGAAATCTAGCGTTGAAAGATAGATTTAGCCCAAAGCGCATTGATTCAAGTACCATCAAAGTTTGATCTTTTTCATTTCACTTCGATGTTAGTAGTCAGGCCTTATATCTTTCTCTTACCTTTCTGTGAGATTTCATTTCTTAAAGTTTACTAGAAATTTTTCGATGCGGATTTCCAAAATATTTTAACGCTTCTGGATGTCATTGATCCTGATACATTTTTTTAAAGAAACTTTTTAAGCTTTTGTGTTAGTACATTGAACATTAATGTTTCTCAGAGAAACATAACGTGTTAATTAGAAAGTTGTCTATTTTAAAACTGTAATTAAAGATTACTACTCTGTGCATCACGGGTATTCATTTATATCTATTTCTTTTATGGTGCATTTAAAAAACCGTAATAGAAGTCTAATAAATTGGTAGTACCATTTTCCTATATGGTTGTTTCTGCCAAGAAAATCATGTAAAAGTTAAAGTTACGCTAAGAATTTTGGTGTCACAGTGTAATACGCCAATCATATTGTTTTATACTTTTATATATTTTATAGTATTTTATAAACCTGTGCATATTGGAAGAGCAATAGATTCAATTTAATATTCCTGCAAATTTTTGTGATACCGAAAAAGCTGATTAAAGGCCTTATTACACATCAACTTAAACACAATAATTCGACTGAAAATTTCTTTGCTGTCTCAGAAGAAATCCGCGTATTTTTCCTTATAAACTGAATTCCTTACTTTTTCCAATGCATTCTGGTTAAAGTGTGGTACGCTTTGACTCTTTTGGTTGATTATTGGGAACCAAATTTAATTAAGAAGAAACACAATTTCGGTGTAAAAAATGCATGCCAAATTTCATTCATCTACGATGCCGATTCTATTCAATTCTTATACGGAAAAGTAAGATCAGTTTGTTCTACGCCTCGTTGTCGAAAATCTGTTATTTAGTATTGATTTTTGTCAGATTATTTCAATTAAAAACCAATCAAATCTTTGTAAATCTTTGCTGATTTTTACTAACGCATCGATAGTTGTTAATATTGTAGAAAGACATTAAGACAATTGATGAGCATAATAGTGCCTGGAGGTATAAGAAACAAAAGAAAGGGAAGGATTTTTACGGGAACCTGACATATGACAGCGTTTTGCTCTCCGTTTGATAAGTCGGGAATGAAAAGTTTTCTGAAATGTTCTTTTCTTTCCTTCTTCTGTCCTTACGTGCTGTTGTCACGGACCAAGGGGGATTCTTGGTCTGGAATGAGGAGATCAATAACGCACGTGGTAAGGAGGAAAGGGGAGGTGGAGGGAGAGACGAACTTAGATATTGAAAAGGAAGGATTCCCCGAGCGAGGAATTTCTGAGAGTAAGAATATTGATCACGCGTCTTAGTGTGCGTAGAGAGCTTTAAGTTCAGCTTTCACGTGAGAGGTCGGCCAGGAAAAATCTATTCAGGCGCATTTCATTTATTATTTCGTTAGAAAATTTAATTATGGGTGGGGGTGGTTTCCCAGGACATGCAACAGTTTGAGACAAATTTCATGGGCAACAGGCATATTTTAAATAGCGGATATAATTAAACCTCCAGCAAACATTGCTGTTCGACATGATGGGAACAGATGTTGAGTGTACGAGGTTGTGGCGAGGCTGAGAGTTTAGGTATGCGTTGCTGTGGCTACACTACAGCGTTGTGGATGGGATTGTTGAGATTTCAGACGAAACCTTTTAGATAAAGGTTTCATTTTAGAAGACCGCGGATATCTGCAAACTTCTGTGTCTCTTTCACATACCAACATTCCGTAATCACAGAATGATTTTACTAGGACATTGTGATAGTTTTAAGAAATATTTCTCGGAAAAAAGTTGTCTATTCTATTCCGTAACTTATAGACAAAATTCATATAATAGTAAGCTTCTTATACATTAGGTAAAATGAAAATCTACTGGCAATTCATATTGA
The DNA here is from genome assembly GCA_032207245.1 of Pardosa pseudoannulata. NCBI lineage: Eukaryota > Metazoa > Arthropoda > Arachnida > Araneae > Lycosidae > Pardosa > Pardosa pseudoannulata. The sequence continues at coordinate 52,895,948 of CM063509.1, forward strand.
TAGGGGAGGTGCAAATTACATTCTTCCACAGAGGCGGCTTATAGCCCGAAACCGACCTTGTGTGTGTGTGTGTGCGCGTGCATGTATATATATATATATATATATATATATATATATATATATATATATATATATATATGTCAGGCTTCCACTAAATGACACTAGAGTCCTGAATACATTTTCATAACTTTATTCAAATCTCATAGCACACTACTCATCAGTCATTTTTAATGGCGTCGCACATTGGCGCCTAACTTTTAACAAAGGCAGACTTAGCTGCCTCGGGTAGCCACAGAATGGAATGTGCACACTGCTGTCTGCCCAGATCACTGCGCGTGAGCCGTATTTATGTGGCTAACTCCTCACGCTGCTTCACTTTCAGTAAAGAATCCCTACTTAAAATCTTTTAAAATTAATCTACAATTTAAATCCTGACATTATATATATATATATATATATATATATATATATATATATATATATAATAATATACGTTCAGGCTCATACCCTGCGAGAAAAAAGGAGAAAGACATTCATTCCAGACATTAAAAGTTTATTCGAACAGATTATTCCATTTTTCCAATTTTCTTTTCAATACGATACTCAATTCGACAGCAGGTCACCAGCTCACAATTTTTACCTGTTCTATTTGGAATTTGGCCTGTTCTCTTCTTATATAATATTTTTTACACCTCATATTCTTCCGCTTACAAAGAGTTCGCTTTCTTTTTATTAATTAATGCTGTGCTTTTTAGTTTTAAAATTCCAAACTTAACACACACATGTATGTCTGTAATATATCAAAATTATTACACCTCAAATATATATCTGAAATTCTCCTTTTTCCCTTCTTATTTTTCATACCTAATTTCCCAAACCACAAAGTCTCATATTTAAAGGAATGTTTTATGACTTAAATTATTTTTACCAGTCTCCTAAAACTAACGCTAGAATAAATGCTAATTTTCTGTATAATTTTCTAATAATCACTGGCCATATTTTCCAGCTGCCTAAAAAAAAGCTAACTCCTTCAATGTCTAAATTGCTGCATAACACTGACTAAGCTGTTGGTCTCGTGGGAAAAAAATTCGCTGTTTGGTTCGAAATTGATAGAAGTGCATTTTCTTCAAAAGAATTCAATGAATAGACTCTTGTCCTATAAAGAAGTTAATTTTTAGTGTTAACTTCAAAGATTTTCTACTTTGACTTTCCCCGTTTGTTCATTGGAGC
>CM063509.1:52897277-52907277 GCA_032207245.1 Pardosa pseudoannulata
ACATCCAACTGAAATCCTGATGATATATATCACCAGGATTTCAGTTGTTATACTCTGTATTTTTGGACTAATTAAAAAATATTTTTTTCTTGGGATGATTTTTCTTTTTTTAGCGAAGATAGAAGGTAACGCTATAAATTAATTTTTAAACTTTTGAGTATCTACTATTATTTACAGCTAACCGCTTCAGGCTGAAGCTTCAGTTTTGGGTAGTTAAAGTTCCCAAATATTTTTTTCAATATTCAAAATTGTTTTTTATTATATTACACTAACAATAAAAACAAAAATTTCATTATCCTAAAACATTTCTTTTAAATTTTACTTTTAAGAAGTATAATCTTGATAAATTATTATGTTCGGCTTTTTATCTTTGCATGGACTAACGGAAATTTTTTTCCCCGATCATTTAAAATGAACAAATGTATCTACAAATAAAAATAGTACTCACGAGACATAAATATTAAATACTAATTAAAACGATAAGGCTGTTAGAAATGAGAAGTAATAAATATAATTAATCTAAAGATGGGTTTATAAACTGACGCAACTTAATTCCAAATGAAAGAAATATGCCAAATTAAAACTGATAAATGGAAATAACAAATAAATATTTTAGAGCGAGGTAAAAGATCGTTTTCAAATTAATTAAATTACTTAGCAGATTAAAATTTTAAGATAATTTTAAAATATACCCATTTATGCCAAAATACACTGTAGCCACAACCTCTATATCATAAACGTACACACATGCGTGCAATTAGCCTGAACAGTCGGTTTCTCCTGGGAGAAACAATGTCTCTCCAGAAACAAAGTAAGGAAGGGCACAGGTAGCAGTTTGGCTTGATTTGGAGGGCTAAGGTCTCATTTTGCTATTAAAGAACTAATGGGACCAGGGCCTACTGCTTAAAGGCGCGTACTACATGTAACCAGCCACCTAACCGAAGCAACACCTCTTTAGAGATCAAGCCGTAGTACGAGAAATGTGACGTCACGTAGATAGCCTTCTCCGATCCTGATTTTTATGAATTATTTTTTCTGCTGTGTTTGTTTACCATTTGTTTAGCATTTTTAAGTATCAGTGCATAAAATTATGAAGACATGTACATTATATTTTCACAATTTTCAGTTTAAAAATCCCATTTTTATTACCACAATTTTCAATTTAAAAATCATAATTTTGGAAGATATTAAATACATTTACTCATATTAAAATGAGAATGTTGATGAAACATTTAGTTTAATAGATTTCTCATACGTGAAAGGAAATCTACATGAAATAAATTACTTTTAAATTCCTTCTTCGATTTTTAAGACTATCATTGATGCTGTGGAAACTTTCAAAACAGTAAAAGTATTTAAATAAATATATATTTATATAGGATTTGCAGCAAAAGTTCACACTTACATAATAAAAAATTCTGTAAATTGTTTGACTGTGTTATTCTTCACAATTTATATTTTTTTACTAGCATATAGGCCGTCATATGACAGGATCAGTAAAATTTTTAATTTTCCAAAATTGTAAAGTACGCTATGAGGCAAGTAAAAAAATGGTTTGTTTTTTGGCTGAGAATTATCTTGCAACAAAAAATAATCGATGATTCAATTTAAAATTATCACATATGTATCTAATCTATTATTTAAGCCAAATATAAAAGAAATTATTCACGTAATATCTAAGTTCAATGATAAACGTATGAGTAAGGCATAATTTAAATATTCAAAATAAGAAATGTTCAATGAGATGTTAAAGGAATGACGTCATAATGCTAAAACGTTATTTTTACCTATTTTTATGGGATTTTAAATTTAATCGTTGCTCTTAACCCTCCGAGTGGAACACAGAGGAAAAAAGTCTCCAAAAAATATTTTCATTGTGTCAGTGACAAAAGTGTTCTATGATTTTCTTCACCCTTTGTCGACTAGATTGGAATAAAAAAATCGTCACTGTTTATTTCCGGTTATAAATAGATATATAAATAGACATTATAGATTATTAATTTTTAAAAATAGTACTTATGATCATCATAAGAAATAATTTCTAAAAGTACCAAATAAAATATTCTTTAAAAGAATGATTATTCTACGAATAAAGCTATAATGATGATAAACATCTTTTATAAAAGAAAATTAAATAGAGAATTCAAAGATAAAAAAGTAATTATAATATTCTTAATAATTTAAAACTAATAAAAAATATTTTTATAAATATGTTTTCGAATACGAATTGAAGTCTATTTTTTTAATTGTACGTCGCCTTTAACGGGGAAAATGGAGTTGAAATTATGGCATTAAAGCTCGAAAAGAGGGGAAGGGGTCGAGTTCGAACGTTTTAAAGAATTACAAAATATATAAGAAGCCTATTTATACCAATTTATTTTAGAATCGGATCGATAGCTTAGGAGAAGATAAACATTACTCGCTATGAATTTCGTAACTATGGATGCCTCTATCCATTCCAACAAAATCTAGGACAGAAAACTTAGGCTATATTATATAGGGGATTATTATGTATTAAATAATACATTAGCAGTTAAAGAATTGTATTATTGTTTCAAATGAAAAACAAAACAAAATGTTTCTAATTCATTTATTTATTCTTAATCAGTTGCAGAAAATTTTAAAAAACACACAAAATTAATGCCTTATACATATAACAATTGGAACCTGGTATTAAATAACATTAACCTAAGGTTGGTTCAGTCTGACCCGGCGCAATGCGTTACACAGGGGCTAAGTCCGCATAAATAAAATAAATGACAAATTAGAGAAATAAGTACAACCAATGCAGATGCTTAAAGGTGATTTAGGCTATTCCCCACAATAGAATTCGTACTGAAGAGCAGAACTCTACCCACTCAGGCATTATTCGGCTACATTATAAAATATTAATTCATTAGAAAAGCATAGAAAGAATGTTCATGAATCACGTCCTTGATTTACTTGGATGTGTGGGAAAATAAAATATTTAGCAGCATAAGTAATTCGTTTATGTTTTTTTTTAAACTCATATATATCGCGTTCTCTTCTAAATTCGTTTCTAAAACTCATTAAGGAAAGTGAAATACAGTAGGCGTTGTAAACAAAGATTTAAAATAACACATTAGTGATAAAATGCTTTTTTTAAACATCTGTAATTATATGTCACAAACTAAACAAATATATAAAAAATAAAAAATTACATAAAAATCTAAAACTTATAGTGTCTCTAGTACTCTGTACTTTACTGATTAATATATTTCATTCATAAAATAGATTCAAAAATTGTAAATTTTTACAAAAATCTCTATAAGATAAATCGCACAAAATTGTACGCACATTTACAATGATTATACTCAGTGTTTTTAGTTAAATTCAAAGCAACATGATGTGTTTATGAACGATGAACTACAGAGACTGTTCGCACATTTTTTAGAAGGTGGTTAGCGGTATTAATAATTTGTTTGTTGCAAAATAAATAACTGCAATTGTACTATGTTTTTAAAAGTCAAAATTGTGGTCTGCCACTTGAATTTGTTTTTATTCAAAATTTTTTAACACAGTGGTTAATATATTTTATGGTCTTTTCGAAGAGAGGCATTTAATTTTAAAAACGATGTAGCATAGTTTTGTGATATCTAATGCATCGATAAGTAATATCGTCAAAAGTAAGGAAAAAAAATGTCAAATAGCCTCAAGTACAAAATTCCAAACAAGTATCCAAGGAAAAAAGGAACATCTGGCTATTGCAAATAAGTTTCATGTAAAAGAAAATCTCTCTAGTCAAAGGACAGTTGCAAAATCATTAAATGGGTATCCACTGTACAAAAATGATAGACGTGATTTAAATCTTAAGAAAGCGAAAAAACGCAATGTGCATCTTTTCTCTAAAATATCGCTGAATGCAGGACACGCTGCAGAATTCTGTATGAGAAACATTTATCCATAGAAAATGGGAAAAAGATTGTCAAATAGATGAATGAGTGTATTTAAATATTGCTACAAAAATAGAGCCATTTATTATCATAAAAATGGAGAAAAAAATTAAGTACATGCTTCAAGGAATCAAAAGAATGTTTTTCTCAGGAATTCATGATTGTTGCTGGTTTTTCATATAATGGCAAGTTAAAAATAAAGAGAATGGAAAAAAATGTCAAGATTAAATCCAAATACTACCAGAAATATATTTTATCGCCAATTTGTCTGAATGAAATATCGGTTTAGCAGTGCATAATCATTGAAACTCCATCAAGACAAAGTAGCAGACACATCAAAATACTGTAAATTTTAAAAGAAATGGAAAAAAAACGTCAGGCATATTGTCACTGATATCCCTAGTAAATGATGTACACCTAGGGATTTTTTCTTTATTTTAAATCTGCATTATCCAAAGTCGAAATCTAAAATCTAAAGTCTTCAAAAGATGGGATAGAATTTCTTTTAAACTTCAAAGCCATATTATCTGGAAATTAAGTGTCGCAAGATAGTTCAGTATAAGGGTTATCAAAAGAATTTTCAAAGCAAGAATATTATATATTTAGTTTTGGATTAAACATAATCGTATAAAAAAATGTGTGAACAGCCTGTGTATTTTCATCGATAAATATAATTTCATTTCTTAATCGATTGCAATTTTTAAATATCTCTTTACTCGAGCACAAAATTGTATGCAACTCACTGACTATACGCAGTAGCAGTTAAATTCAAAAACAACTGTTTTCAAGAAGGATGAAAAAATACCTTGCTTTTTCTGACTTATAAATTTCGATGTATCATCTTTTTTTGATTTTTTTTTCATTTTTAAAATTTAGAAAAACTTTTAGGAAGTTTTCAGGGATGATAGAATACCTCTTTGACACTTCAACATTATTTCTATTTAAAATTATCGCAAGATAGTTCAAAAGGAATATCAAATAGAACAAAACTAAAAAAATATTTTTAATTTAAAGAAATACTGTCATAAATAGACAACCTATAAATAATTTAAACAAATTTTCATTTCATTAAATTGTCCTAATTTTACATTGTTTATTCTTACAAAATACACGTGCAATATAAAAATTTTGAGCACATTACACACTACATTTTTAGTATTAAATTCAAAGCAATAATTTGAAATTAAAAATTATAAAATGCTTTTTTTCTGACTAAATAATTTTACAGCTAAATATATCATTTTAATTTTTTTTTACATTTACTAAAAAATAGAAAAAATCTTTTATGTGAATTTATGTTTTGAGGAGATTTAGAAGTGCCTATTTAGAAAAAAAAAAAAAAGATTTTAAAAATGGCCTCCAATGGACGTTTTCAATATGTATCCGCTCCCCCATATTCCTTTCAATAAAAACAGAAATTATCACATCCCAAAACTTCGACAGTTTTTGCGCGCATTAAACTAAATGCCCCGCGTTTGCCATCCTTAGAGTTCTTTTTTTTTATCTTTTCCACAGACCCCCTTTCTCTCCTCCCCTTTTTCAATTCCTTCAACCCAATTTTTAAGCCCACCCCTCTTTTACCCCCACCCCCCGACCAAGATTCATTTTCAGCGTATTAATGTACCACTAATGATGATTAATGCAGCCCTCAGGGGCGGGAAAACTGCGGACGGGGGGGAGTGTAGAAGGGGGCTGACATTTACCGCCGGGGGGAATACAAAGTTTAAAAGGCCCAGTATCGCTATGACACCTCCGTGATGAATTAAACTGGTTTTGTATTTCGAGGCACACGCAGAGCCATGGATGAATGAAAAAAAAACAACAGAGGAGGAGAAGCAAGCAGAAAAATTCGCGATGGCGTCATTATTTTTGCAGCTCCCGCGCGACACTAGATGGCGCGAACAAAAAGCCGGGAGAAAAGGTAAAGCTGTTGCCAAGTTTTTCAAACAATGTTTTCTTTTGTTCTTAATGTCTGCTTTTGCTGGATGGATGCCACAGGGAGTTCTTCAGTTTGGCAGGCGTCCGCTAAAACTTTTCACTTTATGTTATTTTTTTTTTATTTTGAACTTTTTTATTTTATTTTTTCTCTCTCCCTCCCGAACTGCCTTTTAAATAGATATTCGAGATATAAGGAGCGAAATTTTTCGCAGTTTCGATTCTCGCGGGAATGGAATTTTTCTTTTTTTATTCTTTTTTTTAAGGTCTGGAATATTTGTAGTCGTTAAAAACTCTGCAAGGTAGAAGTGGAACTGTATGATACGAAAAAAAAAATTACACTTCGCGTTTTGTAACGTAGATAAAGTACGCTGATCGTGCAAAGTTTGAGAGTCTTTTGACGTCAGTGGAAATTAGTGACAGCCTAGATTTATATATGTATAAATGTTTTTAAAGATTTATATACTTGACTTTTACTACATCTTTACATTTTTAAATCTGCTTGACTATTGTATATATATATATATATATATATATATATATATATATCAGTGGCGTGCGGTCCATATGTGCAGGGTGTGCACTGCACACCCTAGCAAAATTAGGAGAGACAATATTAGGAGACAAATTAGGAGAGACCTCTGTCTACCTATCTTTATATGGTATATAATAAATATTATTTATAATATATTCAAATATTATGTTGATTTTCTTGCTTGTATTCCCGCAGTTCGTGCGGTACTAGTGCTGCACCACTTAGCGCGTTCAAAAGCAAACGAACATAGGAAGTTCTGGTGTGTACTGGTGTGTACGCACTGCGCTTATATGTATGGGCTACTGGAGAAGCACAGCATATATATATATATATATATATATATATATATATATATATATATATATATATGTGTGTGTGTGTGTAATATATCAAAATTATAATACCTAAAATATATATCTAAAATTCTCCTTTTACCCCTTCTCATTCTTTCATATCTCATTTCCCAGCCGTATAATGTCTTACTTTGAAGCCCAATGGCGTTGGAGTAGCGCTTCGTGCTCCCATGAGACAGGTCCGAGGTTCGAACCCGTGCTGGGAAAGGTTGACTCAGCCTTAAGTGGGTAGACAAACTGAGGACCAAGAATGGTTAGGAACTAAACACTGGGGGTTCTGCGTAAGGTTGAACACCTAACCGGAACATATACTTCGCACCTCAGGGCCCTTGGTCTCGTAAACGGAGATTGGCTGTTGTGCTGAGGAGTTTGTCTTATTTAAAGGAATGTTCTCCGACTTAAATTCTTTTTACCCATCTCCCAAAGCTAACTCTGGAATAAATGATAATTTTCTGTCCACTTGCCACATGTTTGAGCTGCTTTAAATAATTTGAGTTCCTTTTTGATTATTAACACATTGTGTGCGGGTACATTTCGCAGCAGAATTTAATGGGAGCGGGCGTTATGAGCGTCAATTTAGTTATTCAGTTAAATCTCAATAGATCGAAAACTATTTAATTTTTTTACCAACTTTTCGTCTTTTACATTGAAATATATAAACAAATATATAAATAGAAATATATAAATAACAGTCATAGTATTTTTGTAAACAAGAAATATATTTTTTAGTGGATAAATTTATAATAGTATCGTAAATATGAAAAATCAAATAGATATAGTAGTATATAGTTTAATTTTTTCAAAAATTGTTTCATATATAAAAATTTTTACATTATAAAAAAATGAAAGATAAGAACATTCGGCTTCATTTTCCTGTATATACCGTTATTTTTGTACCCACAAACAAACGATGTTGTTACACTAACCCGTACTAGTACATGACCCGCTACGTGACCGCACTAGTAAGTATCAATCGTCAGAAAATGTATTAGTACGTGTCCCGCATACAATGTGTTAATAACGCTGAATAAGCTGTTGGTCTCATGGGAAACAATCCGCGCAATCACTGGGCGAAATTTGTAATAGAAATGTGTTTTCGTCATAATTCGATGCTGAGTTCTCATCTTGTGAACACGTACATTTTTAGGCTCAAATAAAGTTAATGTTTCATGAAGGAGTGCGCTGTTTCCTTTTACTGGAACCACGGCCGAACGATGGCCGATTGGTTAGGGTGCTGGCCATCGGTACCGGAGTTCGTGGGTTCGAATCCCACTATGGCATGGATGTTCGTAGCCGTTCGGAATCGGCTTTAAGCTGTAGGCCCCGGTCTCATTAGCCTTCGTGTTGCAAAAAGTAGACCGTGGCACTCCAAACCAAAAATCTGGAACCACGACTGAAATTTACGTAGTTTCGCTCATTCCCCAGTAAGCCCGGGCAGTTAAAATAGCGGCTATAAATTCCCTGGTGTAACGGCTATAGTAATTTCGTCGCCATGTTACATATATACATATAAGTGCTTAGCGGGGGGAAAGCGATCATGCAGTCATATACTCTGTATAAAAAGGCTTTTAATCGAAAGGGTTTTTTAAACAAAAGTAATAGCAAATAGATAATGAAAAAAATTTTGTTAAAGGTGACCAAAGGTTATTTCAGGGGAGCCTGAATGTTAAAGACAAAGATCTACAGTGGACACTTTATGCCCACTGTGGACAGTCCTTTATTCCTGGACATCTTAATACTGTATTCATTTTCCCGACCCGTGTAGAGGCTCGGTCAATACTGGACATGTCGGCATTATCGATTCCCAAAAACATATCACCTCTGAACCAGGAGACGGTGCTTGTTGAATAGAGCTGTAGATGACGTTGCGCTGATTGTGACATCGGTAGAAAACGTGTTTGTGGACTTGCTTTGGTCAATCATATTAGCAAATATTTGGTATCAATGACATAGCCAAAAAAATTTTTTTCAGGGAGGTTGCGAAGCGACCAATGCACAGTAAACTTTCTTTAAAAAAATCATTAATCTCTCAAAAAAATCAATACACACACATACATAATTCTTATACATACATACATAACTTTGCATGAATAGTTAAATATTAAATTTGACATATACCAGCAACGTTTTACGTCATTTCACGTCATTTCCTTATGTCTTGGAATACGTCACAACTACTATAATGCCCTTCCCATTCATTTTCATGTTTATCATTTAAATATTACTTAGACGAACGTAAGACTTGAATGACCGTAATTTCAGGAAGATAAGCTGCATTGCCTTATACGCCGCACATGTGATTATAAAATAAGTTTGTAAAATCATCGGCCCTCGAAAAAAGCTTTTAATTCTCCCATTTTTAGCAATTATTTCTGCTTGTTAACATTAATAATATCTTTTCTCTCTACTAAGTTAAATATTTTCATATAAGGCAATTTGTCGCAACGTCACGAACTACTATAATGCATTTCCCATTCATTTTCATGTTTACAACAGCCAATAGACAAACAATAAACTGCCCTTCCGTTTGAAACTAAAGCCAGAATTGTCATAATTTGAGAATTTGCCCTACTGCGTGAAATCGCCTTATTGGCAATCACATTGTGTCTTTAAATTTAAGCCACAAGTTGTTGCCAGGTTTCAAAATTTCGCTGCTACAGTGCATTTATTTTTAAATTTAATCGCTTATTTACGACTGGTTCTTTATTTAGATTTCACTATCTTTTAATCCATAGATCACACTAGCATAATAAGTCATACTCATTAAGTTTTCTTTATTATTTTTAAGTGATTTCGGGTCCAGTAACATGTTTGTTCACCGGGGAGCGATGAGCGATATGCATCCTTGTTACTGAATAAGGTTGTTAAGAATCTACAATCATGTCGATGTTTTTCATGCACATTTTTTATGCGAGATGGAGCTCTTCACCCCATGAGCATTCCTGTTAACCCTTTAACGGACAGTGGTTTCGGAGCGAAACAACCTGTTAAATTTTTTTCCGCTTTTGAAAGACATAGGATAGGCTTTTAGGTTCTCTATGTTTATGACATTTCCAACTCACAACAGAGAATATATGTGCTCTGTACTTCATTTGAAATATACGTGGTTAAACTTACTTTACCTGGAAAAGTCAGTAATATGATTTTTTTACTTATAAGCCCAAATAAATGTCTATCCAAACCACACTTTTAAATTGTTTATATTTGGTACGTTCTACTGTCTTTCAACACGAGTGTGAATAAGGCCGAGACCAACAGCTTAA
>CM063509.1:52914777-52929777 GCA_032207245.1 Pardosa pseudoannulata
CACACTGGCTCCGGCGTACAGACAGATTTTAATTTAAGTCCATTGTTTTATTGACGAAAATCCGGTACACAATGCCTTTGTTCGGACTGCGCTTTCCTACCTACAGGTAAACAATAGGTGTTCGCTGCGAAGGTCTTTTAAGGTCGCCCTTTTGGTCTCATCTTCCTTTCGGGTCATGCAACGGATCGTTACACAGTAGGTCCGGTTTCATTGACCTTCATGTTGCACAAAAAGTAGACCGTAGTGCTTCAAACCGAACCAAAAACGATAAGCCGTAGAATATTGAAATTTTGTATTTACGACTATTGCACCTTCTATAAAAATTTTAAAATAGAAATTTTAAATTGGTCCAGATAACTATACACGTACAAGTATAAAATATAGCTCAAATTTAAGAAATTTCAGAACTACATTTTTTTGAATAAATTAATAATTAAGAAATATTCTTTATATTCTTTATATCAATTATCTTAATGATATTAATTCTTTCTGTATATAATGCAACTATGTATGTACAAAAAAGTTTACTTTTTCAGTAGAATTTATTAAATCTTACGGATTGGAATATAACATGCAATTTCAAATTTTTTTGTAATTTTATTAAATTGTAGTATATCTTATATTTATCAACTTTGAAACTAATTACTCAAAATTACTCAAATTACTCAAAATTTTGTATATTATATAGATCGAAAATTATTTAATTTTTTAACCAACTTTTCGTATTTTATATTGAAATATATAAGCAAATATGTAAATAGACAAATAAGCAAATATATATATATGTAATAAATATATATATATATATATATATATATAATCCTATACTATAATACGAGGAATGGTTGTCAAGTCGAAAATCGCCTCAGAATTAATAAACTCCGGTAAACTTGGGGATCTGGGGTTTTTAGCCACGAGGAATCGATTGGCGCCGGTTTTGAAGCGCTACGGTGGAGCAGTTCGGAGTTACAGATAGGGCCATTTTTGGCTTACGGCCCTTATATACGGCCAAAGGAACATGATGTCAGAATATGCGAATTTCGTGTGAAAATTGGTAACTTTTTCGGCCATGAGGAATCGATTGGCGCCGGTTTTGACGCGCTAAGGTCACGTAGTTCGGAGCTACAGATAGGGCCGGGTTCGAACCCCGGTGCGGGCAAACTTTTTTCTCATGCGTCCAAACCAAGTGAAAATTGATACCCGGTTTTCGACCACGAGGAATCGATTGGCTGTAGTTCTGACGAATTAATAATATAATAATATAATTATAAAAGTCTTTATTGATTTGTCTTTATTCCTTGATATCGGTTTCCATTTTTATTTTAATAGTAGTAATAATATCTCCTGGCTGTGGGTTTGTTTACTAACCGTAGTTGAAGGTTACGTTGATGGTTTGCAGAGTTGTCAGTCCCGCGCTGTCTCTTTCAAATCACCGTCAACAAAGTTCGACATTTCAACATTCATCAGATTTCAAACTACATTTTCAACATGCAGAAGCACCTCTACATGAAATTCTTCAAGGAGCCGGAATTTTGGAACAACAAGCGATCAACTCAATTATACCCGCAAATGGACAACTAGAGATACCGTCATTGTCAGAATGCTTCTCCATTCAACACACTTCAATCTTTACACTGCTCACTTTGTACCATTTCTTTATTGTATAATTTTTTGTTATCAATTACATTTTTATTTCCTATGACTTTAAACTTTACCTTTGTACAGAATAGTTCCCTTTCCAAACAATTTGTTTAGAATAGTTTACAATGGTGCACTTTAATCGGTTATTTTTCACTAATGTTTCACAAATTTTCTTATGGTAGATTGTTTTGATAAATCACAATTGAAAATTTAAATCTTCTAGTTAGCTTCGATACCTGTTTTCTCCGAGCGGAGATCGGTAACTAATATATATATATATATATATACATACATATATATAATATCATTTTCGCAAGGATAAATAAAAAAGTTAATATTTAATCTAAATTGATTTTTTAATCAACCTTTCCGTTCTGGGGTTTACATCAACTGATATTTGTCTAAATGTTTCCAGAATCTACGTAGTAGACAAGAACATTCGGCTTCGTTTTCTTGTATATTCCGTTATTTTTGTACCCACAAACAAACCATGTTGTTACTCTAACCCATATTAGTACGTGAGCCGCGCTCAAGTATCAATCGTCAGAAAACGTATTAGTAAGTGTTCCTCATATAATGTGTCAATATAGAACGTTTTGAAAACTAATGAATATATTTTAAGCTCAAAATCGGATCTACATTGAGCAGTCCAGCTAGCGATATTTGGACTCGGTGTTTGCCGCATATTTTGGAACGATATAAAGCTAAGCTATTCCTATAACCCTTTGCATAAGTAGATATCCTTATTTTGAACTAGGCGATTTAAAGGGGAGAAGTGTATTTTTTTTGGCTGGTAATAATATTATTTGGCGATCGTGGCATAACATTGTTTCCTCCTCCGTCTGATAAGGCATCAGTTGAGTGCCAGTCCATTTCGCCACCCAATGATATGCGGTCTTTTGTGGTGTTATTTACTTCGGAGGAGTGCTGTGTGTTTTTTCTCTCTCTCTTTTCCCGGAAGCAGGCGTCTGGTCGAATCGGAGGCCTGTTAACCATTACTCACAGGAACATTAATTTCCGGTGCGGATATTTCAGTTACCAGGGGGGCGGGAGAGGGCGGAGAAGGGTCCCTGTCCGTTCTCGGCGGGGCCGGCCTCAAATTTAAAAACGAATCGCACAGCTGTTGGAATCGAAATTGATATTGCACCCGAAGGGAAAATTCAAATTCAATCCTAAAACGGCATCTTGTCACTTTAAAAGCTCACACTACCTTTCAACCTTCAATAAAGTATTGATTTTTCATGTTTTTTGATCGGCTATACCTAATAATATTATTACACAATATATATATTCTTTTTATATACATGAATTCATAAAAACATTTTATTTTGTAAAACAACTGTCAATTACAGAATATATATTGATTTGTACACTTTTTCTTCCTCGGCATATCAGATAAGGATTTACGCGCATGGTTTTGAGAAAAATATAGCTCTAATAAGAAATATTTTAATTGTAAAACAAAAATATTATATTGAAATATAAACAAGCCTAAATTGAGTGTTATTTGTTACTAATTTCTATTTTTCATTAGAATATATGTATTAGAACACATTTTTTCATATTTCTTGATCATCTATAACTAATAATATTATTGCACAATATATATATATTTTTATATACATGAATTCATAAAAACATTTTATTTTGTAAAACAACTGTCAATTACAGAATATATATTGATTTGTACACTTTTTCTTCATCGGTATCTCAAATAATGATTTACGTGCATGGTTTTCAGAAAAATATAGCTCTACTAATAAGAAATATTTTAATTCTAAAACAAAAATATTTTATTGAAATATAAACAAACCTAAATTGAGTGTTATTTGTTAATAATTTATATTTTTCATTACAATATATGTATTAGAACACATTTTTTCATGTTTCTTGATCATCTATAACTAATAATATTATTACACAATATATATATTCTTTTATATACATGAATTAATAAAACATTTTATTTTGTAAAACAACTGTCAAATTACAATAAAAATATTTAATCAATTTTTAAACAGAATATTGATTTGTACACTTTTTCTTACTTCGCATATATAAGAATATATAAAAGAATATATATGCTTATATATATTCTTATATATACATGAATAAATAAAACATTTTATTTTGTAAAACAACTGTCAAATTACAGTAAAAATATTTAACAAATTTTAAGACAGAATATTGATTTGTACACTTGTTCTTCATCGGCATATATAAGAATATATAAAAGAATATATATGCTTATATATATTCTTTTTATATACATGAATAAATAAAACATTTTATTTTGTAAAACAACTGTCAAATTACAGTAAAAATATTTAACAAATTTTAAAACAGAATATTGGTTTGTACACTTTTTCTTCCTCGGCATATATAAGAATATATAAAAGAATATATATGCTTATATATATTCTTTTTATATGCAAGAATAAATAAAACATTGTATTTTGTAAAACAGCTGTCAAATTGCAGTAAAAATATTTAATGAATTTTTAAACAGAATATTGATTTGTACACTTTTTCTTCATCGGCTTATATAAGAATATATAAAAGAATATATATGCTTATATATATTCTTCTTATATACATGAAAATATAAAACATCTTATTTTGTAAATAAAACTATCAAATTACAGTAAAAATATTTAACAAATTTTAAAACAGAATATTGATTTGTACACTTTTTCTTCCTCGGCATATATAAGAATATATAAAAGAATATATATGCTTATATATATTCTTTTTATATGCATGATAAATAAAAACATCGTATTTTGGATAAAACAGCTATCAAAACAGAAAAATATTGATTAATTTTTAAACAGGAAAAATTTGTAAACTTTTTTTTCCTCGGCATATATAAGGAATATATAAAAGAATATATATGCTTATATATATTCTTTTTATATGCATGAATAAATAAATATATGTATTTTGTAAAACAACTGTCAAGTTGCTAAAATATTAATTAATTTTAAAACAAAAATGATTTGTACACTTTTTCTTCCTCGGCATATCAGATAACGGCTTGCTTGCATGGTTTTAAGAAAAATATAGCTCTAATAAGAAAATTTTATTTGTAAAACAAAAATATTATATTGAAATATAAACAAACCTAAATTGAGTGTTATTTGTTAATAATTTATATTTTTCATTACAATATATGACATTAAAACACATTTTTTTAAAAAAATATTTTTTTTAGTTGTACTTACATATTAAAAGATAAATCTAAAATACTTGCAACTATAGATAGTTGGTACTTAAGAAATCAGATAAGTTAACATATTGTATGCCGGACACGTACTAGCAGTTTTCTGACTATGGATTATTCGAGCAACACGTACTATAATTTTCTGACGATTGGTACTCAAAAGTAGTGTTACTTTCTGAGATTGAAACTTGAACGGACTGTAGTAGGGTTAGTATAACAACATGGTTTGTTTGTGAGTACAAAAATAAAGGTTATACTGGAAAACTGTTCTTGTTCGTAGTTCTGGAAAAATCGGCTTAAACTAGTTTTTACGTCAATCGATGCAACCACAGAACAGGAAGGTTGATTAAAAATCAATTTATATTAAAAAATTAACTTTTTATTTATCCTTGCGAAAATCATATTATATATACACACACACCCACCCCCATATATATATATATATATTATTATATATATATATATATATATTTGTTTATTTGTCTATATATTTTATGCCTTTCATAAAAAAAAGAAAAAAATTTAAATTTTCGATCTATTGAGATTTAACTGAAAAACGAAATTGATACTCAAAACGCCCGCAGCAGGTACAGTACCGTTGCAATATGTACCTGCAAACAATGTGTTAAAACATATTCTGATAATCTCAGCAAAAAATACGATGTAGTTTTTTTTTATGATGCTTGCAGTGCTTTCCTGAGGAAAATGACATTAAAGATATTATTACTGTAAAAGAAAATATTTTTTTTATTTTTCATGTCATTTTATTAAAAATAAAAGATGTGTTTAGATCATTAATATTAGTTTTTTCGGAGATTGCTTTAAAATGTTCAAAAAAAATAACATATTTCTTTAAAAAATCAAATTGTTGAAGTTTGAAAGATAGTGAGATCCACCTTAAAATACTCATTTATTATTATTTCGATTTTGTGAAAAAAAAATCAAATTTGCAGAATATGTGCTATTTTAACAGGCTCATTTTGAGACATAGTTACTATTCGAGGCCTAAAATCTTCATTATAACATTTAATTCATTATAAATAAAACTTCATAATAGGGTGAAACTTTTGAAGATGAAATGTAGAGGTTGAAAATTTTGATTTAGAGCTGTTATAACATCTAATATTTCACCTCCCCTTTTGATTGCAAAGATTAAGAACTTTCTCGTCTTAAACCCCTACTGTGGCCATATGAGAGAATAATTGAAGGATGTACACTAGATAGAAGCTTTAAATTTGTGTCTCACTAAACAATTTTACAAAATTTAAGATGCTCCACTCATTATTTTCCGCTTAAAATAGAATTAATTGTATATTACGTGATATACAATCACCTATCAGTGAAGGCACATCACCTTTAACCCTCTGACTGCTCATCCCGCGATTTCCACGGGCAATTCAAATGTAGCAAATTTGCTATATTTTCGCATATGTTTTTCTTCCTTTATTAAGAAGCACATTCTGCCTTTTCACTTTAACCAGTGAAATAAACTATACACAGTTTAGACATTTAATTAGGTAAATACAATTATATGACTAGAACTATTATAGTTATATTAGATAACAGAATGATAGATAGTATGTTATAAATAGAAACTATTTAAGTTGCAATTTTTTATAAAATAAATGTTTTATGTGATAACATCTGAAATTAGTTTTTCTGAAAGCTTATTTTCTCATGATAAAAGTCAATATAAAAATCTTTTCTAGAAAAGAATTAGTATAATTCTCCAATATATATATATAAAATATATATATATATTATAAAAAAATTTTACAGATAGAAATTTTATACAGATATATAGATATATAGATATATGTGTATATATAAAATATAGATATTTATATTTTTATAAAATATATATATATATATATATATATATATTTAAAATATTATAATTTTTTAAATATATATTTTTTATAATAGATAGTGGATAATATACTTAAACTATGCAAAATATAAAATTTTTAAGAGATCGCGGTTTAAAAATTGAGCAGTCAGAGGGTTAAGAAAGATGTTTTTCTTGCTTAAGGAAAATAATCATTGTTGGTTTTATTTTCTTCTATATTCAATAGAAGTAGTTTCTTTTTAGTAAATTATAATTGTAGTTTATTCTTTTTAAAATATATACAGTCAGCTTTATGCCATTCTTAAACAGTATGACAAAGGTTTTTGTGGAATCAAGTAGTTTATTTTTGCAGTAGTTATAATTGTAATATTTTAAATGCATATACATGGCCAACCTGCGGCTCTTTGAAAGATTATTTTGGGGCTTAAATGTACTTGAGTTCCTTTTCCAAATTTTGTGTGTTTATATTTTAAAAAAATTATTACAACTGATTATGGCAATGCTGAGTAAAAAAATATCGTTTATTTTTTTAAGAGATGAATTAACTTGAATTCTAAAATTCAAGATTCACTGCATAATTCACCGAGAAATTTCGTCGTTACAAAATATTAAACGACTTTAACTTTTCTGGTTAAAATAGAGTTCATTGCCCATACACGATTTGTACAAAATA
Organism: Pardosa pseudoannulata; assembly: GCA_032207245.1. Lineage (NCBI taxonomy): Eukaryota > Metazoa > Arthropoda > Arachnida > Araneae > Lycosidae > Pardosa > Pardosa pseudoannulata. Next base: position 52,922,164 of record CM063509.1, read on the forward strand.
AGTTTAAGAGCAAAAACCCATTCTAATATATTGGTCTTGTTATTAAACGACAGGAACTGATTCCCGCTTCAGTGTGCCGAATAAATTATGCTAGTTCGGAACCGAATTCGTGGGTTCATATCCCACTGCGGATATTTGTAGTTCGGAAACGACTTTAAGCAGTGGTCCCGGTCTCATTACCCTCGATGCAAAAAATAGACCGTGAGACCCCTAAATCAAATGTCGAGAAGACTGATTCCCGCTTCGGTTTTGAGCTGTCATAAATTGTTCGATCGATTGAATAAAATTAGCAGCTCTGTTCTGAAAGTTTGGAAGCGTGGAGTGAGAAATAAATGGCCCACGAAAGGGTTAAGCAGTAGGTCCCTATTTCATTAATCCATCCTTATAGCAAAACGGCAAGCTGTAGTGCTCTAATTCATCCTTTACTTTAGCAGGCTAGCCGAATGATGTCCGAATTCTTAGAACGGAATTCGTATGGGATGTACCGGGTACGAGTCCCGTTGTTGATACGGATGTTCGAAATCGACTTTTAGCAGTAAGTCCCGATCTCATTAGCTCACATGTAGTAATAAAGTAGACCATACCATTCCAAACCAAACCAAACAAGACTATAATAAATTATGATACATTTGCTAAAATTTTACCTTAATTTCCTATTAGTAAGCCGTATATTTAAACTTTTAAACATCTTATATATGTTTAATAGTTGAAATGTAATATCTACGACATGTCTAGCAAATTTAATCTTTCCGATTGCCTGTTCAAAAATTCAACAAAGGCCTGTTAAATAAATAACAATAAATAAACTGACAACTAACACAAAATTGCCCGTTATACATAAATATTACAGAGTACTAGCTGCTCTAAACATTGGTTAACTATTTTGAAATAGACAATTTCCAATTACCTCAACGATTGTTAAAAATTATTTTCGATGTAAATTTTATGGCGTTTTATTTGATATCATATTTTTATTCGTTCTGCAAATAAATTACGTTATTCTTAATCTATGTCAACCAAAACTGTTGAATAAAGGCCTTATTACTCATTATCTCCTTAACTTGAACGCTCGAGTTAACTCGAGCTAAACTGTGCACACTCGAGATAATTCGAGAGGCGTTTTACTTTATGTTGCTATAATTTTTCACACTCGAATGCAATCGAGAATGGAAAATAACAATGTGAAAAAAATCTTTTTATTGATATTTATCAACTACATGGGATGTAAACTATAACACTTACTTATTCAAGTATAAAATCAAGTATAAAATGTATTTTTTTCTACTTATCACTTACGACTTATCTCTTCCTTGTGAGCCACTTTCCGACCACGTATTCATATGCAGATTCTGATTCGCTCATTTTTCAATATATATTTTACTAAAATATAATGTAAAATAAAATATAATTGTTAACTATTTTATTACTAAGCTCTCTCTGTAAAGACAATCTTGACTCCGAGGCGTCACTTTATATACTTTATTCTTGAGATATAAAACATAAGGGTTTCATACTGGATACCTAAGCATCAAGGGATAACACATCATACTGTCAACTGGTAGATTGCCTACCCATTGAACAATAGACTCTTTAGACAATAATAATTATATTCTAAAAATTAGAAATCATACCAATTGTATAAATATCCAATATACTCAAATTTTGATTATTTTTGTATTTTTGTAATTCTTTTGGCAAGACAAAGTACTAAATTGTGTTTTTTACATTAAAAAATTCATTTTTTTGGCCAGAATTTTTAAAAAAACTGTGTATTAAGGGGTAAATTGGCTAACTTACTGGGAATATGCATGTCTGAATCGAGTTTCTATCAGTTTTTTGCCACCTGACACAGCTAGCAAAAGTATGCTGTTCTAAATTGTGTTTTTTACATTAAAAAATTGATTTTTTTTACTGGCCTTTTTAAAAAAACTGTGTATTAAGGGGTGAATTGGCTAACTCACTGGGAATACGCATGTCTTCCTCGCTTGAAGGAATCGAGTTTCTATCAGTTTTTTGCCACGTGACACAGCTAGAGAAGTATGCTGTTCTAAATTGTGTTTTTTACATTAAAAAAATCATTTTTTTTGGCCGGCCTTTTTAAAAAAACTGTGTATTAAGGGGTGAATTGGCTAACTCACTGGGAATACGCATGTCTTCCTCGCTTGAAGGAATCGAGTTTCTATCAGTTTTTTGCCACCTGACACAGCTAGCAAAAGTATGCTGTTCTAAATTGTGTTTTTTACATTAAAAAATTGATTTTTTTTACTGGCCTTTAAAAAAACTGTGTATTAAGGTATTAACATATATGCGTTGAAAAAAAAACAGATTCAATTTAATATTCCTTTTCCAGTTGAAAAATACGCGGATTTCTTGTGACACCAGAAAACTTCCAACCGATTAAAGACCTTATAATAAGTCAACCTGGACTAAAATAAACCTGTAAAAAAATTGTCGCTGTAGCACTAGAAATTTGCATACTTCGTCCGTAAGACGGATTATAAACTAACACGCACATGTTCACCTGTGATAAAGCTTAACACTGATTTAGGTTGTGTACTGTTTTGCTTTCTGTAATTCCTGTAAAACTGTTTACCTTGCTTTGAACGTCTAAGTGCAGGGAAAACCCGAGCGATAACTGCTACAGTAGAACCTCAGTCATACGTTTCTCGTTTATACGTTTTTATCAGTTATACGTTTATTTTTCTGTTGGTCCCTAAACATCCGTATGTAGTTTAATGTTAAAATGTTTCGATGATATCAATTCCATATTCCATTTATACGTCAGAAGAGTTCTAATTCTGCGAAAATACCTATAAACTTCCGTTGCACGAAATGCACGTTTTGTCGCTTTGGACTGAAATTTTACTATCCAGTAATATTGAAATTCTAAAACAGATTTAGTAACTAGATATTGCTTTCGATAGATAAATATATTAAGTCACATGTTGCAGATGAGGAAAGCATTAGTAATGAGGATGACAGATAAATCTCTATCTCACTACAGTTTTGTTAGACAATATCATACGTAGAATTGTTACAGTTCTTTTTTTTTATGTGTCATTAAATAGAATAAAACATATTTCAGTATTTAAATACTATCCAAAATACCTCATTAAATGTTAAGGAGAAATGCTTCCTGGCAAAAAAAATTCTGATTTCTGTAAGTCATAAATGCTATTCCGTGAAATCGGTCAATCTTTTTTATCTTACCTTTTTTTTGACACATTCAGGCATTATAATGTTTTGTTTTTTATTATTTATATTGAAACTATATAGGTACAGCAATATTATACTATGTTTATGAAATGATACCTGGCAATTTTGAATTTCTAAGTAATATTTCATTTGTATTCATTTACATGAATATATTACTCATATAATTAAGGTTCACAAAATAATAATAAAAAACGACTCCAATTTGACATAAATTTTTCTTTTCTGATTTACAAATTTAAAAAGGTATTTACTGTTTAATGGATTTCTTATTTATTCACTTGTGCATATTTTATATTTAAAAAAAAAGTATTGCTTCATATATTTTAAAAAATAACTTTTTTCAGCTTTATCAGTGATGTGGAAAGAATTCTAAACAGGGCAGAAATTCTTAACAGGGCAGAAATTTTTAACGAAAAAAAAAAAAGACTGCTGTAATAATTACTTTTCAGTTCGAAAGGTAATATATCTCTTCGTTGCCAACCCTAACTCATGAAGAGTCCAATATGGATGTCTTTATTCATTCCAGGTCCAACCACTTCATAAATTCGAGGACAGACGGACAGATAACTTAGGCAATTATTATATAGGAGATGCATTTTTAATAAAACCATTTTCCGTGAAATTAGTTTTCAAAAATTAAATACCAAAAATTCTTTTTATATTTATAAAAAAGACTTTGGGGAATGTGTAGAATGATTTTTCTTTTTTCTTTTATTTTAAAATGGAAAAAAAAAAACAGCAATTTTTTTTTTAAATAAACTGGGTGATGCCGGGTTATTAATGCCAGTTATTAATAAACTATCATATTCGTCAACAATCTATAACATATGAGATTCATTCAACAGTCTTATTAATAGGTTTATCTATAGTAATTGTTCCAAAAACTTTATTTTTCAAATAAAGCCTTAATTTACCCAGACCGAAGGCTGGATGCGAAGAAGCTAATATTAGTTAAAAATTGCACTGCATTGTTTTAAAGATTCAATTTGCCTTAAATAGAATTCCTTTTCGTATAAAGCTCCTTTGATGCCTCACATGTTTTATTCCAATATCTTTTTCTCTTTTGATCTTCGATTGCTTCATTATCTGAAAATTTACTTTTTCGCTTTTTCATATTCTTATATTTAAAAAAAATTAACAAGAAGTCTATGATTGGAAAGCATTTCTTTTTAAATTTTAACGGGGGAAATTCATTATTTTTTAGAAAAAAATTCCTCAAATTTTTAAAAAAAAATTCACAATTTACTTAATAAGTCACTGATATTTCGAAAAATGCCAATTTTCGAATTCCAGTTTTCCAAATTTTCGTGGTTGCTGTATACTATGTTACCTTACAGAATTTTTTTTAAAGTGCTACTTTTCATAAATATATCTCCACTAAACTTTTTAAAAGGTTTTCTTAGGTAAAATTTTGATTTATTTTTCATATGTTTAAAAAAAATATTAGATCTATAATCATTAAATTCAAATTTTTCACTTTTGAATATTAAAAAAAAAATTGTTAACAATAAAATAACAAGATTTAAATAAAATACATCATTCCACATATTTCTTTTCTAGCAATTTTTGTCTAGTCCATTTTAGGATATAATATTACTATTAATTATTCAATCAAAACTCTAAAAAATATTTTCATTGCATTGCTTTAAGTTTTTAATAAATCATAAGGCAATAATTGTAATTAAAAAATTGTTTTCTTCGAAGAGTTTTTAAACAAATTATCAATACATCTTAATTTTTGATTTATGGTTTTTTAATATAAAAAATTTATGGAATAGAAAATTTATATCATGTATTTTAAGCATAGTCGTAAGAATAATAACTTTTTGTTTCCAGATGATGCCAGAAGATGGCAGCACAAAATCATTTGTTTCGAGGCTTTTTTATAGGTATAAAAGGGGAAAAAATGGGTTACAGAATTAAAATGTTAATAGAACAGCATATAACAGTAAGTTCATTGCTATAATTTATTTCTTATATATATTTTTTTATTATTATATAGATGTAAAACCTTTAAAAGTGGAATGTATTCTTAGAAAATCTTTCAAGTATTGTGATATATTATTCATGTATCAAACAATTAAGGAATACAGAACAAATAAAATCAGATATCTGAATATTTAATAATATAAAAAATATTTTTTAAACATTTGCTATTCTTAGCAAGTCATTGTACCTATTGACTACATTCACAGTTTCTCTTCTGTGCGTGCGTGTGTCAGTAAAATTGAGAAATTCAAATCTAAGTTAGGTAAAATTTAATCTATTTATTGAAAATTCACTCAATATTAACCCCTTCCGGTATGATTTAATAATGAAAAACTGTGCATGAAATAACCATTTAATTTTTATTTAAAAAACTTGTTTCATTTTACAATTCTTACATATTCTTAATTAAAATCCACTTTTTACATAGTGTTAAATAATATCAGAAACAGTAAAATTAAGAAAATATCAAAGCAAAACATTAATAAGGTATACAGATAATAGTCTTCAAGCTAGTGGTACTTTTCAAAACAAAGTGCAAAGGAATTCTTAATTGTTTACACCGCCAAGTAGTCTCACTTTTAATTTGATTCTTGTAACACACACGGCATTTCTTAGTAGGTCTTCTTTTATTCTGACTCATTAATTTGGCAATGACTTGTACCAAGAAATTCTAAGTAAACAATATGCAATAGTGACTTGTGATTTTCACAAGTGATAAAAGTGTTGCCAAATTCAGTACACTAGAAATTTTAAACTAAATTAATTATCATATTTAACAGTAACTTTAATCGCATGATGAGTGTAGCTCGTCATTGTGTGATATGGAATGAAAAACTAATGATGAGCTAGACTCGTCATTTTACCGGAAGGGATTAATAAAGAGAAGTGTTTGTGTATTTATCTTACTGTTAACATAGACACACAAACACGTCTCTTTACTAATATTGATTGAATTTTTAATAAATAGATTAAATTTTACCAAACTTAGAGTTGAATTTTTTAATTGCTCTTAAACGTTGAGACATCCACGAAAGTTCGTATAGTGATACTTTGTGACACCGTGTAAAAAAAACTGGAAGCCATTTTTTAAAATTTGAATTAGTTTTTATTTTAGTCTTTTTTTTAACCTTCGATTTTAATTATTGCTTTTAAAATCAGCCGCAGATGATAAATATGTCGTCATCTATCTTAAATAAAATATCCAACAAACTTATTTTCCAAATTAAAAATGAAATTACTGGTACATATTACCTTCATGGTTTAAACGCTATTTATCTCTCCTCCGGCTACAAACACTAAATAAGGTGATTTCACGCAGCAGGGTACAACTCAACTTATGACAATTCTGGATTTAGTTTCAAACGGAAGGGCAGTTTATTGTTTGTCTCTTGGCTTTTGTAAACATGAAAATATATGGGAAGGGCATTATAGTAGTTCGTGACGTTGTGACAAATTGCTCTATAAAAATGCAAAAGTCTGTATGCTTGCACTGGATCTCTATAACCCGAATAAATTAAAAATATCTCTTTCTGTGAAAATTATTTAGATACATTTTGCAGAAATGCACGTGATTGGGGTTTTAGAGATTGGGAAAATTTAGAAAGTTTATTTCTTTAAGGGGATTTTGTGTGGAATGTTTTTATAATTCTCGGACCTCAGAGGCCCGGCGCATGTGTTGGAGAGTTAAAGCTGATTCAGAACAGATGCGAAATCCTATGCCAGCAGTGGGATTCGACTCACGATCTCCCTACCAAAGGCAGTACCCTACATATTCGGCCATCATTCAGCTGTTATATTTCAAAAGGATATTCTAAACTATGAGGGGAAAATATGTTGTCATTATCATCATATTAAGAACGCTAAAATGTTTCAAATTTTACAGAATATGAAAATATTGAACTTAGCACACAGAAAAGGTATTATTAATGTCAACAGTTAGAATTTGCCTTCAAGCAAAAGTAATTGCTAAATATGGGAGAATTGAAAACTTTTTTGGAGGGCCGATTAATTTACAAACTTTTTCTATTTTTTTATTTTTTATTTTTTTTTAATTACATGTGCAGTGTATAAGGCATTTCAACTTATCTTCCTAAAATTACGGTCATTCAAATTTTACATTCTAAGTAATATTTAAATGAACTAATATTAGTAAAAAGTCAAAATCAAACAATAATATCTTATGTTATATTTTACATACGTAATATGTTATTTAATGTAATATAATACGGCTTGCTCATTTTAGTGGTGTATAATTATTGTATAAATACACTGTGTGTACAAAAATACATACTTTACGTACTGAAGTATGCACGCACACAAGTATAAGGTATGGCGCTAAAATTTGGTCAAATTATACATGTTTTTCAAGTATATATTCAGGCCGAACGATGGCCGAATGGTTAGGGTGCT
>CM063509.1:52934777-52937277 GCA_032207245.1 Pardosa pseudoannulata
GGGGCATGGATGTTCGTAGCCGATCAGAATCGTCTTTAACCCTTTTAAGGACAGTGGTTCCACAGCGAAACCACCTGTTAATACCTTTTCTCTGTTTTAAACACATTATTTTTTTTGACACTTTAAACTATAAATAGCTGGTATCACTACAATTAATTTATTTCTCTTTGAAATATACTTTTTTGAATTTTCTTCACACGGAAGAATCGAACTCTGGAAGAATCAGGAGTTCGATTTTCTTCACGATCTCATATGAAAATACTTACCCAAAACATTACTTATAAATTGTTTAGGTACTTATTAACTACATTATTTTAAGGGCGATTATTCATTGCTCTACAAATTTAATTAGTTTAAGAAAGAAATATTTTCCTACTGTACAAGAGGAGCGTTTCACAGTTAAATCACCTTCTCTAAATCTTGCCCCACCCCCAAAGAATGTAAAAATATTTTTTTCATATATTTCAAATCTATAAGGCTCATAGATAAAATTTATAACCTAATTGCATTAACCCCTTCCGGTAAAATGACGAGTCTAGCTCGTCATTAGTTTTTCATTCCATACCGCACAATGACGAGCTACACTCGTCATGTGGTTATAGTTACTGTTAAATATGATAATTAATTTAGTTTAAAATTTCTAGTGTACTGAATTTGGCAACACTTTTATCACTTGTGAAAATCACAAGTCACTATTGCATATTGTTTACTTAGAATTTCTTGGTACAAGTCATTGCCAAATTAATGAGTCCGAATAAAAGAAAACCTACTAAGAAATGCCGTGTGTGTTACAAGAATCAAATTAAAAGTGAGACTATTTGGCGGTGTAAACAATTAAGAATTCCTTTGCACTTTGTTTTGAAAAGTACCACTAGCTTGAAGACTATTATCTGTATACCTTATTAATGTTTTGCTTTGATATTTTCTTAATCTTACTGTTTCTGATATTATTTAACACTATGTAAAAAGTGGATTTTAATTAAGAATATGTAAGAATTGTAAAATGAAGCAAGTTTTTTAAATAAAAATTAAATGGTTATTTCATGCACAGTTTTTCATTATTAAATCATACCGGAAGGGGTTAAATACCAAAGAATTTATAATAGTGATCTCCAAAGGGTTAAACTGAATGTTCCGGTGTCATTTGCCATCGTGTTGTAAAACAGTAAACCGTAGCCCTCTAAACTAAAACCAAACCAAAAAATTTTTAGCTAATTTGAATGGAAGATTCTATTTTTCACCTCATCATTTTTTTTAATAATTATCGTAAATGCATAGTATTTTCAACATTTGTTTATCTATATTTATTTAATTAGTTTTGTTGAATTTACTTTGTTTCTAAAAAATATGAGTTTTTTACACAAAGTGATAGCTTGTTTTAAAAATATTAAAAGCTTTCTGGCACTATTCTAGTAGACGTGCAACAACACAAAGTGATAGCTTGTTTTGAAAATATTAAAATTTTTCTGGCACTATTCTAGTAGACGTGCAACAACACAAAGTGATAGCTTGTTTTAAAAATATTAAAATCTTTCTGGCACTATTCTAGCAGACGTACAACAACACAAAGTGATAGCTTGTTTTAAAAATATTAAAATCTTTCTGGCACTATTCTAGCAGACGTACAACAACACAAAGTGATAGCTTGTTTTAAAAATATTAAAATCTTTCTGGCACTATTCTAGCAGACGTACAACACAAAGTGATAGCTTTTTTTAAAATATTAAAATTTTTCTGGCACTATTATAGCAGACGTACAACACAAAGTGAATAGAAATTTTAAAAAAAATATTAAATTTTCTATTTAAATTTTTAAAATACCAAAATATTCTAGGACGTTGAACAATAAGCTAAAATATTAAAAATCATTTCAAAATATTTACTAAATACAATAACAACAGTGTTTTAAAAGTATTAAAATTTCTGGCACTATTATAGAGAAAAAAAATTAATCTGTGAATAGTTTAAAAGATTACAGATCTTGACACCTAGCGAACCACTGATAGCTTGTTTTGCAAATATTAAAATTTTTGGCACTATTCTAAATCAGTGAACGAAATAGTAAAGATTTAAAAATCGTATTTTTTTCTAACAAATGATTAAAATAACACAATATACTTGTTGAAAAAGTGTAAACTTCATAATGACTCTTTCATTATTTTATTAGCAGAATTGGAAGTATTCATAGCGTGTTGTACGTAACATTAGCCGCTAATTACCAATTCTTAGTTTGTGGTCCAAGACTTAAGGACCAAAGTTTTTTCTTCGTTTTGAAATTAAACTAACAAGGTCTTCACGTTTGCAGTGTGAAAATTTACACTAATATCCGAGGTGTGGAATGCTTTATAGACTGTAAGCTTTGCTACAAACCAAAGAAAATATTAGTTGATGAACAGTTATTTTAAACAAGATACGTTTTTGCAGTATATCTAACAAGCTCGATAAACCAATAAAATTTTGGTTAGAAGTAGATGTTACAAAATATTATTAAAATTTCCAT